>CM074723.1:362616019-362938519 GCA_037306005.1 Rhinophrynus dorsalis | reverse complement strand
CAGCTGTATAGCTGATTATATGAGCTCCTGTTTCCGGGATCAGACGGCAGCTCTTCAGGAGCGTGGACATAGAGATATCGAACTATAAATACTTAATCGGAATGGTCTACAAAGTGTGCTTGGCTTGGAAGCACACGTTGTAGACCATGCTGATGAAATATTCATAGCTGGATATCTCAATGTCAGCATTTCTGAAAAGCCTGTCTGGTCACGCAACCAGATTCTGACTCTGACAGCTTTACAGCTCGTCAGGCAGAAAGGGGAGGGAGAGGAGGACTTTATTTTTTTGTCTCTCAAACCATAAAGGTCTGAGAGATAGGAATAAGGGTATAATGTATATTTTTTATTGTACCTATAATTTCACCTAGACTTTTTTCAGTACTTTACTATCCCTTTAAGCTACATCAGACCAGGACGTACGGTATACCCCCACACAAGACAATCATATTCCTTAACAACGCTTGACGGTCTGGGCACGTCATGGGTAGATTTGCGTAAAGGACCCATGATGTGCCAGGACCGTCATGGAATTCAGGGCTCCCCACTCAGTGCCACACCGTTCAGGGAGCCCTGAACCGGATGCAGGGGGGAAAAAAATCTCCATGGTCCTTAAGTGATGGCCACATGCTTGATCGACCATAATTAAGGGGTTAATTATCTCAATTAATTTTCATCCAAGTTTTAAATTCTCAGCTCTTTACTCACTGAATTTCGTTCTCACCAGCATATTCATCTTATTTTTCATTTCTTCACATTATTAGCACCTTTTGGACTATTGTGACCTTCCAGACTAATAATACTGTCTTTTTGTAGAGAGCGTTTTGTAATATTTATTAAAAAATGATATTTATTATATTCTCTAGTGTGGTACCCATCTCATCTAGTTATATATTTCTTATTACCGGGGCTTTCTTTTTACTGGTTAGCAACACTTTGTATACTTAATATTATTATTAAATATTAATCCTAATACTCTTTTTATTTCGTTATATGTATTGATCTATTCTCTATTGTATTTATAGTATGGATTTTTAGTATTATCGTGACCTTTAATCTGGGCAATTGTTTTTTAGAATTCTTATTGCATTTTCTATGTGCCATCATTTGAGTGCTTGATGGGAGTGCAGTGACCTGCAAACTGTTACAACTGCCCCACTGTATTCACCCATGTGAACATATACTAATTCGCCTGCAACTTTCCTCTATTTCTTATGAACAAGATGAAGTGCAAATGTAGAAATGACAGTCGGAATGTTTGCTGCTTGCATAGATGAAACAGAAAACCTTACAGTAGAGCAGTTTCCCCTGTTACTATAAGTTTGACTATCTTTGCTCTGTAAAGGGTAAATTGCTGTAGTGGCTTGTTGAGCCAAGCTGCTTAAAAGGATTCTGTAATCCAATTTAATGTCATGCAACCTTGATGAGTTCTAGGGTATATTTGGGTCAGTGCAGATGGTGCATTCCTTGAGATTGAAGAAATGAATATATTCTGTGTATATAAAATATGAAAAACTTGAATTACAATGTTGCATTGCTATGTTATTAGAAACTGGATGCTTTAAAGGGATAGTATTGGTTGCTTTTAACTATGTTTAATATTGTAGATATTAAAAAAAATTTAATTAATTGATCTAGGTCCAGTCTCTCAAATGTGTATTTTGAGAGCGATGATCTTATAAAGCTACCCCCCTCCCGCTGCTTTCACAGACGTCGGGGATCTAGCAGACAGCATGACATTCTAGTCATTTGACCGGAGCCTCTTTCCGTAGAGCCTAAATAGCGATATCTAAAAAGAAATACCTCATTGGAACAGTCGACAAATTGTGCCTGATTTGTGTACAGTTCCAATGAAGTATTTCTTTTTAGATGGCGTTATTTGGGCTCAGCTGAAGAGCCGCCGTCCGGTCCTGGGACCAGGATCTCACGCGGTCAGCTAGAGGTTGACACCTGTGAAAGGGGCGGAGGGGGGAACTTTATAAGCATACCTGGGAACGTTCCACGGATGTCCACCCGGAGGGGAGTCCTCTGGTGCAGCAGGGGGTAAGAATAATCAGAGCTCGAAATTTCCACTAGCCAATGGCGAGTGAAAATTCAGCCCTGGCTATTAGAAATTCAGCCCTGGCTATTAGAAATTCAGCCTTGGTTGGTATGTTATGGCTTGCAGTGGTGAGTAACTTTTCAGGTCTGGCTAGTAGCAAAGGACTTCAAATTTTAAGCCCTTAGAATAATGACGCGAATCGCATCAAAAAGGGTCAGGGCTTGACGTACGCGGTGGGGGGGCTTAAAGGTGTGAGACAGAGCTCAAAAGAAGTCCGGGGGAGGAGTTACAACGGGGGAAACAGTAGGAGCGGGTAGAGTTTCAATAGAAACTCCCCACATCCGGAGGAATCAGCCTCTGCCCCGGAGACCCGGTAAAGCAATGTCAAAACCGGAGTCTCCGGGGCAAACCCGGAGAGTTCCCAGGTATGTTTATAAGCATATATCTCTCAATATACATGTTTGAGAGACCGGACTTGCATCAATGAATTTTATTTTTTTAATATCTACAATATTAAACGTTGTTAAAAGCAACCATTACTATCCCTTTAAGACTGTTATATTAGAATAAATATTTGTTATGACTGTTTTCACTCTTAACCATTTGAGTTCCAGAGAGGAACATAGCACTATGAAGCAATGAGCTGTACATCCATCCGGTCCTCAGAGAGGGTTAGCATAGGAATTTGTTTTTAAAGTCGACTTGTTTACAGAACAAATATAAAGATGTATAAGGTTACTGGACCTGAAGGGATTCATTTTTACATACAAATTTGATGTCAGTTGGGTGATTAAAAAGAAAAAAGCATTTCTTTACAAACTGCTCAGATTATACTTTGCTGCTTTAAATTGCAAATCTTAAAGGAATAGTAATGTTTATTATAAAGTAGTTTGCCGAGTCTTCTTTATATTAAAAGTAACACATTGTGTGTAGCAGCTTATTTGTATGTAGTTCAAAAGTTAAGTGGAGAAAGATCCGCCTCCAATTGTGGGACTGGACGGATGCAGCAAGGGACAAACTTCACTAAGCATAAGGAAAACCCTGCCCCCTTGATGAAGGAGAGCAGTATTTTCCTTTGCATACTGAAGTTTGTTCCTCTCTGCATCCGTCCGGATCAGACAGAAGATTCATCGTGACATGGCCAGAAGGGGCGGGCGGGGGATCTTTCTCCAATTAATAACTTTAGAATTACATATAAGTATGCTGCTACACATAGCTCAATGTGTTACTTTTACTATAAAGAAGACTCGGCAAACTACTTTATAATAAACATTACTGTCCCTTTAAAAAAGGATTGGATTACTACTGCAAGAAGACTTTAGAATAATGCAGCGTGTTGAAAACCTATAACTTGACAAACGTTGTTTTATAAGCAATCCTAAAGTGTTCCCTTTTAAACAAAGATTTTCCTACATCCTTTTATACCTAGGAGTGGAAAAGTCATTCAGTTCTGGGCAGATGTAAACTGAGTTCCTGAAGAGTAGAAGCACAGCTACGTCTGGATACAAACCAAAATATTTCATACAAAGCTACTGAGATATTGAGCAAAGAGAAACAAACCTTATTAACACCCATGTACACACAGGCACATTAAAATATCCAGTAAAACGCATATACTTGCTTGTAATTGTGATACACAGGGAAAAAAGGTGTTTGTATTTATATGTATTGTCCATTCCTCTACTGACACAAAGTTTTGTGATGGTCTCAATAATATTATGTTCTCTCCATAGTAATACAAAAGGCATGCACAAAATCCATGTTTTGTGACTGAGGTAAATCTTATCCGAGTTGAAGAAAAAAATGGATATCTTGTGGTTGGTGATACCTTTTTTGTGGACCATCTTAATAGTTCTTTTTAAAGTTTAGCTTTTCTCAGACTTTATGAACTATTAAGTTTGTCCACTAAATGGCATCAGATGTTCTTCAAAAGGAATTGTGCTACCAATTACAAAGCGGGGGGAAATACACAAATATTCTCAGTTTTGCATATCTGATTGATCCTTCACCTCAAATGAGTCATTGGTTACAGTAAAGGAGGGCATTTGCAAATTATAGTAACATGATTAAAACCATAATATTCTTGATAATGCATCCATCAAGATTAGCCTTTGGCATATCAACATTGTTGATCCAGAGGAAGTTTAAAAAATAAATAAATAAATAAAAATAAATCTAGAAATCTCTTATTCCAAAAGATAGATGTTTCCTTGCACACCATCCTATATACATTGAAACAAAGTATTATAATTCTCAATTTTGTTGTTGGCTAGAAAGATATCCAGAAAGCATCTAGTATCTGCAAATACAATTTCTCGAGGCAAGACATTTCACAATCTTACTTCCCTTACTGTAAAAAGACCCTGCCTTTTGTTTTAGTCAGAGGTACCTTTCCTCTAGTTTTAATTGATAACCCCTTCTGTTTTTTTGTTTTTGCTCAATTATGAGTAAATAGCTAATCAAAGTTTTCTTTGTATTTGTCTTTAATATATTTTTAAATAAAAATCCTAATGCTCATTAAATGTCTCTTCTCAAATATAAATAAACCCATTTTGACTAGACTCTATGACTAAAATATGTGAATCCCTTTATCAGTTTTATTGCATGTCGCTGTGCTTGTTTCAGTTGAGTAAAATGCTTTTAAAGAACTGGTGCCCAGAACTGTACTACATATTCCAGATGAGGTCTCACTAAGGATTTATAAAGATGTAGAATTATATTCCATTCCTTTGCATTTATACTCCTTTTTATACATGATGATACCCTACTGGCTCTTACTGCAGCTGAGTGTCATTGAACCTAGCAATGAAGTCTACTGTTTTATCAATACTCATAAATCTTTCTCTAACAAGGATTCCCCAAGTAATTTTAGTGTATATGTAGCACACTTGTTTCTACAAACCAAATGCAAAACCTTACATTTATGTGTATTAAATCTCATCTTCCACTTTTCTACTCATTCGTTCAGTTTATCAAAATCCTTTTACAGAGAGTATCTTGCTCTGTATGTATTTTCTTACACATTTTGTTTTTTATCAGGCTGATTAATTAAATTAAAAAGCACTGGACCTAGGACACGCCACTTACAACTATAACCCTTTCAATGCCAGAGCGGTATGCAATGCATTGTTAAATAGTGCTTTGTGTACCCCTCTGGCATTGAAAGGGTTAAACCAACTTGAGGTGAAGCATTTTCATTCATGTGGTAACCTATTATAAAGCTGTGTATCAAAGGGTTTTTCAAAATCCAAGTACACTGCCTCAATAGTAGTACCTTTGTCCAAGTTACTAATTACCCTTTCATAGAATGCAAGTAGAGTAGATAGAATTGTTTGTCACTGAAGGGCATATTTGCCAGTCACTGTATATCCTTACCTGCTACCACCTGATAGATGTAAGGTTCATAGATGCCTAAGGTATGATCTGAGACAAATCTGCAGAATGTAATAAAAAGGTATATCGCAGTAGCTATCATTGTCTTCTATAGGCAAAATTTCCATAGAGAACACAGAACCAATCTCCCCATCCCCTTGTGTATGGGCAACTATGCTTTGATGCTGTTTTCAATTCGACTTATGAATGAATGCAAAATGAGCTTATGGAACTTCATATAATATATGCATTAGAGGGAGAATGTATATAGTTGCTGGTTCACATTCAATGTATGCATTCCTTCAGGTGTTCTTTAGCTACATATCTGCAATTGTACACAGAAACGCCTAAATATACACCTGACTGCAGAACGAGTTTGCAGTCTGTCCACCTTTGTAAATACAGTAAGCAGATGTGGTGACTCTTAAAGAATGAAATGAATGTAAAAATGGCCATAAACAGGATGATAGGAATTCTTTCTGTGTCAGCAATCGGCAAACATTCTCCTCGTGTGTCAGCGCTTAGAAAAGCTGTGTTAACATGTTCAGTGCCGTTTCATTTACTCAAGAGGAACCATCCTTAAAGTGGGTTTGTCATCTTAAGATAAATTTAGTTTATTTTAAAGAGAGACGAAGCTGTCTTAAGCTGCGCTATCAATTTATTTCATTTTGCGAACACAACCTTTAATTTTTTTTTTTTTTTTTTTTTTTTTTTTTTGGCACAGTGTGATGATTTTTATGCTAATTTGAATATATGCAGGGGCAATATTACTACATACTGCAACAAAAGAATCTAGTCAGATCCCACACATTGGATGCATTTATATATGCAAATTTTTATTCTCAGTAGAACAAAAACTGAAAGTACTTTAAGGATCCACACACTGGTAACTATGTAGAGCGACTTTGTTTTAGCAACTGAAACAGTCAGTGAATTTTCAGTATTCTATTCTAGCCATGTTTTCCTATACTTTCAGTAGAAACAAAAGTGCTAAAATCTCAGGGAAGACACCGCTACCTGCAACACTGTGATTCCACCAAAATCAGTGCTACAAATTTGTAGTTTCATTATGACAGTCTCTGAGGAAGCTGCAGAATGTTGCTTCTTTTTGAGACAATTGCAGCATATAATTCCTGTGTGAGATGCCTCATAGGACACAATGGGGATTATGTACTAAGGCATGATAGAGGTAATAAAGTGGAGATGACTTCTCCAGTCAGTTCACTTCTCTAGTTCCTATGTCATTCACAGTGGTTCTCAACTCCGGTCCTCAGGACCCACTAATAGGCCAGGACTTAGGTATTTCTTTGCTAGAGCACAGGTGTGGTGATCAGAGGCTCATTCCCATTGATTAACTCGCCTGTGCTGTAACAAGGAAATCATCACATCCTGGCCTGTTAGTGGATCCCGAGGACCGGAGTTGAGAACCACTGCTATAGAACCTATGCACGAAGATCTCTAAAGTTGTAAAATCTCTCCCAAGGAAAACAAGCAAAATATCAATGTGTTGTGAATCAAGTATGCCTGGAGAGCTTTAACAGTGTAAAGCTGCATATTTACACATAGAGAAACAAAATATATATACATAATGAAAATAACATTATGTATAGTTGCATGTTTTTTTTTTAAATATAAAGAGGATGGTATTTTAGGGATTTTAGCCTAGAAGAGGATCTGAATTCCAGTCCAGGTTTTGGTAAGCACACCCAAAGAAAAAAAACACATTTAGAATTGCTGGAGTGCAACCAATTTTGACCAAAATAGCTAAAAGCAAATACACAAACTATTGATGCACATCCAAATTTTCATCACCATTAACCCTTTACTCTGCGGCATTGTGTCTGCATATCACTACTATATTAAAGATGAGGATTTGGTCACATCATATGGTCATAGAATGCTAAGCTTGCCACCAACGCCAAGGTACCTCATATTTGGCAAGTACCTAACCTTAATATGCTTTGTCTTATGAGCTGAAACTCTCCTGCTTTAGGCATTTACTAACCTTAATTTACTTTATTCTGAGAGCTGAGTTTTTGTCAGCTTTACTCATTAATAATAATATATAATTTTTTTTTTTTTTTTTTTCCCCGGTGTTGGTTTTTACTAAACTTTTGGAGCTCTGAAGGAGAAGGCATATCAACTGTGTCACAAGCGAGGGCTATAGGCCCTGCTGAGACTGTGGAGAGAGTGTGAGAGTGAAAGATTTAACAATACCAGACCCCTGGTTCCCTGTTACTATTCCTAGCAACCACCAAATTAACCCCTGAAATCCCTCCTGCACTATCACCCCAGTACTACAATTTGCTGCCATCACCAAGACTTTATATCTGGGCGTCTTGGGTTACCCCAAACACAACAGAATTACAGTATAAAATCACCTTAATAATCAGACATAGAATTAAACCTTTAGTAATGTGTACTACCTGAGCGTCCTTTAGAGTAGTGAGTTCATGTTAGAGAACGGACACAAGAGCTGATTAATTGAACATTTAATCTGGGAAAAATAAATAAATAAATAATTGGTTACAAAAATACAGAAATAAAGGACATACACAAAGATTACACACTGGCAAAACAGTTCATAAAATGGGAGAAACGCAAGCGATCCCTGCATACATTTACCAGTGTGTATGTATGTGTGTGTGTGTATGTGTATATATATATATATATATATATATATATATATATATATATATATATATATATATATATAAGCCCTCGTGGGAACTCCAGATGGTAAAAGTTCTCCGTTCCAGTTGTTACAAAGAAATTCCCTGTTTTTATTCAAAACCCATATTAAATACATTCTACAGTTGCTTCTAAGAGGCCAGACCCCCTGGGTGTTACCTGGAAGGGTCAGGGGTTTGGCCTGACAGTTTACAGCCCACTCAGTCAGACCTGTCAGGGATGTTACTGCAGAGTTCTACCTGAAAAATCAAAAGGCTTCCTAAAACATGCAAACCACAGCACACTTCTATAATGTTACAATAATAATGTTCCTCATATCTGTGTGAATATCTAGACACCAAACGTGCTGGGTCTAACTGGTTGCAAAGTGGCTATTCTTGTAACTCATAGCAGGAACACCTCCCCCTGGCATGTTTGGTACCCAACTGAAAATATATTTGTATTGAACCATTTTACACTATGTATACATGTTCTCCCTATTTCATAACATTTGACTGTCCCCTGGATGAAGCCCATCAGAGCAGAGGGTCCATTATATTTTATGATACTCTGTTCTGCTCCGGTGATCTAATCATTCAGTTTCTGGTGATATCTACTCCGCTAATTTTATGGCCTAGGACTGGTGCACTTTGAATAACATACGGGTCAGTAAACAAGCAAATTATACATCCCAGAGGGCCAACCCATGCCTTGGCATAATACACGTAAAATTATAACTTTTCATATGTGGAACAGTATATATGCGCAGTAGACACTGCTGCGCGTGCGGCAGTCATGCGCAGTACAGACTGCCCGCGCCGCGGCTGATACAAAGCTGGGCGCTCCGAAGGAGCATCCAGCTCTGTATCAGCAGTGGCGCGGTCAGTCTCTACTGCGCGTGACTGCCCCGCGACCGGCTGCCAGAGGCATATATATATATAATATAATTTTTAATTTATTTTTTTAACACATTTGAACATTCCTTTTAAATTTTGGCTAAAGTATGATTAGGTGATTTTTTTCCATGAATTCAGTGGGAGAGATTTGATTTCCTATCTTTTATTTTTCTTAAAAACAATCTTGGGTTTAGTGCCTAACATAACTAAATATTACTTAAGTAATTGAGGCACGCAGTCCATCCAAACATTGCAAAATTAAACATGCTTGTCAGCATCAAAATATTTATATTATGGATGTTGAAGGGGTTACACTTAACCTCAGGGGAGACTATATCTTTTTAAAATGATTAAGCCCTTTTGGATCCAAAGGTCTCAATGTAGATTTTGATTGTGTGGCTTTTCTATGAATTGGTTGTGCTAATATAACGTTTAATTGGGTTATTTTGTATTATGCTGTCTTAAGAATGTCTCCATCGTTTTATTTGACCTGAGGTTTTAATGTCATTGTATTGTATTGTACCTGCAAGTTGTTGTATTTTTTTTTAAACATATTAGTGTTGAAGTTACTAGACAATATATTCCACTATTTGTGACTAAATAGCCCTAATATTTAAGCGAGGCATCACTTAATATACTGGACGTTATACTGGAGATTACGTGCTTACACTTAACCACATACCTTTTTGACCCAATCCCATCACAGCTCATTCAAGCTTTCTTCTTTTCTAATGCCAGTCCTTGCTTATTAAACCTCTCTGACAACCAGAATCCCCCATCCTATTTCAGAAATGCACTAATCGCACCCATCTTAAAGATATCCTCTCTAGACCCAAGATCACTTTAAAGGGATAGTAATACTTCGTTTTAACTTTATTTTATTTTGTAGGCATTAAAAAAACATGAAGAATGATATAAGTCTTATCTCTCAAACCTTTATGGTTTATGAGATATTCACAAGCAAAGTTTCCTCTCCCGCTCCTTTTACCTAGTGTAAGCTATCTCTTCTCAGATGTGGAATGCAGTCCATAGACTGGACAGATAACAGAAGGGGACACTCTTATTCCTATGAAAACAATGAAATCCCTGCCCCCCTTGACCAGCTTTTCAGGTTTTTCAATTAAGATAAGGGAAGATTGTCCCTCTCTGCAGTCTACCTGGGCAGCTCCCTTCTGCTCTAGCTGAGAAGTGTTACATCAGTAAAAGGGGCGGGAGGGGGACACTTTGATTGTGAATATCTCTTAAACCATAAAGGTTTGAGAGATAAGACTTTTATCATTCTTCATGTTTTTTTAATGCCTACAAAATAAAATAAAGTTAAAATGAAGTATTACTATCCCTTTAAAACTACCGGCCCATTTCTCTTCCCCATTCACTTCCAAGCTCCTAAAATGCCTATTATACAACCAACTCACAAGATTCCTCTACTTTCTTTCCCCTTCAATCTGGATTCTGCCCTCATCACTCCACTGAGTCTTCCCTCTCTAAAGTGTCCGATGACTTGTTTTCTGCTAAATCATAAGGCCCCTACTCTAAAATTATTCTCTTAGATCTGTCAGCTGCCTTTGATACAGTGGATCATTCATGCCTGTTTCAAGCTCTCCACTCTTTAAGCCTCTGTCATACCACTCTATCCCTTGGTTCTCCTCCTACATCTCCAACCATTCCTTCAGTGTGTCCTGCTCTGGCTCTGTTTCTTCACTCCTCCCACTGTTTGTTGGAGTACCACACGGTTCATTCCTTGGCCCCTTGCTCTTTTCAATCTGCACCTCTGCACTTGGCAAGCTAATAAACTCTCTGGTCTTCACACATCACCTCTTTGATGATGACACCCAAATCTACCTTTCCTCCACAGATCTCTGCCATTCTTTCCTCTATTGTGTATATATTTGACTTTCTGCTGTTTCCTCCTGTATGTCCTCCCATCACCTAACAGGTGATCTAATCAAAACCAAATGTATAATTTTCCCTCCCTCTTCAACCAGCCTTACCTTCAACTTTAACTGAATGTGGGGAGTGTTAAGTAATGTTCAACTCATGCCTTCTCCACCTATCTAACATTTTTAGAATTCAACTTTTTGGGCCCCCTATACTGTGGTGTCCTAGAATAGCACCGCTTTGTTATTTTTATACATATAGGGCAATGTTTTTATGTCTAATAGGGAAATTAAGGCATCAGGCAAGCAACAGACTGATCTGCATAGTGGCAACTGATTGATTTGGGATTGAATGCTAGGAGTAGCATGTGGATGACCAAGATGCAGGTCTTGGCCTAGGAGACCATGTTTTTTCTGTTCCTGCAGCATGGTGAGTTAATTTAACCCTTTGAGTGCCAGAAAGCTGTCCAGTGCATTGCAATGCAATCCATCAGATACCGCTCTGGCACTCAAAGGGCTTTAATGCTGCATCACTCATGATCCTTCCATGTCTATGATGATGGATTACAGCTCTCCTCAACCACAGCTTGCCAGAGCTTGTAATTAAACATCTCGGGAGCCACATACTGTACAACTTTCCAAACATGCCTCCTTCCACACATGTATTTTTGTATATTTTTGTGTAACGCATTTAGGACCAATGACGTGCCAAGGCCAGCACAAGTTTAGGTCCTTTAACCCCTTAAGGACGGCAGATCGCACATGCAGCCGTCAATGGCCACAGACCTTTTTTAATCCTATTCAGGGCTCCCTGAATGGTGTGCAGAAGCGCGGGGAGCCCTGAAATCGATGACATACACGTACATCATGTGTCTTTTAGGGACAACCACCCATAATGTACATGTACATCCCGTGTCGTCAAGGGATTAATGACAAATGACGGTCTTGGCACGTTATGAGTCAGATGATCACATTGCGCCTGAATCGGACTTTTCAAAGACCAGAGCAGTCCGTTTCAGCATTTCCTTCAGTGAATCAGAACGTGATCGCTGACGTGCCGATCTCAACTAATGTACTCAGTCTCGTCCTAATGTGTGCAGTAATTTCCATGTGAAGCCTATATGTTTGTTTTTTTCTTTCTCGTAAAAGATTGAGTCTTCACCAGTGCTTTTAAAATATCAGTACTAAAATTTTATTTTCTATTGTATTCTAAAAATATTCCATCCTCAAATGTAGGTGTTGCTTATGAGGCTATTGGTACAGCATCTATTCAGTATTTGTTCTTTTAGGTTGGTGAGTGTGCACACATGCCTTGGCATATGTCATGTAAATGAAATTGGTAGCGTAGAAATTATGACCGGCTAGGAGATATCAGAACACTGTAAGAAAAGATGATGATGATGATGATGGCCTGAGGTGGTGGTAGAGCAGAGGGTGAAATGTTTTAATAAAGAAGATAATTTTTATTAGTATTTATATATATATATATGCAAGAAATAAGAACAATCTAGGCAAAACCTAACATATCCCCCTCCACACAAGCAACTTCCATAACATGTGTATTTAAAATATCTATATATATTTTTTTTTATTTAGGATTGAAGAGTTTTGGGCATCTTTTTTGTATTATCATTAACCTACTTTACATTTGCAAACATTTCACCAATCTATGGAATTTCTATGGTGCAAACCTCCATGTTTAGGTTGTTTTATATAGAGTGGAGGATATAGTATGTTTTAAAATGTTCTTGCTGGCAAAAATATTCTTTCAGAGTACAAAAATGAATCCTAGCTAATTAAAATGTTCCTCCTTCATAGATATGTGGAGCACCCGTACATCATTTGAATTCAGTCTGAATTACCAGAGCTGTCTATGAGCAGAACAGACATTCATTGATATGAATAAAACCTCTCCCTTTGTCTACTTGTGTTGGTACTGATTGTTCTTTCTGTACTAAGACCAATGACATCAAAGAAGTCTGAGTTTGTGCATTTCAGAAACATAACACAATCATTCTTATCTTCCCATCATATATCTTAATAAGGATTTTCTTGGGTTTGTAAGCCACAGTCCCATTTTCTACTAAATGAATGTACATTTATTTTAGGTCAGTTGCAAATATTTAATATGTTATCTCCACAACCTTAACTTACGTTAAACATATTAAAATAATAGATTACTTTGACTGTTGGTTTAAATACCAAGACCTGGGTCATTTACCTCTGCATTAGAGAATCAAAAATGGTGTTTTTGGAGTGGCAAGTAGAGATCTAAGAACTGTATTCAGTAAACTAAAGAAGATCTGGAACAAACCAACTGCAACATAATGGGGAAATTATAATTCCTGTTTTTAAATGGAGCATTTATCCTATTGAATGCTAGCAAAGGTTCCAGTACATTGCTTCATATTGTGTTGGAGATATAGCTAGCATTCATGGAGTCATAAGCCCCATTTTAAATCAATGGGAATTTTTGAATTTGTATCTCTTCTCCCCCCCCCCCCCCCCCCCACACACACACACACATTGTACAGTGGCTTGCTCCAGAGTTTTTCCTTTTTAACTTGTTGAATTGTGATCTAAGTTTCCTGGTTTAAAATGTATATTTTTCATCAACTTTTTATAAAAAAAGTTTCAATTAAACATCTGCCCTTTTATTATTTTTACTGTAGGTATATAGCCACAGTACTGAGAATAGTTGTGTTGCTCCTATTTTATTATAATTTTTTTTTTTTTTTAACCAAACCTCTTTACTAGGAGGCCATTATTTACTATTTGATTGTGAACATGTAAAATTCACCTGGTCTCTGATCTAATCTTCTTTGTTTTACAGATGTCTTTGGAGGCAGTGAAAATGCATTCCTTACTTGCTTCGGATATTTTATTATGAGAAACACCTAAAGACTAAATCTTCAAGAATTTGATTACCTGGAACAGCATGGCAGGTTTCAAGCGAGGATATGATGGGAAGATAGCTGGACTTTATGACCTTGATAAAACCTTGGGCAGGGGACATTTTGCTGTCGTTAAGCTTGCCCGCCATGTGTTTACAGGGGAAAAGGTAGCTGTTAAAGTAATTGACAAGACCAAACTAGACACTTTGGCCACTGGGCACCTTTTCCAAGAAGTTAGGTGCATGAAACTTGTACAGCACCCTAATATAGTTCGCCTGTATGAAGTGATCGATACACAGACCAAATTATATCTCATCTTGGAACTTGGAGATGGAGGGGATATGTATGATTACATAATGAAACATGAAGAAGGTCTGAGTGAAGATCTGGCCAAGAAATATTTTGCTCAGATAGTTCATGCCATTTCATATTGCCATAAGTTGCATGTGGTGCACAGGGATCTGAAACCAGAGAATGTGGTCTTCTTTGAGAAGCAGGGACTTGTGAAACTGACAGATTTTGGCTTTAGTAACAAATTCCAACCTGGGAAGAAATTGACAACTAGCTGTGGATCACTGGCTTATTCCGCCCCAGAGATATTGCTTGGTGATGAATATGATGCTCCTGCAGTAGGTGTGTATATATTTTCATGCTGTATAAATGGGAATCAAATTTTATAATAGAAGAATCAAAATAGTGACCTTGGTGTTCTTGAAGCTGGCATTCTCCACCAGCTGTTATCCATGAAATGGTGTCACCTTTACACCACTCTTGTGATTCTTTTATTGCAAAAGTACTTTGATTCCCATCTACTGTATTAGTTAATACAGTGCATTCTTTTCTTTATATTGTGTAAAAATAATCCAGTCTGCATTGTTTAGGCCTTTGTTTCAATTCCATATGGAGTAATACTCCAGTAGTTTGCTAAATATTATGCTAGAACATCTGGTTTACTATTTATTGTTACTGTTTGGAAAAAGGGGATCTGAATTTAAGGTTTAGAGGATCAACAGTCCTCTCTCCTCATAACACCCTCCAATCTGAAAAGAAACTTTGCAGATTTTTTATAGTAATTTTTACCTTTTAAACAGTGTAATGTAATCCATTTTTCCTCCTATTTACACGATAAATTAAGCTCTGTTTTACTACATATAACTTTTAAGCATTTTCTTAACTTGATCAGGCTTTAGTACAACCATCTACTTATTTTCCCACACTGGAGCCTGCTGTTATGCAGAACAGCAGAGTAACCAATCTTATATGCTGATTTCAGGATGTCAGAAGATGATGTTTATTAAAGATTTCAGGAAGTATTCATAGCCTAGAGAAGAATTAGATACAGTGCATGGTGTAAAAAGACTGTGTAACACAACATACTCTAATGATTAAGAATCCTGCTAGAATGCCATGCTTACTGTTAAACTGTTTTCTGTACTCCCTGAGGAACAGATTGATGTGTAGTGCCTTGCCTTGTAATGTGTGTTGTGCCCTTTTTGCGCTTAAGGGGTTAAAATCTACAAGAGGACATGTTCCATCTGAAGCTAATGTTGGATAGTAATAATTGTAGCTACTTCAACTATCAGACACTAGGTATTTTCCCAGTCTAGCTCTGTTACACACAATGAAGAAACCTAGGCATTGCAGTGAATTGCACAACACTTTGATCCTTGGACAGTTGAATTAACTGACCACCTTTTGTAAATTGGTAGTTCTTTCATGATGCATTACAAGTTTGATACAAGGGACCAACCAGAAGGTCTTGGATGTCAGAACTTGGAACTCCTTTGTATTGCTTTTGGTGGTGGTAGTTGAATCAAACACACCGCAGATATTGCTTGTATCTGTGGGTCACGTTGTTTTTTGTTTCCCTTGCATCCAGCAGGAAAAACAAAAGGCCAGATCTAGTTCATTTTAGGATTTAGTGTTTATTGAATGAAATTCAAAACTGGTATTCTTCAAAATCGTTGCTCATTTTTGTTCAGCAGTTGCCAGGTAGCATTGCAGTAGTCAATGCTTTTGAAGGATAATTAACACTGCATTTATTCTCTGTTTTACTATCCTTATATTTGCACCCTAATTTTCTTAACGGTTATATTGGCTGTTCCATTTTCAAAACGCCATACTGAATTGTTTGTACTATATAACTATAGCCAACTATAATATCTATAGCTAGTTACATTAATGCAATACTCCTCAGAAAAATGCTAGACCTGTTATTTTGTAGATCTGTTGAACTGGTACATGATCTTGCAGCACTGTTGAACACTAGTTTTGATTCAGAAGGGACTCTACTGGTTAGAGCTTCTGAACCAAAGTTGGAAAGCATGCCAACATTTTTTCAATAGTTTGTTGGTGTCACGGGTTATTTTGAACCTTGAAACACCAGATGCTTATTAATGAAGTTCACTTGGCACTATTGGAGACCGTGGTGGAACTACAGATCGTGCCATGAGAAGAGATCAGTCTGCAATGGAATATCAGTCCTCAGACTGGTTTATCAAGAGGTGTAGGTAATCTGTTTCTGTCTAATGGTGATTGGAGGTAGGGGTTATAAAGAATTTGCTTTAATAAATGTCCCTCTGACACTACAGGAAATTAATTACTTTGAAGGACATGAGACTTTGCTTTTAGAGATGTATTATGATAATACATGCATCCTGAAAATCGGATAAGAGTCATTTTTTGTTTAAAATAATGGCATATGATGATAATTTATTACATTGACTAGCCTAGCCTGCCTGGCAACTACCAACATTCTACACTACTCTCCTTCTCAACTGCCACTCCTTCCCTCTTTCTTTCTTTCATTTTCTTGTCTTTTCCGTCAGTTCATATAAGGTGCGATTTCTGCTTAAATGAACAGTACCACTTAAAACGGATAGGCTTCGTAACCTTTTAAATATCATAGACTCCTAGCCAGCGTTTATATTAAAAAAAAAAAAAAAAAAAAATATTTGGTGCATAAATAATAATATAAAATATTTATTTACCTAGCTACATGTGGACACTGTGTATGACCATTTTGCCTCTTTGTAAATCCACAAGGGAGAGTTTCATTTAACTGGACTAAGTGGGTTCTTATTGCTGTTTATGGGTTTTATCAGTGTTTTAAAGAAGAAGTAAACTTTTTTTATGAAAACCTGTATGTTCTAGAGCTTTTCCTGCTGAGTAAAAGAGGCATACTCCCACTGCTGTCAGTTGTTTCTGTGGAGAACTGTGTCACTGACTTTCTTCTCCATTAGAATGTAACAGTAACTAATTGGAATTTGACCACTAGAGGGCACTGCTAATATAAAAAACAGGTTTAAACAGTAATAACTCTTGAAATATGAATCTATCAGCAGTGGGAGTACACTTATTTTATTCAACAGTAAATGCCCTACAATATATATTTTTTTCATTTAAAAAAATGTACTCCTTTAACAGGAGATTCAAAAGTGGCCACTTATTTCTTTTTTTAATTTGTAAGGTTTTAGAACTTTCTCAATTTTGCATCATTCTAGAATAATAATGTAACGGACTTGACCCGCTTTCAAAGAAGTTGAAAAAAATTAAAAGTGAATATTTGAGTAGGCAGTCTCTGACCCTCCTTTCTACTCCTGGACGTCAGTTCCCATCATCGATTGAAGCAAATATAATTGATTCATGACTCCTTAGATTTCCCTACACAATGCAGTTACGTGAATTAAAGATAAATAAATAAATAAAAAAACAGCAATATACATTTGGACAGTATCCTCTTCAAGGATCTGTTTAATTTCATTATGAAAAACATGTGTTTTAGGGCATTTCCTTCTAAGGAAGACTGTCACTCCACTCAGAAGTTTTGCAGTTCAAACTGGGCTCTAGTGGTATAGCTGTTAAATTTTGTGTATAACTTTAGCCAGCCGATCACCTCTTCCATAGAATGCAATAGAATAACCCACCAGATGACACCTGTTGCAAGCAGTTAAATCTAAAAGGCGTTAAATCACAGTTTGAGTTGTTATAACATTGAAACATACTCTTTCCCTGCAGCTATTTTATATTTTATTCCCCCACCCTCCTCCATAGTAAAAGTTTACTTCCTTTTACATTATGGTTTTTGTGTGCATCTTTCCTGCCATAACTGAAGTTGAGATTCTAATTTTATTTCTTAAAAGTAACCTGTATAATTACCATGCAATATGCAAATAATAAAAGTGGTCTTTGTGCAGCTTATATTCTTTAGTGTATTTTTGAATTGCTACCCTTAATGATGTTAACTTGTTGATATTTTACAGGGTATTTCTGATTTTATTTTGAAAGTGGAATTAACGTTCCTTGTTCCCTAACATGCTGCTATCCAGATTCTGATTTTTGCAGTCGTGCATACAGCTTGCTAGTCACGTACACACAATGTTGGAAAAAAGGCTTCTCTGCCTACTTTACCTATCCGTGTCAGCAGTCAGATGATATCTTTCTGGTCTTTTTTTCTCCTAAACCACTCTTCTGCTTTTATCCTGTCATGGAGAATGTACATACACAAATGTATAGCTTTTTAAACCTCAACATTTCCACAAGTTTCTTAAAAGAATGAAGGTAGTTGGCAATTCTGTGTAAAGCGTAAGTAGCAATGATTTCCATACATTGTGGGCAAGCAGAGGACTGTAGTAGGTGGGTGCTGAATAGACTTTCAATATTCTTCTATGTTTCAAAGCATTTTACTCAGCTCTGCAATTTGCATCTTCTCATTCTCTCTCCAATATAATTTCCTACTGTATATGGGGAACCTCTCTTCAGCTGAAATTTGCTTTAAACTTGAGAACTAGATCACCTAAATAGTAGCATTTATGATCTGAAATGATTGTGTTTTAAACAAACCTGACTTGAAGTCTATTGTAGGGAAATTTGAGCTAAATGCAGCTGAAAATTGAGCCATGTTGGTTATATTCATCATTATCACAATCCAGACACTTGGTTTACACACGACTCTCTCCTTTCTATCCCCATATTACTCCCAGTATAGCACAAACTGCCACCAATAGATTATATTTTGATACTCTGTGAGACATAGGGCACCCCTGACCACGCTCATATTAAGACAAAACCCAAAACATTTTATATTTATATATATATATATATATATATATATATATATATATATATATTTTTTTTTTTTTTTTTTACTCAAAACCCATATTAAATACATTCTACAGTTGCTTCTAAGAGGCCAGACCCCCTGGGTGTTACCTGGAAGGGTCAGGGGTTTGGCCTGACAGTTTATAGCCCACTCAGTCAGACCTGTCAGGGATTTTACTGCAGAGTTGTACCCGAAAAATCAAAAGGCTTCCCAAAACACGAAACCCACAGCACACCTCTATAATGTTATAATAATCATATTCCTCATATCTGTGTGAATATGTGGACACCAAACATGCTGGGTCTAACTGGTTGCAAAGTGGCTATTCTTGTAATTCCTAGCAGGAACACCTCCCCCTGGCATGTTTGGTTCCCACCAAACATGTTCTTCCTGTTTCAGGCTATTTGTGTGTCCCCTGGATAAACCTACCCCCAGAGCAGATGGTCCAATATATTTTATGACACACTGTCCTGCTCCGGTGATCTACTTAATCAGTTTCTGGTGATGTTATCTACACGCTAATTTTATGGCCTAGGGCTGGTGCACTTTGAATAACATACAAATACAAAATAAACAAATTATACAAACCAGAGGCCCTGCAAAGGCCAAATCATGCCTTGGCATGACAGCCACTATTGAATAAATTGTGGTGATCTGCTTTCCTGTATGCAGACTTTTATATGGCTTTCTTATAACTGACCTTAGTTTATGATCATGTCAAAATCAAGAATGGCAAATATTTTATTATGTGGACATGTCAGTTCTATCAGATGTCTTAAAACCAAGTGTTACAAGCGAAGGCTATAGGCCTTGCTGAGACAGTGTGGGAGTGAAAGGGTTAACAATACCAGCCCCCGGTTACCTTTTTGCTGTTCCTAGCAACCACCAAATTAACCCCTGAAATACCTCCTGCACTATCACCCCAGTACTACAAGTTGCTGCCACCACCAAGACTTTATATCTGGGCGTCTTAGGTTACCCCAAACACAACAGTATATAGTATAAAATCACTGTAATAATCAGACATATATAATTAACCCTTTAGTAGCGTGTTCTAACTGAGCTTCCTTCAGAGTAGTGAGGTCATTTTAGAGAACAAGAGCTGATTAATTGAACATTTAACCCCTTAGGGACCCTTGACGTACCAGGACCGTCACGGTCCTTGAACTACTCGAGGACCGATGACGGTCATGGTACGTCACGTACTTTTTACTTACAGCGCTCTATCGGGAGCGCTGTAAGTAAAAATAGGGCATGAAATAGACCGCTCCAAGATCGGAGCGATCTCTTTCAAGCCCCATAGTGACGCACCGATACACGTGACAGGTCACGTGTACCGGCGCGTCAACGTGCCCCTATGCGGTCGTTATGGGACGGAAATGTCCCATAACCTCCGGTCCTTAAGGGGTTAATATGAAAAAAAGGCTTCACAGTGCTGGTTACAAAAATACATAACTAAAGGACATACACAAATAAAGACTATACACTGGCAAACAGTCCATAAAATAAAATGGGAGAAACACAAGAAATCCTTAAATACAATTACCGATATTTTAAGAGTCCTTGGGGACATCTGATGGTATTTCCCCCTTCAATTGTTACAAAGAAATTCACCTTTATCCACAAACCCATATTAAATAGTCCACAGTTGCTTCTAAGAGGCCAAACCCCCTGGGTATTACTTGGGGGAAGGTTTTGCATGACCGTTTATAATATACACATGTTCTCTGGATAACCCCCCATCAAAGCAGATGGCCCAGGATCTTTTTTTATGACACGCTGTATATGTTCTGCTCTGGTGATAGCTCATTCAGTTTCTGGTGATGATCTCTACTCCGCTAATTTTATGACCTAAGACTGGTACACTTTGAATAACATCCAAATACAAAACAAACAAACAAGTTATACAAACCAGAGACCACTCATGCCTTGGCATGACGCCAGGCTTGACTCATCACAGCTGTCACCTAGGTAGTGGAAGCAATAATATGTAAATTCATAGCCCTGGTTTTGAAGACTCTTTTCCCCCCCCCCCCCCCTTCTCTCGCTCTCTCATTTTATTTTTTTCACTTACATAGTTTGTATAGATAAAGCATCACAGGCAGGAAACCGTGACCTCAGTATTTTGAAACTGTTTCTGCACTGACATGTTTTTCCTTCCGTTCTGCGGATTTTTTTTTTTTTTTTTCTCCTCTCTCTTCTCAAGGTGAGATGTGGTGAGATTTTGTATGAAGAAAAAAAAACAAAAAAAAACAGCTAGCTTTGAAATGTTTCCTCTACAAAATTGTGAGCAAATGATCATTCACGATGCAAGCTCTTATATACTGATCTGTTTTCTTACTTTTGTTTTGTTTTTTATTGGGGGGGGGGGGAGATGCTACAAAGTACCTCCACATACAAAACCCTGTTTGCGTAGCACTGGCGTCAATCCTATTTACTCACTTTTTTATTCTTATGACTAATAGTAAGCTATTAGCCTTATTTTATATCCGTAATCAAGGTTTCACTTTCTAAAATACTGTTTTCAGGGGATATGGTTTGTTTTTTTTCTTTCTTCTGGGGGGGGGGGGGGGGAGGGTTCTATCGTAATATCATGTTGCCCTTCTGTCCATGTTAGTGGAATGGTACCTATTCTATCTTGCATTCCATTTCAGTCTTCATCTAAATGACATTTTGTACATTCTGAGAACAGATGTGAAGAATTAGTTTCTATATTTAGGACTAGAATATTAGAGCTCATCATCGTAAAACTGGGGAGTTGTTAAGCCTTTCATTTATACAAATTAATTGAAAATTTCTCTGTTTTTTTCCTTTCACTGAGAATTGCATTTTTATAGAATTTTTACTGGTGTCATAACTAATCTGAGCACAGTATGGGGCCTTGTGTATACAGGAAAAATGAAATAATTTTGGGACACACAAAGTGCAACATGGGGACAAATATAAATTCCATTTGCTTTGAAATGGCTTTTAACGCTGTAATGTCTGACGCATTTAATGCATAGGAGACATCTGTAGCATTCCAAGGGATTTAATAGGAATTATGCTGTAGGAATGTCTCTCTTAATTTAAAGGAACAGTAAACCCCCCATCCTAAACTAAAAGATTCTGTTGCATGGCCAATTCAGCAGGCTCTAATTAGAGAGACAAGCTGAGACTGATGTCTCAGACCCCCATAAAGCCTGTGCACTTTTGTAGAGTTAAATCCCTGCATTATAGCTGCACTTTACTGAATACAGTGATATCTATTCAAGTCAGCCTGTAGGCCTCAAACCACCTGATATATTAAATAAACAATAGGCCTCTCACATAAGTGACAGAACTGTTGCAGCCCTATGCAACATTTGTCATCCGTGTAGGTCTCCTCTCTCCAGCATTCCATCGCTAATCTGAGTGCAGGGAAAACCTGCCTGACAGCCAGTATTACTGGCTCATGCTTAGGTGGGTTGGTTGTGATTGGCTTCACTACCTCCACAAGAACTCATTTGAATGGTGTGCAAGACCTAACTTACCGCAATGTTACTGTGTGTCCACAGGAACACAGTAAAGTTACAACATGCTAGACATCAGAAGTGCTTTTCACACAGGTGTAACAATCATCATATCCCAGTATAGGAACTTTCTCGACTGGTAACATAAAGAGCTTGGGGATTGCCCGTGTGAAATGAACCATAGGCTGAAATTAAGCATTTAACAGTGATCCTGTGCATTCCTTCCGAAGAGACTGCTGGTAAAGCTCTGTACCACAGTCTGTCACGCTACCTCTGCTCCCCTCCCTCGATTCAGCCTCCTCTGATGAGGATTTCTGCCTGTAAGATGGAGCGCTCTCAAGCCAAACTTGTTTAGGGGTGATAATTCCCCTTTAAATAAATGAGAATTGTGGGAGGTTTAATTTATACCCTACAACGTAGTTGGTTTGCTTCAGGATTGTACATCAGGCCCAAACTTAGTGACATTAGATAGGGGTGTGTGTATGTATGTATGTATGTATGTATGTGTACTTATTTAAAAGAGCATAACATAGAGGGCTATGTACGTTAGTATTAGGATTAATATTTTACTTAGGGCTTGTTGATCCAGGGAGAAATCTGATTGCCATTTGGAATCAGGAGGGAATTCTCCCCCCCCCCATTCGGGGCAGAATTTGAAATTGCTGTATTGTTGTGTTTTTTTGCCTTCTTTTGGATCAACGATGGTAAACAGGAAAAGGAAAAGGGTTGAACTAGATGGACGCAGGTCTTTTTTCAACCTAAATTACTATGTATACGTATATATTTATATATAAATATATAGTGTGTATGTATATATGGCTTGCATTGGCGAGTAACTTTTCAGGTCTGACTGGTAGCAGAGGACTTCAAATTTTAAGCCCTGAAAATAAATGAATAAATATATATAATATAATATGAGAGAGATATAGTGTTTAGAGCCATGTTAGATACTAAGAAACCTTGGCTACTACCTACAGCCTGTATCGGTGTGGGACCTGGCTGTGGATGACTAGCCACTTCCAAGACCCTCCCAGGCTCTGTGCGGCAGTGGAGCAGCTGTTTACATTCAGGCATTGCTTCCCTATTATCTGTATTAAACCAGATAAGCATCCTGGAAGCTCCATGCACCAAATGGAGCTGCTGCTGTAACCCAGCTGCTGTCCAGATTACCAGCCATTTCTGTAGCTTGACAGACTCTCAGTTTTCTGTCTGCATGGCATGCTTTAGACTGACCTATAATAGTATAAGGAAGGAATGTGGTGGCCTTTCCTGTGTCTACCTACTATCTACTATCCCAGTGAATCGGTGGCTGCAGGGTTTCAGTGTAAGATTCTTCATCTGGTCCAGGGCTGTGCAAGTTCAATCATCAAGTGTCACCAACAGGCCAGGATTTAACTGCTTTGTGCTTAACCAGGAAATCCTTAATCAGTGGCTCATTCACTTTGACTGACTCACCTGTGCTTGAGCAGGGAAATTCTTAAACCCTGGCCTGTTGGTGGCCCTTGAGGGCTGATCTCAGACAGCCCTTATCTGGTGCATGGATCTTTATTTCTCTGTCGTCCAATACAGGTTACTTGTAACTTTGGGTAGGCGATCAGCCCCTTTAACTAGGCAGGAACAACTCTAAACTGAATGCAAGAGGTGGAGCCTACCTTTCCTCCTTGGCTACAGCTAGCCAATCGGCTCTATTAAGATTTGTTCCTTGGTGAAGACACAGGCAAGAGAACAGTTCTGCTATAGTTTTAGCAATTTTTTTTTTATTTTTCTGTTAGATATGGAATATCACTATTAGGCGGATTACCATAACTGACAATACCCTTAGATGTGGCTAGCTCAGTATCCAGGTGTTTTTTGTGGACCTTGAACACAAGATTTCCCCCCCAGGGCTTAAGTTCTTTCCTCAGGAGTTGCTCACTGAAGCTTCTTCTTAATACATGGTAATCTGAAGACAGAAGATCTGCAGGAAAGGTGAGCAACCCTTTGAGTGCTGCTGGTCCACCTGTCCCACAGTGCTCCTCCGCACAGGGGTTTTCCTTTTGAGTTCCTATTGCACACTCCTGCACTCATTGGGTTTATCTGTATGTCTGCTGGGTGTTTTGGAGCAAGTTTCTGTGGTAACTTAAAGAGGAACTACCATGTCACAAAATGTTTAGCTTAACTAAGTCCCCTTCTGGAGACTAGCTGCTTAGTAGCGCTAGTCACCAGAATTATTACCTGATTTAATAGATATATGCTTTATTCCCCAGCTGTCAGTAGCATGGAGCGTGTACATCTTGCCAGAATGATGGCCGTGCATCTGCGATGTCAGTCCCAGCCGAGTCTAGGAGACGTTGCTAGGAACCATTCGGCTCCAGCTGGGACTGACAGCGCAGGCGAGCGGATGTCAAACATAGTGCAACCTTGCCATTTGATGGCAAGGGTTTTCACCATGTCTGTGGTTGCCAGAAGAGCTCCTTGGCTCAAGATATGGTCTGCTGACACTGCTTCCAAGAAAGCCTTGCTCTCATTGCCTTTTCAAGGCACCTCTTTGTTTGGGCCAGATCTTAAGGATCTGATTAGTGAGGCCACAGGGGGCAAGAGTACCCTTTTGCCTACGGTCCCCAGGAGGAAGACTCCTCTCGAGCGTAATCTGCTTTTTCGTTCCTTCCAAACTGAGACACATCCGGCGAACCAGGCGGTTCCTTCAGCTCCACATTCCTTCTCCAAGCCCAAACAGCAATGGAAGCCCAAGGTCTCTTCCAAGCCTCCTTCGGCATGACTTCCCAAACCCAGGTTTCCACTCAGCTGTGGGTGGCCATCTGCGTCACTACCACAGCGTCTGGGAGGATTCAGTGGCTGACCCCTGGGTTTTACAGGTATTGGCAGAAGGGTACAGTATCCCTTTCGCCTCTCTTCCTCCCTTTCAGTTTTACACTCTTATAAACCACAGATCGTAGAGAAACACCGTCTGTTCAGTGGTGCTATCTAGGCCTTCTGGACAAGGATATTCTGGAACCTGTTCCAGTTAGGGACAGAGGTATGGGTTTTTACTTAAACCTCTTTGTGGTCTCCAAGAAGGACAGCAGCTGTGGTCCCATTTTGGATTTGAAGGATCTCAGTTCCTTTGTGATCAAGATTCATTATCACCAGGAGTCCCTAAGGACGGTGATTGCTGCTACGTCCCCAGGGGAATTCCTTGCACCTCTGGGTCTTGAGGACGCGTGTCTACACATCGCCATTCATCCAGAGAGTCGACAGTATCTCAGATTTGCCTTCGACAAATGGCAATTTCAGTTTTCAGCTCTTCCCTTTGGTCGGACTACAGCTCCTCAAGTCTTCAACCGTGTCCTGGGAGCTTTAGTATCTGTCCCCCATCGGGATGGCATTAGAGTTACGCCATACATGGATGACCTGCTTCTGAAAGCCCCTTCTGCGGAACTTCTTCATCAGCAGGTTCAGGACTGCATTCATGCTCTCACCCATCATGGGAGGATCATTAACATGGACAAGTCGGATTTTGTCCCATCCCAGCGTCTGGTCTTCCTGGGCCTTCTCTTCGACACTCGGCATGTTTCTCATGGATGAGGTGGCTCACCAGATCGCCCACAGGCTCACAATCCAGTTCCTTTCTAGTGGGGAAGTTCATCTCCATTGTAGAAGCGGTCCCATTTGCCATGGCTCACACCAGGGAACTCTAGAGGTTTGTGATCCAGGTGTGCAGGGGTCAGCCGGACCTTCTGTAGACATCCGTATCCTTCCCTCTTCGTGTGGAACTGAGTTTGTCTTGGTGCCTTGACCTCTCCAATCTGCTGAAGGGCAAGTCTTTCCTGGTATCCTTCTGGACCACTGTGACGACGGATGCCAGCCTCTCCAGCTGGGGAGCGGTCTTGGGTCTCCTGAGTGCTCAGGGCCGATGGTCTCTGTAGGAATTTCTCCTTCCCATCAATGTGTTGGAGCTTCGGCGATATTTCATGCCCTTCGTCATTGGACACCCCAGCTGGAAGAATGCACCAGTCCGGGTCCAGTCCGACAACACCACAGCTGTGGCTTACATCAACAGGCAGGGCGGAACAAGAAATCTCACCGCTTGGTTAGAGGTTAAGGTCATCTTTGCCTTTGGTTATCTCTCAAACCATATATGTGTGAGATGAACCTGGGGGCTATTAAATTATTATGCAAATGTCTACAATATGGGGGATAGTAATAATAAAGTATTACTATCCCTTTAAGTCAGTACTGAGTTAGGGTGTTAAATGTTTGTGTTGCTTGTCACCTAGCTTTCAAAGGGTTAATAAGTGAAAGGATATGATTGAGTGTTTATTAGATAGGGACTGGGAGGGAGCCCAAATTGGTGCCCTGCTTACATCCCCATGGTGTCTTCATCCGGCTCTGATTATTTTCTTGGTGAAGGATGTGGAAATGCGGGTTGAACTCTTTCTGCTCGGACAACAACTTGCTAAGCAGAAGTACAACACCCTTCCTCCTCTTATCCTTGGCAGCAGCTCTTTGTTGCTCCCATTCTCTTCAGATTGTCAGAGTAAGTGAGGAATGTCCAAGCTGCTTTGACCATGCATAAACAATCCATATGCTCTTCAGGTACATGGATTAAGTGATGGTCCAACTTAATATCCTCTGTATGAACAAACAGAATATATTGTATTGAAATACTTTGCATGTTCACACACTGAACACAGAACAACTAACACCTAATATCCCCACCACACACAACTTGCTATGATCAGAAAATCCTAATGTCCTTTATGAATTTTGAACATGTATTTTATTTTTTATATATATATATATATATATATATATATATATATATATATATATAAAAATTATTTATTTTATTTATTTATTTATTTTTTTTATTTTTTATTTTTTTTTGAAGGGATAACCTTTTCAGTCTGTTTTGGATGTCATCTCCATGGAGGCAGATATGATAACAGCTGGCATTTTTCATTTTCGGCCTGACACAAAGTGCATGTGCTCACATAACCTGTTAAGGACCAGAGGGGGGATGTGCAAAGCATTGTGAAGAGTTAAGATTACCATGTGTATTGAGCATGAATTGTGGTCCTGCAGGCAGCTGTTAGGTCCACATCCATGGGCAGAACATCCAGAATGGATTTGAATATATTATCTCTTAAACAGTTATCAAGGGAAACATTCATAGACGTCTTTAGGATTGTCTGGCATAGTGCGGGAAATGGTTGGCATTTATATCTCTACATTACAACAGTGTATAATGGCAAATTTAGTTGTTTCTTTATTTAAAAAAAAAAAAAAATTGGATTTCAATACAATTTCTCCTCTCCCCTCACACTAAAACAGTAGCCTGCCTCTCTTTAAGATGGTTTTGCGGACTGACCCACATCACAGGCAGCCCTGGGCTTTTACTCTATACTGTAGTTATGCCCCAGAGTAACATAAATCCTGGGGCAGAGCTACTAGGGGTTTATGGGAAATGCCCTGACTGAAGGAACTCCAAGCATCGAGACAACAACATTGTTGGCGTGAAAGGGAAGCAGGAGCTGGAAAGTAGTGCAAGCCTTTGCAAAGCAATAAGAACATTAATTTTGTAATAATAATAATAAATTGGTCCTTATGTATAAAGAGAAATGTAGCAATTATGGAACAAGTTTATCTAAGTAGAACTGTTTTACCCTTGAATGCTAGATAGTTTTCAAACATTCAAGGAATTAAAAAGCCCAATCTGAAATTGATGGGTAGTTTCAGAATATGTATTTGTTCCCTGTGGTGAACTTTGTTCCATTCTAGATTCCTGAGTATAGGCTGATTGTACAGTTTACATTAGATCGAATGCTGCCTACTTTATGCAGCCAAAATATTGTCTTAACATCAGACAGATAAAGGGAGGGGGTCTCAAAAGATTTTAGAAATTGATTTTCTTTTTCTCATCCAACTTCTTGGTTGTTCTCAGATTTCCAGTGCATCTCTGCAGGTATTGTCTCCATTCTTAGCTCTCCTTTAGGCCTCTGGTGGTGTGTTCCAGGCTGCTGTTGGGCCCGAGACCTCGGGATAAGGGGTCTAGCATGATGCTTTAGGTCTGTAGCTGCTTGGAGACATCTTTGGGATGTGCAGAATTAGTTGTGTTTCTGTGCCCAAAAGTGATACAATATGTTAATCATCCAAACAAATTGTTTTACAGCTCTACCTGTGTGGGTTTTTTTTTTTTTTTTTTTTTTTTTTTTTGTTTTGCTGTTTATATTCTTAAGGGATTGTCTTTCATGTGCTACCAAGCTTGTGACAGGTTGTCTGTCTCTTTACAGTATACATTTCCTTTAATTACTTTTCCTCTAAAAGGGCAATTTTCCAGCATGATGAGGTTAATTATGATGCAGTGTACTTGGCCTATTGATTGTGCGCTTTGTGACAAGACTGCATATCATGCACACTGTAAAGAGAAAAGAGGGCGCTCCTGGTGTAATATTTTTTTCAACTGTGTGCACACTAACCCACCACCTATGTTGAAATTGCACTCACAATGTAAGTGTTCAGTGCAACCCTTATGTGTTCACTGAAGTACACACACACAAAGGATTTACAAACTGCCCCTCACGCAGTAATTCTTTCAGTGGTCTCCCAGGCTTCTTCACTTCAGGCTGCTTCTCTACTCAACCCCTTGGCAGCAGAGCATGTATAGAAAGACAACAGTAAAAGGGCACCCAATAGTGCCTGTTATCCCTATTAACCCTGTCTTATATAGTAGATGTTAAACTCACAAAGCTGCTGGTTGTGAAATGAACTTATGTCCAAACACAACAAGGCAAGCATGCAAGGAAATTCTCTACCTGTCCTTGCTCAAGTTCTTTTAGTGTAGATGATCCTTCAGTTCAATAGAATCACAAAGGAAAAAAAAAACAATTGAGAAAAGTGCTGCTATGATGTCAAAAAAAGGTTTTAATAAAAAAATATAGATATATAAAACACTGGAGAAAAAGGCACAACAATTATCAACGTTTTGTAGTCATCAACTGCATCCTCAAGATTCATCTTTCAGGAATTGCGATCTTGAGGATGCAGTTTGACTGATGAGATATGTATATTTCTTTGGAGCTTCAGAGGATTGTTGCCCGATTCGGGGCGGATTTAAAATTCCCCATAAGCTATATACCGTTTGTATATTTAGAATACCTTTTTTTTTTTTTTTTTTTTTTTTTTTTTTTTTTTAATCAAAGGTGAGCTCATCACATTTTTTAAACATTAGGAATCTACTGTTTTATGTGGTTTGCACCCCTTCTGGTTTTCTTTTAGTCTAAGTAAGGGTGGCATCCATTGTGAGGTTCATAATTGAAAGTGACATAGGACTTGGAGAGAAGTTGGGCAGCAGAAGTGGAACAAGATCCTTTAATTGTATTTTGACAGAAATTCCTTATCCCTGTTCAAACCACTACAAATTGCATTAAATGTTAACATTAATTTTACCTCCCATACTTTTCTGTCCCTCTGAGTGCGGAACAGTCCCACTACATAGAGAGTTTCAGGAACAGACAGATACATAGAGAGTTTCAGGAACAGAGTCACTACAGAAATACTGGAAAGACAATGTGAACCAGCACCCAACCTAACCCAAAAGGAACAAAAATTGTCAAAATACAATTTAGTTGATTGACCTTTCCAACAGACCCAAGAGCATCGTAAATACCTCTAAAGCCTCAGAGGAAGAGTGCAATTTACCATTGACTGATCAAAGATATCTGGATCTGGACTGCATTCTGTTATCTGATTTCCATGCTAAACAATGTGATGTGTACTTGTATTTAAGAGGGATGTTTTCATATTTATCTGTATAACATGCCTGAGGAAGAGACCTAAGGTCTTGAAAGCTTGCATTTAAATCTGCTTAGTTAGCCAATAAAAGGTATCAAAAACTATATTTGCCTTCTGTATTTCTATGGCTAACACGGTACCAATTCTCATCTCTTGTCTCCATACACTTGTCTCCATACAGAATTCTCCAGCACAAGTTACCTTACTTTTAACTAGATTTACCCTCTGACACTCTCCTCATCCAATCTCTCCAGTGGTTGCCATCAAAATACTTTGTCTCACTTAAAATCACATGTCAATGAAGTATCAGCAAATAAAATGGCATTACCACTCTTTAAGCAGCTTATAATTTATACTACCACTAACCTGGCCCAAAGCTTGGCACTGTATTTCACATTTAACTCTTATGTTCTGTGTATGTCCCCCTTATTTATAATAGATTGTAAGCTCTAGAGCGAAACTCCACACTCATTGTTTCACTCTTGTTCTCTGTTTACACTTCACTGACTTTTTGGGCTTGATTAGTCTAATATATATGTGGACATTTCTCCTATGTAATGTTACTAGAGAGCTAAAATGTGATGCTCTTGAGTGGCGGCTAGCCGTAGACCAGGCAACGTTTCTTTTGTTCTTGCTCAGAGCTGCTCACATTTACCTAACTTATCAGTGTACATGTTTGGTGCTATATAAATATAATCATTGGCCACTTTTGTGAGGGCACCTCACTGGAGTGAAGTGAGTGGACCCCAGATTGCAGGTGATCAACAGAAAAGAGTAGAGGAATTTTATGAGGCTGTTGTACAGAAGTAGCTTAATATATTCATATTTAAAGGAACACGAATACCTCCTTCGTATAAACTTCCACTTATCCTAATCAGTTCAAAAAATCCTAATTGTCACTGTGAATCAATTCTATGTGGATTGGTTCTCCAAAATTAATCTTTAATTAGTAATGGGTATCCTGATCATGGAGGATTTTCCAAACTCCTCCCAGTGAATGGAATCTGAGCGTAGGAGGAGTTTGGGTTCCTTGAGTACTGCAGCAAAGAATCATGTCTGCCTCCATTTACATGCTATCCATTGCTACTTAACCCCTTAAGGACCGGGAAAATCTGATGTCGTTTTCCCTTAAGGACCGGAGCAATTTTGACTTTTTTGACTATGTCTTTTTTCAACCATATTTTCTCTTTAATTCCTTTTGTGCACCCACACAAATTATATACTGTTTTTTTAAACACAAGTAGGGCTTTCTTTTGATACCACAATTATATGAATACCTCATTGTTTAATTTGATTAAAATAGAAAAAAAGAGGAAAAAAATTAAAAAAAAACAACATTTTGCTTACATTTTTCTGTCAGGATTTGCATACTATTACTTAATGACAAAAAAATACCCCTAAATATATTCATTTTCTTCTCCTGAATATAACAATACCCCATATGCCTAGTATTTCAATCCCTTCCTCACATTTACAAGGTAAATATTACAAGATGGATGCCATTATTTCCAACTTGTAATTTCTCAACAATTGACATGTGAGCATCATAGCTTAGCTGATGGTGCCAGTACCAAAAATGTCCCACAAAGGTATATCTTTCTGAAAACTAGACAACATAAGGTAAATAATCAGGAGAATTTTGAAGTTTTTTATGCAGCTATTTTTCCAGAAAAAAATTTCAAAATTGTAGAAAAATTTTGTTTTTTTGCAGCTTTCACACTTACATTTCACTATTACTGTTGATTTCAAGCACGAGATAGTTGAAAATTTAAAAATATCCATTGTTTAGTGTTCAGCTCCTTCTTCTGAGTACAGCAATACCCCATATTCATAGGTTTCTCAAGATTTGGGGGAGCTACGGGGCCCAAATTGGAACATGCGCGTTTCCAGTTTCACACTTTGAATTTTCACAGCTTGCATCACTGGTGCCATGTCTCATTTGGGGCTGTGTAACAGTGCTCCATTCTAAGATTTCCCCCCAAAAGTATATATTTTTGGAAAGTAGACACCCCAGGCTTTCATTTTATGTATGTTTTCAATTTTTTTACGCAGCCATTTTACCACCAATCGCTCGTAAATCTTGACGTAAGTTAAAAAAACACCGTTTTTCACACTTGCACTTCAATGTTGATGTGAATTTCAAGCACAGGATAGGTGAAGATTTTTAAAAATGCATTGTTTAGTGTTCAGCTCCTTCTTCTGAGTACGGCAATACCCCATATGCATAGGTTTCTCAAGGTTTGGGAGAGCTACGGGGCCCAAATTTGAACATGCGCGTTTCCAGTTTCACACTTTGAATTTTCACAGCTTGCATCACTGGTGCCATGTCTCATTTGGGGTTGTGTAACAGTGCTCCACTCTAAGATTTCCCCCCAAAAGTATATATTTTTGGAACGTAGACACCCCAGGCTTTCATTTTATGTATGTTTTCAATTTTTTTACGCAGCCATTTTACCACCAATCGCTCGTAAATCTTGACGTAAGTTAAAAAAACACCGTTTTTCACACTTGCACTTCAATGTTGATGTGAATTTCAAGCACAGGATAGGTGAAGATTTTTAAAAATGCATTGTTTAGTGTTCAGCTCCTTCTTCTGAGTACGGCAATACCCCATATGCATAGGTTTCTCAAGGTTTGGGAGAGCTACGGGGCCCAAATTGGAACATGCGCGTTTCCAGTTTCACACTTTGAATTTTCATAGCTTGCATCACTGGTGCCATGTCTCATTTGGGGCTGTGTAACAGTGCTCCACTCTAAGATTTCCCCCCAAAAGTATATATTTTTGGAAAGTAGACACCCCAGGCTTTCATTTTATGTATGTTTTCAATTTTTTTACGCAGCCATTTTACCACCAATCGCTCGTAAATCTTGACGTAAGTTAAAAAAACACCGTTTTTCACACTTGCACTTCAATGTTGATGTGAATTTCAAGCACAGGATAGGTGAAGATTTTTAAAAATGCATTGTTTAGTGTTCAGCTCCTTCTTCTGAGTACGGCAATACCCCATATGCATAGGTTTCTCAAGGTTTGGGAGAGCTACGGGGCCCAAATTGGAACATGCGCGTTTCCAGTTTCACACTTTGAATTTTCATAGCTTGCATCACTGGTGCCATGTCTCATTTGGGGCTGTGTAACAGTGCTCCACTCTAAGATTTCCCCCCAAAAGTATATATTTTTGGAAAGTAGACACCCCAGGCTTTCATTTTATGTATGTTTTCAATTTTTTTACGCAGCCATTTTACCACCAATCGCTCGTAAATCTTGACGTAAGTTAAAAAAACACCGTTTTTCACACTTGCACTTCAATGTTGATGTGAATTTCAAGCACAGGATAGGTGAAGATTTTTAAAAATGCATTGTTTAGTGTTCAGCTCCTTCTTCTGAGTACGGCAATACCCCATATGCATAGGTTTCTCAAGGTTTGGGAGAGCTACGGGGCCCAAATTGGAACATGCACGTTTCCAGTTTCACACTTTGAATTTTCACAGCTTGCATCACTGGTGCCATGTCTCATTTGGGGCTGTGTAACAGTGCTCCACTCTAAGATTTCCCCCCAAAAGTATATATTTTTGGAAAGTAGACACCCCAGGCTTTCATTTTATGTATGTTTTCAATTTTTTTACGCAGCCATTTTACCACCAATCGCTCGTAAATCTTGACGTAAGTTAAAAAAATAGCGTTTTTCACACTTTGACTTCGATGTTGATGTGAATTTCAAGCACAGGATAGGTGAAGATTTTTTTAAAATGCATTGTTTAGTGTTCAGCTCCTTCTTCTGAGTATGGCAATACCCCATATGCATAGGTTTCTCAAGGTTTGGGAGAGCTACGGGGCCCAAATTGGAACATGCGCGTTTCCAGTTTCACACTTTGAATTTTCACAGCTTGCATCACTGGTGCCATGTCTCATTTGGGGCTGTGTAACAGTGCTCCACTCTAAGATTTCCCCCCAAAAGTATATATTTTTGGAAAGTAGACACCCCAGGCTTTCATTTTATGTATGTTTTCAATTTTTTTACGCAGCCATTTTACCACCAATCGCTCGTAAATCTTGACGTAAGTTAAAAAAACACCGTTTTTCACACTTGCACTTCAATGTTGATGTGAATTTCAAGCACAGGATAGGTGAAGATTTTTTAAAATGCATTGTTTAGTGTTCAGCTCCTTCTTCTGAGTACGGCAATACCCCATATGCATAGGTTTCTCAAGGTTTGGGAGAGCTACGGGGCCCAAATTTGAACATGCGCGTTTCCAGTTTCACACTTTGAATTTTCACAGCTTGCATCACTGGTGCCATGTCTCATTTGGGGCTGTGTAACAGTGCTCCACTCTAAGATTTCCCCCCAAAAGTATATATTTTTGGAAAGTAGACACCCCAGGCTTTCACTGTATGTATGTTTTCAAATTTTTTACGCAGCCATTTTACCACCAATCGCTCGTAAATCTTGACGTAAGTTAAAAAAACACCGTTTTTCACACTTGCACTTCAATGTTGATGTGAATTTCAAGCACAGGATAGGTGAAGATTTTTAAAAATGCATTGTTTAGTGTTCAGCTTCTTCTTCTGAGTATGGCAATACCCCATATGCATAGGTTTCTCAAGGTTTAGGGGAGATACGGGACCCAAATTGGAACAAATATTGAATTTTCATATCTTTCTTATCTGGTGCCATTTCTCATTTGGGGCTATGTTCCAGTGCTCCACTTTAAGATTTCCCCCCAAAAGTGTATATTGTTGAAAAGTAGATACCCCCAGCTTTCATTTTAGGTGTGTTTTCAATTTTTTTACACGGCCATTTTACCACCACTCTCTTGTAAATGTGACGTGAGTAAAAAAATCAGCGTTTTTCACACTTAGACTTCAATGTTGATGTGAATTTCAATTACAGAATAGGTGAAGATTTTTAAAACTGCATTGTTTACGTTCGGCTTCTTCTTCTGAGTACGGAAATATGCCATATGCAACGGTTTCTCAAGGTTTGGGGGAGATACGGGACCCAAATTGGAACATGTGTATTTCCAGGTTCACACTTTGAATTTTCACAGCTTGTGTTACTGGTGCCATGTCTCATTTGTCCTGTGTAACAGTGCTCCACTCTAAGATTTCCCCCCAAAAGTGTATATTTTTGGAAAGTAGATACCCCAAGCTTTCGTTTCAGGTGTGATTTCAAATTTTGTACACAGCCATTTTACCACTAATCCTGTGAAAACTTGACGTAAGTAAAAAAAAAAAAAATCAGCGTTTTTCACACTTACACTTCAATGTTTATGTGAATTTAAATTACAGAATAGGTGAAGATTTTATAAACTGGATTGATTAGTGTTCGGCTCCTTCTTCTGAGTACAGCAATGCCCCATATGCAACGGTTTGTCAGGGTTTGGGGGAGATACTGGGCCCAGTTAGAACATGTGAGTTTCCTTTTACAGACATGCCATTTTTACAGCTGGTGCCTTGTCTCATTTTGGACTGTTTGGCAATATTGCAATGAATTTTACCCCCAAAAGTATATGTTGTACAAGAGTAGACAACCCTGGCTTTCAATCTATTTGCATTCTTTCAATTTTTTCGCTGCCACTGTATCAGCAATCCCTCCCAAAACCTGCAGTAAGGCAGAGAAACACCATTTTTTCACACTTATATTTTAGTGTTGCTCTGGATTTCAATCAGATGATATTTGCAGATTTTTTAAGTGCTTTACATTAGTGGTGAGTTACATCGTCTGAGTACGTCAATGCCCCATATGCATAGGTTTGTCAGGGTTTGGAGGAACTACTGGACCCAGTAGGGAACATGTGTGTTTCCATTATCAGAGATGGAAGTGCTTTGCTTCCCATTATATTTTGATAGTGTTAGATCTAAGGAGGGATGTGTTTTGAAAAATAAAAAAACAGGATATTTCAGGGGGGAAAAAGTGGCCAAATAATAAAATAAACTTCACAGCACTACTGCATTGTGCCTTCATGGTATTGCTTGAAGCAGTCGCCCATGCAGAGGCCAGGTTTAGAAGGGCAGTCAGGACAGTAAGTGGAGGTTTCTCTCCGTACTCCCTTGCTGTAGCAAACCCTGCAGCGCTTTTGTGGATTTTTCTTTTGGGGGGTTGGGGGGATTTTATAAATAAAATGTACTACTCCAGGTTTTGGGGGAATTATTTCTGTTGCCCCTTGAAGCAAAAATTGGGAGATAAGATGGAGCTGATACTGCAGAAAAGTAAGTTTTAGGGTGGGGTTTGCCAATTTAAAAATCAAAAATGAATTGTAAGCTGCAGTCTGCATCATGTAAATGGCAACCTTTTTGTACCATGCCCTACACTTTCGCATGGTGAGGTACGGCTGCATGAGTTGATCACACAGATCAACTCCCCCCATGTTCTTGTTGTAGTCTTTGATGCAGACTGGCTTTCTTAGTACCCCCCTCCTGCCACGAACAGACACTGCCACAGTTTTGTCCTCATGCATGGTGGACAGCATGTACACATCTTTTCTGTCCTTGAATTTAACTGCCAGCAGCTCTTGTTGGCATAAAGCTGAGGACATCCCGGTTTTAAGTTTTTTTTCTATCAGTTCTTTGGGCATCTCCCTGCAATTGCGCCTGACAGTGCCACAGGCCACGGTGTCAAAATAAAAAAGTGACTTAAATAAAAGGGGGCTGGTGTAATAATTGTCAACATATAAATGATATCCTTTATTTAACAAGGGGTAAATCAGATCCCAAACTATCTTCCCATTTATTCCCAGAAATTCGGGGCACCCAGGAGGATCAAGTTGGCTGTCCTTGCCCTCATAAATTCTAAAAGCCTGGGTGTAGCCTGTGGCACTTTCACACAATTTATAAAATTTTACACCAAATTTGGAACGCTTTGAGGGGATGTACTGTTTGAACCCTAACCTGCCTTTGTATTTCATTAGGGATTCATCTACACTAATTTCTTTTTGGGGAATATACACTTGGGCAAATGTTTTCTGTAAATGGGTTATTAGGGGCCGGATTTTGAACAGTCTGTCATACTGGGGGTGTTCTTTTGGGAGGCACAGGGTATTATCACTAAAGTGCATAAATCGCAAAATCATCTCGTATCTAGTCCTGGTCATTGTTTTGGCGAATATAGGGGTATCATATATGGGGTTTTTACTCCAGTATGATCTAATACTTGGTTTTTTAACTATTCCCATTGTCATTGTAAGGGCCCAGAATTTCTTAAATTCTAAAATGTCAGTGGGATGCCATATTTCTTGCTTGGAAATGAATGCTGATGGGTTGGCGGCAATATATTGGTCTGCGTATAAATTTGTTTGCGACACAATTTCCCCCAAAATTTCTTCCCCCAAAAATAACTCAAAAAACTGAACATGGGTAAATCCTGCCACATCCACTTGAATTCCTGGGTTGCCTGTGAATTCAGGAATTTGTGGGCATAAATTGGCTGGTGATACCCATTCATCAGCAGGAGTGGCAGTACTTGTGGCAGGTCTTCGGGCAGTACTTGTGGCAGGTCTTGTGGCAGGTCTTGGGGCAGCTCTTGGGGCATTACTTAGGGCAGCTCTTGGGGCTTTTCTTAGGGTAGCTCTTGGTGCAGTTGCTGGGGCAGTTGCTGGGGCAGCTGTTGGGGCAGCTGTTGGGGCAGCTGTTGGGGCAGTGCGTCTTTTTTTCACAGAAGGCCCTGCGTTATCACTGCTAGAGCTCTCACTCTCAGAAAACTGAGTGACGTCAAAGTCTGACGCTGTGTCTGTGGCTTCAGAGTCAGACGCCAAATAGGAATACGCCTCTTCTAACGTATATCTCCTCTGCATCTTATACACCTACTCTAAACTAACTTCTATAACTAACTATACCTAAACTTAAATCTATCCCTAAGCCTTACCCTAACACGCGTAGTCCCTGAACCTACCCAACCCAACTACCTATCTAAACTAGCTTATAATATAGAATAAAGTTTTTAATAAAAGTTTTTTTTTTTTTTTTTTTTCCCTACACTACTCCTAAACTTAAATCTATCCCTAAGCCTTACCCTAACACACGTAGTCCCTGAACCTAGCTAACCCAAGTGAACTACCTATCTAAACTATTTTTTTTTTTTTTTTTTGGTTTTTTTTTGGTTTTTTTTTGGGTTTTTTTTTTTTTTTTTTCCCTAAACCTAAATCTAACCCTAAACCTTTCCCTAACACACGCCTACACTAAACCTACCCACCTACCCACCTACCTACCTAAACTATAGCTCTAAATCAATTTTTATTAAAAAAAAATAAAAATAAATTGAAAAAAAATTCAAAAAAAATTCAAAAAAATTTCAAAAAATACAAGGGGGATGGGGGGTGTCCCACAGATCAGCAAACGCTGATCTGCAGCAAATTGATCACTCCAAGAGTGATCAGATGGGGGGGAATGTATTGATCACTGCAAACCAGTGATCAAAGGGTTAAAATCTTTTTTTTTAACACTGTTTTTTATTCAGGAACGATCTACAACGCTGCAGCACGATCTCTCTCTGTCTCTCTCCACCTCAGCAGTGTGCAAGATGGAGGGAGGCAGAGATATATGACAGGGACAGTATTTACAAATACTGTCCCTGTCATTCAGCATTTGCAACATGGGATTCGCTCATCAAGCGAATCGCATGTTGCAACAAACTTTGTATTGGTTGTTACTAAGTGTCCCGGTATCGGGACACTTAGTAACAAGCAGCCCGCGCTCTCCCATCGCTCCGTGCGGCTGCGATGGGAGAGTTTAACCCATGACGGTGCAGGACCGTCATGGGTCCTTAACGGGTTTGCAACCCATGACGGTCCTGCACCGTCATGGGTCCTTAAGGTGTTAAGGTTATATTTTGGAGAACCAATCAACACAGAACGGATTATTTATATATATATATATATATATATATATATATATATATATATATATATATATATATAATATGAGTATTCTTATGCATTGATAGAATTCCTTTAATGTGTTTCCATCTGTTATCACCAACCTTTTGTGTTGAGATTGTTTGTTTTTCTAGTTTCTTCAACAGACCGTGATAATACAGGTTTGTCAAAATGAATGTCAAGGAAGAATAACAAAGGAATTATAAATATCTTGACGAGAACAGTGAAAATGGCTGTTATTGGTGGAGTCACCTGTTCTCAGTTAAGCGGGTGCAAAAGTATTTTAACTGGACCTTGAGGAATGTAGTTTGAGAGCAAGGCTACATAACTGGTGTCCTATGTGCCAGATGTATCCCTCAGTCATCTTTGGACCCTGTATGTAGTCTGACTGCAGTTTGGTTTTTGTTTGGACACTGAACATGGCCTGGAATACATTTCAGTTGATTACTTTATCAAGGCTTTTATATTCAGATTTCTTTTTTAAATCTTTACTGTTACATTCAACTGGAAAAAAAACAAAACAAAAACCCACAGGTTGAATTCGCTGAGACTAATGTACTAAGAATACTTGAAACAATTCTGGAGTAAACCAGTTGCACCATAGGGGAAACACACAAAAATGCTAATTTATTTAAATTGAGCTTTTAACCCCCTGAATGCTGTAGAGCTATTAAGTGCATTGCTTAGACCTCTCCAGCAGTCAAGGGATTGAGCCCCATTTAAATAAAATGGGATTTTAGGAAATGTGTATTGTTCCCAGTGGTAGAGCTGGTTTTCTCCAGTATTGCTCAGATTCGTCTTGGCGCACTAGCGGCAGTTTATATTTTACTCTGGTAATAATATATCTGCTGATGTAGGTGCTACATTTTAAACCCACTTTCATAAGTTTAAAGTAACACTGTCACCTCACCCAAAAATTAACTGGGGTTATGAATACATTTGAGTACCTTGTACTTCATTGTAGCATCTGTTAATATGCACTATTTGTTTTTCTGAGGCCTAACATTTACAAATACGCAGAGGGAGCAGCTATTCCTGTGTTTTCAAGAGGTCCCATTTATTTTCCAGGGTGCTCTGTTAATGGGATGAAATAAGATAACAGCTTTTCAGAATACAAATCACAATAAAGTAATTTTCAACTAAACTTTTATTGTTGGGCTAGGATGCATCAGAAGCTTTTAGTAGGATCTTGCAACTATGTAGGAGGACTTGGAAGCCAGCAAGAATGCACTAGAGTACTAACCACGATCACTTAAAGTGTATGTGTCACCTATGTATAACATAGCTTAAATAGTTAGGCTACATATTGAATACTACTAAAACGTTTTTTTTTTTTTTTTTTTTTTTTAATTTTTATTTAGTGTAAATTTAACTTAGAAAGTCTGTGCTGTAGCTACAACCGCATAGACTGCTCTGCCTCTGCTCTCCTCCATCCTCAGATGACGGAGGCTTCTGTCTGTAAGCTGGAGTGGTCTCATTGGCAGAAGCCTCCGTCATTGCAGGAGGGAGGAGAGCAGAGGCAGAGCGACTGACTGTGTCTACAGAGCAGGTAACCGCAGTCTATGCGGAAGTAGCTGCAGCCCAGACTTTCTAAGTTAAACTTACACAAAATAAAACTTAAAATGGTAATTTTTTTTTTTTTGTAGTATTTGATATGTAGTCTATTTACGCTATGTTGTTCATAGGTGACACATCCACTTTAAATTTAGTTCTCTCTCAGTATGAACAACACAATCAACAATAAATACTCTCTAAACAAGATAACGTATACAGTCTTTAAAAGCAAGTTTAGGGTTATATGTCAGATTTAACATTTGAATACTTAGGCTAGCAGTACGTGAGGTTTAAATTGTATCAACCTGTTAGTGTTCCTTTACTATCAAATATTTGACACAAAAACCGCAAATAACAAATCTTTCTCATTGTCTCTGCTGTGTCCCCCCCCCCCCTTTTTTTGTGTTTTTTTTTTTTGGGGGGGGGGGTTTGTTTGTTTGTTTGTTTTTTTTTTTTGTTTTTTCCTCCTGTAAGCACCATATGACTAAAATGTCTTTGCACTAACCAATCCATATACTCCTTCCCCCTTCCCCACTCAAGAGTGATAAGGGTCTGGGATTACCCTTCATGGTTGAAATATGTTGGCTCTTCTCTGTATTTTCATGCCTTCTATGAAAATGGACTTTCTCCATTGAGCTGTAACAATATGTCAAGGATTTTATGTCACCCAGGCAATCTTGATTACACATCTTCAGTAAAGTTGTTTTATTTCTGTTTGTGTGATCCACTTGTGTTTTCTTGCAGGCCGTTCTAATTGCAGTTAGTAGAATTATTCTTTTGTATCCAGTGGGGAACACAGGGACCATGTGTTTAAAGCATCCACCAGGAGAAAGCATTTTAAAAACTCCTCTCTTTATCTGCTCTATTTAACACCTTTCCACCCATGGCTATTGATCCAAACAAGAACTACCTTTCCTATCAATTTCTTGGACCTGACCGTGGTCTTGAGGGCTCTTATAGCTATGGCTACCATTGTGAAGGGATATCTCATTTGTAAACAGTCCAACAGTACCATAGTAGTGGCATATATAAATCACTAAGATGGAACCAAGAACATGGTAACTTGGTTAGAGGTTAAAAAAAAAAACTACACTGGGCAGAAAATCATATTCTAGATATTCTAGACATAAATCTAATGGTGCATAGATACAATATAAAGTGCTACAATTTGCACAAGAACAAGAGATCCAAAAGCCACAGCAATAAATGTGATGGTTATACACTGGGATGATAATCTGGTTTAGAGTTTTCTTCCATTTGCATTGACTCGCAAAATTCTGGCAAATATCAAGAATGAAAATGTTCATGTCTTTCTTATAGCCCCAGTATTGCCACTTTAGGCATGATACAAGACCTCAATGCATTTTACAGTGTCAGATCCATGGCCTTCCAACCTAGCCAGTGTTTTCTTAACAGTATGGAGCATGAAGAACAATATTCAAACATAAAGGTTTCTTGGATACGGTCATTCAGATTAGGATGAACGCCAGGTCTTTCATACAATCTGGAAGAACTAAATGTGAGCACAACAATTGGGTTCTCAGTCTTCTATCTAGCCATCTTGCTTTCAGAGCATAATAGCACATTCCAGAGGTTCAGACTTTTAAACAAGATGTGATCCACATTGTTCCTCACTATAAGGATCCAACTTTTGCTTGGGGTTTGGATTTGGAGTTGATTATAGAGATATATCAAGAAAATCACTTTGAACCATTGTTTTTGGTATTCCTCAAGCAAATATATTACTTGTAAGAGTTTTCTTATGACTATAAGGCAAATAGAAAGTTAATTAAAAAGCCCAAATTAAACTTGAAGAAAAGTCTGTATGCTTCTGCATCATAAATTGTTTCTACTTATGTTTTTTGAAGACTTGTGGGTAACCATTCATCAGGCTTTATGGAAAAGAGAAAACTAGAGTAATTTGCAATGCTTTTACATTTTGCTACATAGACAAAAATTAATGGAGTTATTCACTAAAATGTGACAGAGGTGACAAAGTGGAGAGAATGTCTCCAGTGATATTCCTTCTCCAGTTCCTATGTTATTTTATGGAGCCTATGCACAAAGATCTCTCACTTGAAAACATTTGCATAAGATACATAGAATAACATAGGAATTGGAGAGGCAATGTCACTGGAGATGTTATCTCTGTGTTATCACATCTCTATCACACCTTAGGGCCTCTTCCCCAAGTGTCTCATTGCTAAAGATCAGATAAACATTGTTTAGTATCACAGCAAAGACATTCACACAGGCAGCAGAACTGTAGCACCTGCCTACCGCAGTTCACTCACACCTGCTTTTTATTGGTGATGACAACTGGTTCAAGTCTGTGCCAGCCAGTTTAATTTATTGTTTGACACCCATATTGGTCAGCCATTTATTGGAAGTTGAGATGAGCATTCAGTCTCCAACACCGCTTATGAGAGAGGTCTGCAGCTAGCTCCATAGGCTGCCATACAGACCTTCCTTGTTGCCTCTTTGCTATGTTGCAGCAGGAAAATACCGTATGCTGGACTTTGCAGTTATACAAGGCAGTTGTTGATGATGTAAAACACACCATAGTTCCACATAGTACTTTTCACAATGGGTGAAATCAACAGCACAGCACTGCCTGTCCGAAAGTGGTCTTTATTTTGCAGGGAGGGCTAGACTGACCATGTTTGAAGACAGAAAATGGACATCCTTGAACAAAGAATTTCAGGGCCCAATGAATGTGAATCTACCTATATGTATTTTACATACCCCAAATATGTAGGAACAAAAGTACATTTCGGGAGCCTCTGCTCTCAGGCTTCTGGGATTTTTCCAACACTATGGTGCAGTTGGACTGTTCCAGAATTAGTCCGCTGTTATTTTGGGACACACTTTTTCACTGAAAAGTATCCACTCACAGTGCCCTGCATTATGTGCTGGGCTGGACTCGTTGTCAATTAATCCACTGTGACCTGGGTGCACATCGAGAAAGACATATAATACATACAGTTCGTGGAGAATGACGGCACTCACAGGATCCTTTTTTTCAGTGCAGTTACATTTATTGCAATAAATGTAACTATCTGTTTGCTCTGAAAAAAGGATCCTGTGAGTGCCGTCATTCTCCACGAACTGTATGTATTATCTCTTCCTGAGTAAAACAAGTATTACAAACTCCTGCTGCTAAGAGGTGTTTTATTCATAAGTTATTACTAGTGTTGAGCGAGCATGCTCGGCCGATGCTCGGATCGGCTCGAGCATCGCTCTGCTCGGCACATGGCGGTACTCGTACGAGTACCGCATGTGCTCGCCCGCCATGTTCGGGTCTCCTCCCCGCACGTTTTGCGGCTGCTGCGCAGCCAATAAACGTGCAGGGAGGCTCTGACATCAGTGTAATGCCAGCAGCCATGTTGGCTGCTGGCATTACACTGATTGGCTGGCCAGAACCCGTGGTCGGGTGCTGTATAGCACCTGACCAGCGAGTTCGGCTCAGTCTTAGCCAGGGAGAGATGAGGATAGGAAGGGAAAGTCAGTGTAGGGAGAAAAAAATCGATTGTGAAAAAAAAAGAACCAAAAGTCCTTTTTAGGACTACTGTGTGTGGGGGCAGCAGGTTATTTTGTGTGGGGGAAAAAAAAAAAAAAAAAACATATATTCTGTTTAGTGTGCAAAGTTGCAGATTAGAGCACATTCTGTTTAGTGTGCACAGTTGCAGATTAGAGCACATTCTGTTTAGTGTGCAAAGTTGCAGATTAGAGCACATTCTGTTTAGTGTGCAAAGTTGCAGATTAGAGCACATTCTGTTTAGTGTGCAAAGTTGCAGATTAGAGCACATTCTGTTAAGTCTTCAAACTCAAATATTAAAGTCACATATTCCATTCAGTGTGTGTCACCGCAGTTTAGCAGCCTATTCTGTGTACTCTGCACAGTTGCAGAATAGGAAGAAATACTGTTAAGTTTTCAAACTCAAATATTAAAGTCACATATTCCGTGTAAGATGAAGAAGGCGGGTAAAAAGGGACGGGGAAGTGGACGTGATCCTGATAGTTCAGGGCGCGGGTCAGGACGCGGAGAAACTGTGCCTGGTGCCAGAGCACAAGAAAGAAAGACATCCACCATACCTAGCTTCATGTCTAATTTTACAGGGCGTCGCAGGACATCACTCTCGAGGTCCGACCACTGCGAACAGGTGGTCGGTTGGATGTCAGCTGATACTGCTTCCAGTCGGTTAAGCACCACCCTGTCTTCCACCAAGTCCACTCTCAGTAGCCAAGAGTCTGGTCAACATAATCCTCACTCTGATCATCCTTCCTCCCACCATAGACGGTCTGGTCAAAGAAGTGATCCCACACTGGGATATAGTGAGGAGCTCGTCTCATCACCAATCCTTCATTTGACCCTCTCTCCAAGCACGCTTGCAGAGGAACATGACATCTTGTGCCCTGATTCACAACCTCTAGAGGGTACCCAATCACAAGAAGATGACAGATGTGAACGGCATTTAAGGTCAAAGGAAGTAGTGGATGATGATGATGATGATGATGAGACACAGTTGCCATTAAATCAACCACTATTACTGTCTCAAGACCTTGTTGAGGAGAATGTTATACAATTGTCAATGACTGAGTATGTGGTGGGATCAAGACATGGGGAGGATGATCAGAGTGAGGAAGTGGAGGAGGACTTGGTGGACGATGAGGTGACTGACCCCACCTGGGAAGGTGTAGAGCCGAGCGATGACAGCAGTCCTGAGGGAGAGCCATCTGCAGCACCGCAACAGGCTGGAAGAGGCAGTGGTGTGGCTACAGAAAGAAGGCGGACCGCACCAAACCGGCCCGCAAATGTTCCACGGAGCACCCCCTTGCGTAAATCTACCTTGCCAAGGGGTAGGTGTTCCGCGGTATGGCGTTTTTTTAAGGAAAGTGCGGACGACAAAAGAATTGTAGTTTGCAACCTGTGCCACGCCAGAATGAGCCGAGGCATGAACACTAGAAACCTCACCACCACCAGCATGATCCGACACATGGCATCCAAAGACCGTAGTAAGTGGGAGGAACGCCTGGATCGCCCATCTGTGTCTGCAGGCCACACCACTGCCTCCTCTTCCCCTGTTTTCGGTGCCGGCCAATCGCCTGTCGAAGGCGCAGGCCCGCATACCTCCCGCCCTGCACCTGTACCATCTGAAGCGCCATCAGCGACCACATCCACTTCCCTGTCCCAGCACAGCGTCCAAATTTCGTTACCCCAGGCATTTGAGCGCAAGCGAAAATACCCAGCCACCCACCCACAGGCCATAGCACTAACCTCACACCTTTCCAAATTACTGGCCATCGAAATGCTGCCATTTAGGCTTGTGGAGACTGAGTCCTTCCGCAGCCTGATGGCAGCAGCTGTCCCTCGGTACGCGGTCCCCAGCCGCCACTACTTTTCCCGGTGTGCCATCCCCGCATTACACCACCATGTGTCCCGTAACATCACCCGTGCCCTGACCAACGCAGTTACTGGGAAGGTCCACTTAACGACTGACACATGGACAAGTGCTTGTGGCCAGGGACGCTACATTTCCCTGACGGCACACTGGGTGAATGTCGTGGAGGCTGGGAGCGACTCGGACCCTGGGATGGCACGGGTGCTACCCACGCCGAGGATTGCGGGCCCTACCTCCATCAGGGTTTCCGCCAGCACCTACGTTATTGGCTCCTCCTCCTCCGTTTCCACCTCCGAATTCTCTACACGCAGCGCCACTCCCCCATCAGCCAGTAGCTGGAAGCAGTGTAGCACTGCAGTGGGGAAGCGTCAACAGGCCGTGCTGAAGCTGATCTGCCTTGGGGACAAACAGCACACGGCCTCAGAGCTGTTGCAGGGGATTAGTCACCAGACCGAGCAGTGGCTCTCGCCACTCAACCTGCAACCAGGCATGGTTGTGTGTGATAATGGGCGTAACTTGGTGGCGGCTTTGGAGCTCGGCAAGCTCACACACGTACCATGCCTAGTGCATGTATTTAATTTAGTGGTTCAGCGATTTCTAAAAACCTACCCCAATGTGCATGATCTCTTGACCAAGGTGCGCCACGTGAGTGCACATTTCCGTAAGTCATCTACAGCTTCGGCCGGCCTGTTGAAGCTGCAGCAGCGCTTACAATTGCCAGCTCACCGGCTGCTGTGTGACGTGAGCACGCGCTGGAACTCCACCTTCCACATGTTGGCCCGGCTTTGTGAGCAGCAGAGGGCAGTAGTGGAGTACCAGCTGTTACACGGTCGTCGCCTCTCCGTTCAACTTCCTGTAATCAGAAGTGAGGAGTGGGAATGGATGTCAGACCTCTGTGAGGTTTTACGCAATTTTGAGGAATCGACACAGATGGTGAGCGGCGATAACGCTATTATCAGTGTAACCATCCCACTTCTGTGTCTACTGAAACGCTCGCTGCTCACAATTAAAACCGACGCTTTGCATGTGGAAGAGGTGGAAATGGGGGAGGAAGAGCTTACACAAGGTGATAGCCAGAGCACCCTCACTTCGTCTTCTCAGCGACAATTGGAGGAGGCGGAGGAGGAGGAGGAGGAAGACACGGTTGCCTCCGCTACAGAGGGTAGCCATGGAACTTTAGTTCCATCTCTTCAGCGTGGGTGGGCAGAAGAGGAGGAAGAGGATGAGGAGATTGAGAGTCATCCTCCTGGTGAGGACAGCGAAATCTTGACTGTTGGTACTCTGGCACACATGGCTGACTTTATGTTAGGCTGCCTTTCCCGTGACCCACGCGTTATACGCATTTTAAACAACACGGATTACTGGGTGTTCACCCTTCTGGACCCCCGCTACAAAGAGAATTTCTCATCTCTCATTCCTCCGGTGGAGAGGACAAGCAAAATGGTGCAATACCAGAAGGTTCTTGTTGAAAAATTGCTCCAAAATTTTCCATCTGACAACGCTGGCGGCAGAGTACGTGCTACCTTGGCCAACCGAGAAGGGGAGAAAAGGGGAGCACACAGCAGTTCCGACAAAGGCAGGGCAACACTCTCCAAGGCGTGGGACACCTTCATGACACCCCGCCAGCACCCTCACCCTGATGCGCAGCCTAGTGTCACAAGGAGGGAAAAGTTTTGGAAGATGGTGAAGGAGTACGTAGCAGACCGTGTCAGCGTCCTCAATGATCCCTCTGTGCCTTACAACTACTGGGTGTCCAAGCTGGACACGTGGTATGAACTGGCACTCTACGCCTTGGAGGTGCTGGCCTGCCCTGCCGCCAGCGTTCTGTCTGTGCGGGTATTTAGTGCTGCTGGTGGCATCATAACAGATAAGCGTATCCGCCTTTCCACCGACAATGCTGATAGGTTGACACTTATAAAAATGAACAAGGCCTGGATTTCCCCTGACTTCTCCACTCCACTGGAGGAAAGCCCCGGGGGAACATAAACTCACTTTATATATGTTATTTACAATGATGGGAATACTCTGTATTCCCATTCACCCCTTCCACCCAAAAAACGGGTAGATGGTTGACTCTTAATCTTCTCATCCTCCTCCTCCTCTTCCATATGCCCTGTGCTATAATTTTTATATAGGGCCAGCTCCCCAGCGGGCCCTGTGATATAATTTTTATATAGGGCCAGCTCACCAGCGGGCCCTGTTTGACAATTTTTATATAGGTCAGCTCACCAGCGGGCCTTCTCATATAATGTTTTATTGGGTCAGCTCTCTAACGGGCCCTCTCATATAATGTTTTATAGCGTCAGCTCACTAGCGGGCCTTCGCATATAATGTTTAGGATGGTCAGCTCTGCAGCAGACCCTCACCCATAATGTTTTAGATGGTCAGCTCAGCGCACGTTTCCCTCTTAATCATGGCCTCAGTTCAATAAAATCAAGGAAATTTTTGGGAGAATTTGCCTCTGCGCACGTTTCCCTCTTAATCATGGCCTCACTTCAGAAAATCAAGGAAATTTTTGGGATAATTTGCCTCTGCGCACGTTTCCCTCTTAATCATGGCCTCACTTCAGAAAATCAAGGAAATTTTTGGGATAATTTGCAGATGATATACAAGTAAATATACAGCAAATATTGTTTGGTAACAATTTTTCGCCTAAAGTCGTTTTTATTTTCCTTTTTGTGTGTTTTACGGTCAGTCTGTAAAAATGGCGTACTACGGGCGAAAGATCGTTCCCAGCAGCGATGTTGGAGTCCAAGATGCATCCAGACATCCTCCCTATGCTGTCCCTGAACCATTTCTGTGGTGTTTCCATCCTTTTCTGCCCTTTTCCTATGGACCAGGCACCCTCCCCTCATCAGAGCAGGGGGTGCCTGGTGTAATGCTCGAGTCCTCCCATTGACTTCAATGGGGCTCGGGTGCTCGGCCGAGCATTCGAGCCTCCGGGGGCGCTCGGTCAGAGCACCCGAACACCCGAGCATTGGGGTGCTCGCTCATCACTAGTTATTACAGCTCAGACTCTTTAGCCTTAAATTTTACAAATTGTGCTACCATCGCTTTAACCCTTTGAGTGCCAGAGCAGTAAGCAGCGTATTGCAAAGCATTGCATTGTGTACCCCTCTGGCACTCAAAGGGTTAAAAGGGAAATAAAAATAATTTTTATTCAGAATCAGATGGACTAATCACTCCATTCTTTCCTCAACTGATGGCTTGCACACTATTAAAGGGATAGTAATGTCCCACAAGAAATATTTTTCATATTGTAGTCCTTAAAAACTTGAGCACAGCACAAAAAGTATCTCTCAAACCGCTATGGTTTGAGAGATGCATGCATTTAAAGTTCGCAATTTCCTGCTGTCAGCTGTAAAGCCGTCAGCAGGAGATACATGTCGGCCAACACGGAGGCTCTGCAGCAGAACTACAATCGCGTTATTTACAATGAATTAATTCATTGGAATGGTCTAAAAAGTATTCTTGGTTTGTAAAGCTGCGATTGCGGCTCTTCTGCAGAGCCTCCATGTCAGCCGACATGGATCTCCTGCTGACAGCTTTACAGCTGTCAGCAGGAAATCACAAACTTTAAATGCCTGTATCTCTCAAACCATAGCGGTTTGCGAGAGATTTTTTTTGTGTTTTGCTCAACTTTTTAAGGACTACAATATGAAAATGTTTTTTGTGGGACATTACTATCCCTTTGACTGCCAGAGGGTTACACAACGCATTGCACAGTAATGTGTTGTGTACCCCTCTGGCACTCAAAGGGTTAACCCTTTGAATGCTATTGGCCTGTAAACCATATTTAAGAGCCATATGATATGGACTTAAAAAATATCAATTTTGCATTCATACACTTTGTTTCCTTGCAGAATTTAGCATTACACAAATAACATGACAAGCTAGTTTGCATATTATTTACTTACTTTTCTTTGTGCACTTACTGTGGACTCTGTCTGCACCCATTGTTTTTTGTACATTATTTACATGCAGAGGATGTATATAGAATTGCTAGACATTTGCAGGGGTTTACATCAGATGTACACCTCACTCCCACCCTTTATAGTTAACATATCTTGCGAAAGAAATCGGTCATATGGGAACTGGTGACATTGTATTCTGATGGTTTCCTATAACAGTTGTCACTTGGCATCTGCTTGTTGCTAATAAGCACAAATGTCCCTCTGGGACAGTTTACTGTGCGGCATGCATTGGAGATTTCTCTGATGCCCACTGGGCTATTACTCTCTGCAGTGTGTCACTAGTTTAAGATTTAATGCGTGGATTTATTTGAACATCCGTACAAAACAATTGTGGAGATGAAGAGGGTCTTTTACAAAATATTAAGATGTCAAGCATATCTTTAAATGACAATGAAATGTAATTTTAGTAGATTTTGAAGTGTTAAAGAAAGTGACTGTCACCCTCTTTAATAACACACCACTCAAAATTGATTAAAGGAACATTGCACCTTAAAATTAACTGGAGTTAAATACACATATCCTGTATGTCACACTAACATCTTAGGCCTAAAACTTTACTTATTCGGAGGGAGCAAACATTCTGTCTTTTACAGAGCTCCCATTGATTGCCCAGAATTATCTGTAAATTGCCTGGTATAAAAAAAACAGCCGGTCTGAATCCAAAAGCACACTAAAAATAAATTAATTTTAAACTAACCTTTTGTTGGTGGGCAGGATACAACAGTAGCCTCTAATAGATTCTTGCAGGCATGAGGGAGGTCTTGGAACTTACTAGGGAACTGTTACCTTCCCTGTGTGATGTAAGGACTGCATTCATACCAAGAGTCCGTATGAAAGCTAAGCAATTCAAGTTCTTTTCCTAGCCTCACATTCCTACTAAAACACGTTCAATTTGCTTTGCTATCGACTGATTTGTGAAGAGATGCCAGTAAGGATATAGGGTAGTAGTTGGCAGGTTGCCATGGCATGGTGTGCTGCGTACCTTTACGTGTTGAGCGTCTTTGATTTTTCTATAATTTTTTTTTAAAAAGATCTAAAATATATATATTTCCCTTCATTGTACCCTTTACCAATAATGTAAAAGATGTTTGGTTGGTTAATTTATATTTATCAGATTGTAAACTGAAGCTAACAAGAGGTAGAAAATGAGAATATAAAATTTTTTATCTTGACCGCTTTTTGAAGACACCTACTTTTAAGCATGTCAGTAAAATGAAGAGCCACTTATTGCTAGGGTACGTTCTCTTTTCAGTGGCACACTACATGAGTATCCAATAACCGCTAATGTTGCCTACAGAACAAATATGTGATCTTAAAGGGATAGTAATGTTTCACATTAAAAGCCGCTCCAATTAATCTTCATAGTATTTGGGCCATGGAGAGTGTTGTTTCAATACTGTCAGAGTTGTAGTTCAAGAGTAATTGAATGATAAAACATCCTCCTCCTGCCTCTTAACTGATGTAACATTGCTCCCCTCAGAGCGGCAAGACTGTTCGGATGGATTGCAGAGAGGGACAATCTTCAGTGAGCATAAGGGAAAAACCTGTCAAGTGGGGCAGGGTTTTCCTTATGCTCACAGTAAGAAGATTGTCTCTTGCTGTGGTCTGCCTGGTCCCAGGACCAGATAGAACATCTGAGGGGAGGTGGCATACACTAGGTAAAAGGGGTGGGAGGGGGATGCTTTATCATTCAATTACTCTTGAACTTCAGCTGACAGTATTGAAATAAAACACTACAACACTATGAACATTAACTGGAGCTACTGTTTTTATGAAACAGTAGTATCCCTTTAAATTTAAACTTGCATCAGCTGTATATAAATATATATCTTTAAAGCAGGCTCAGATTTTTACTTAACTGCAGGACTGGCTCTAAATAATTAAGTTGTGATCCTTCTTCTTTCAGATATTTGGAGTCTTGGTGTTATCCTTTTCATGTTGGTTTGTGGAACTCCTCCATTCCAAGAAGCCAATGACAGTGAAACATTGACTATGATCATGGATTGCAAATATACTGTACCCAAACATGTTTCCAAAGAGTGCAAAGAGTAAGTACCAGGAAACGAAAAATGCCTAACAAAGTCCACTGCAGTGTTATAAAGGTTATCACTGGTTTTGTATCGCAGATGCCTACTAAAATCTGAGGAACCTTGTAGAAAAAGCAGTGATAAAATGATCACCTGCAATGGAATCCAGTTCAAAGAACAGAAATAAAGGAAAATCGTCATTTCATACAATTTCAATCTGCTTTCTGAAATGTATTCTAGAATTTAACAATTACGATTTAATTTCTTATTTCTAATTTCCAAATCTATCTCACGTACTACTAACAGGACCTGTTTTTAGCACTGCGCACTGGGGATGCTGGGACCAGGCTGTCATGGATAACACTGGTTCCCTGGTAACCTCCAGGAACCACTCAAAGTGGTTCCTGGAGGTTGGATAACTGGATTGCGAGCTTCTCCTACAAAATGAAAATGGTTATTAAAAAACTTATAAAGGGTAAATATTGCTACACTGACTGGTTCTACATCCCAGACACCTCATGGTTTGTGAGTGAACTGTTTGAGAACCCCTTCTCTATAGCAAGTATATGTCAGGGTCTGATTTAATTTAAAAGGTGATTTCTCTCCATCCTATATTATAATTTAAGGATGTTTGTCAGAAGCCGTCATGCGCAGTAGAGACGGCTGCTCGCGCTGCAGTCATGTGCAGTATAGACTGCCCGTGCTGCTCCATATCAGACGCGGTGTATTTGGGCAGTCAGAACTGCGCATGACTGCAGCGCCATCAGTGTTGGCCCCTGTACACGGACTTTAAAACTAGTTGTGTAATAATCAAACAGTGAAATTATGTAGAGAGTGCTGTTTGAGGCTGGTTAATATAAAATATGAAAAATGCTTTTTGTACATATTTAAACAACCAAACCCCCAGCATTAAATTGAATATAAAAGTATAATAAACTGAAGTTATTAAGTACCGTAATAGATTTAATTTAAAGGTGAATATATCCTAAGTGACTGCCACCAGTTGCATTATTCCAGTGTTATAACCGTTTGTTATCTGGAAGTGAATTGCAGAGTGTTTACTTCCTGAAAGTTCTAACTGACTCGGCAGTTTCTGTTACATTCTATGGAGAACTGTTTGTCAGTGATTTTCCTTTCAAATAGAATGTAACCTAATGCAAATTGGAATCTGACCAGTTTAAATAGTTTAAATTGTAATAACCCTGGAAATATCTATCTCTCAGCAGTGGAAGTTCCCTTGATTTTACTAAACAGAAAAGCCCTACGACATATATAATATATTATATATATATATTTTATATATTCTATATCAAATTGTAGATGGTGACGCCATCAAACAGCAAGCGCACTCTGTGGTCTTAAAAATAAACAAATATATTTTGTTAAATGTGATCAATTTTTCGACTGCCTTGTGGCCATCTACAATTTGCTTATTATATCGTAAGCTTCCTACTACTTTAAGTTGTATGGCATGTTGAATTACCTAGGTCGGTATCTTTAACACAGTAATCTGATATATCTATCTGTGTATCTTTTTGCATTATATCTCTTTCCTGTATATAGTAATCTCTATTGAAGTCTGACTCTAGGTCATACCTCACAACACTGGGCTTGAATAAATCTGTAATCAGTGGTAATAGGCCATAGCAGAGATCAAATGCAAATGAAAACCGTACATAGAAATAACTGACAGCTTTTGCCAGGGGCTGGAACAGCTCTGTTGCCCATGTGATAAAATGCACAAGCTTGATCCTTGCTCACTCACATTTAATCAGTGATACACTGTAAAGCCTTATTGAGGAATTGTTTAGGGCACTTTGGGACATAAAATGATAAATCACCTTTAAAGGGATAGTAATGGATCATTTTCACAAACTTTTTAATATTGTCAATATTAAACAAAGAAATTGATTGAAGCCACTCCAATCTCTCAAACTTGTATAGTTTGAGAGTTATAAGATTCTAAACTTCCCCTATTCCCCCCCCCCCCCCCCGACATCAACGCTCTAGCTGACAGCAGCAGATTCCGGTCATTTGACCAGCCAAAGACTCTTTAGCAGAGCAGATATAGTGCAATCTACAAATAAATACTTCAGTGGAACTGTCTACATAGTGTGCCTGGTTTTCAAGCACGCTGTGTAGACAGTTCCAGTGAGGTACTGATTTGTAGATCCCGCTGTATCGGCTCTGCTGAAGAGTCGCTGGCCGGTGTAATGACTGGACTCTGCTGCTGTCGGCTAGAAGCTGATGTCTATGAAAGGGGGGGAGAGGGGAAGTTTAGAACCTTATATTTCTCAGACTATACAAGTTTGAGAGATCGGAGTGGCTTCAATCCATTTCTTTTTTATATATTGATATTATTAAAGTTTGTGAAATTGATCCATTATTATTAAGTAATTATTAAGTAAATGTTTCTAGCACAATTGTTCCACAGTATGTAAACACTTGGCCCATATGTATAAAAACACCATATGGGAAAGTTAAAAATCCCTATTGATTCAATAGAAGCTTTTAACCCTCTGAATGCCAGAGAGTTTTTGGAGAGACCGCTTTAGCATTCAGGTGTTTAAAAACCATTAAATTGTGTGAGAATGTTTATTTGCCGTTAGTGTGCCTCACAATTACACTAGTTTCTCTTTATACATAAGGCCCATTGTCTGTTTACGTGAGATACAGATTGATAAAAGTATGATGTCTTGAGTCTGCATTCTGTGAATAAAACTATATTATATGCAGCCACAGGTGCCCTGGTGTTTGGCTTCTTCTCTAGATGAAATAGGACCTGTCCACTTCTTGCTGGACTCCATCACTAAAACCCTTAAAAATCATTACATCGACAAAACAAATCTGTGGCTTTTCCCTTTTCTTGCCAGGAGATTGCTTATATCGTATGTCTTCATTTTTGTGCTCCTCTACAGTCTTATCACTCGCATGCTGCAGAGAGACCCTAAACGAAGAGCCTCTCTAGAAGAGATTGAAAACCATCCTTGGCTCCAAGGAGTAGACCCGTCACCTGCAACAAAATATAATATCCCTCTTGTGTCATATAAAAACCTCTCTGAGGAGGAGCACAATAGCATTATACAACGTATGGTCCTTGGTGACATTGCTGACAGAGATGCAATTGTAGAGTAAGTCTGTTCTCAAAAATTTTGTATTTTCTACTTAAGTGGACCATGTAAACTTGTCCCTATAATTGAAGCACCATGGAGCCTGATGGTGTTCTTGGAGGTTCCATGCTCCCCCACTGATTTTCCTCAGGACATGAGGTGGTCATTTGAGACCACATCTCTTCTCTATGTAGAGGTACCTGTAGAAGCACAGCCACCGTGATCAGTTGGTCATGCATCATTATGCAGACTGGGAGCCTGTCAATCAGGGTAGATGGCTGCTGCATTGACTTTGCAGCGGGCATCTCTGTTTGGAATACACAGTCCCCTAGACCACTTCAGGAGACTCCATGATTCTTCACTTTTTTTGCAAAAAGGTAATAGGGACATGTTTACATATTGACGTTAGAGTTCCTTTAGTCTCTTGAAGACTAAAAGGGTTGTGCAGTACATGGCGTTGCAGTTCTTTCAGCACCCCTCTGGTCCTCAAGGGATTAACATCCTTATGCATGTATATAAATGTGCCCCCGTAATAGGAAGTTATACCAGTACAATGCATATATATGTCCAAATGCAGTAGACATGTTGCCAGAAGTGCCTGCAGTGGAGAAAAGCAATTTAGTTGGAGACCCTTTTAGCATCCTTGGTGTTAAAGGGATAGTAATGTTGCACAATAAAAGCAGCTTCAATTAATCTTCATAGTATTTGGGCCATGTAGTGTTATTTCAATAGTGTCTGTGTCTTACTGTTAATACTATTTATATTTTGTCATAAAAAATAATCAGAAGTTTGTTTTTGTTTTTTCTTTTTTTTTTTTTTTTTTTCAAGTGCTCTGGAAACCAACAAATACAACCACATCACAGCTACTTACTTTTTGCTGGCAGAACGTATTCTTCGTGAGAAACAAGAGAAAGAAATACAGGCGAGGTCAGCTAGTCCCAGTAACATCAAGGCCCAGTTCAGGTACAAATGTGCTTATTATAAACATTATTTGGGAGAGAGGGAATGTTTAGGAAAATGAAGAAGCATCCATGGCTGTAGGCACACATTCAAATCTTTCCCATATATTTTTATTAAATAGGCAGAGTGTTGACATATCCGCTTTACACTGGCCACCTGCTTACCTTCTCATCTAAGACAGCTGTACAGCATTTTGATTTAAAAGGATAGTAACCTCGAAAAAAAAAGTACAGGCGAATTTATAGGTACAATTAAAACATATTTACTGCCCTCATTCCCATCTTTCAAACAGTTATGGTTTCAGAGATGTAATAAAATAAAGGTCTCCGCTCCCTCCCACTTCTCATGCTTCCGCTGTATAGCGGACATCATGAGTTCCTGCTTCCGGGACTAGAAGGCGACTCTTCAGGAGCGCTGTCATCGAGATATATAACTATAATTATTTCATCTGTATGGTCTATAACGTGTGCCTGGCTTGCAAGCACACGTTGTAGACCATTCCGATGAAGTAATTATAGTTAGATATCCCAATGTCAGCAGTCCTGAAGAGCCGCCTAAAGTCGATCGACCGGATTCTGCCTTTGACAGCTTTACAGCTCGTCAGGCAGAAAGGGGAAGGAACGGAGACCTTTATTTTATTATATCTCTCAAACCATAACTGTTTGAGAGATGGGAATGAAGACAGTAAGTGTGTTTTAATTGTACCTATAAATTCGCCTGTACTTTTTTTTCGAGGTTACTCTCCCTTTAACCTGCTTCCTACCTTCCCTATTACAGACTAGTGAAGGAAGGGAAAGAATTTAGTGATCTCTCCAATGCAGGTGTGAAATATATTTGCATCTCTGTTCCTTTTGTATATGCCGAGTTTGATGTGTATGCAAGATTCCCCCCACCCCACCCCTCTTACTTTTATCCATGTCACAGAAGAGTGGGAGATGTCCTGATTGCTCATCGGTTTTATGAGAATAGAATACAGAAAACCGTTCCCTCTGCAAAAGAGATCACATCCCATCTCTCATTGTTTACACAAATCCATATTGAGGGAATGAAGGGATGGAATTAAAATAAAATATTCTAAAGTATATCTTCAAAAATACACTAGTCAGTTATGACAGACATATTTCTACTATCAGTAATTATGTGTGGATTCCTCAATTCTGCCTCCTAAGTTGCTTCACTTTTGTGATGTTATTTTTTTATGACTTGAGGGCTGCCTGATCCCTGGAGCATTGAGGATGCATCAGGCAATTCATTTTGACTCTCTTCACCCATTCCTTTGATCATTTTATACTGTCAGTGGCCATTAGGTGCAGATGTTTGGGTGGAGGTAATAGAAGACTTATTACATGGTCACTGTCTCTGGGTGCCTTCTATCTTATTCAGAAATTATACTTTGTTGCAGATGCTTCCCGTCTTCTACTAGGACAGCATCTCCGTTTCCCTTTTCAACTTGTATTCTGACAGCATCTTGGTCACATTTGGTGGTGTATCCTGTAAATACCTGTTCTTCTGTCTCACCACAGCACAATCTCATTCATTCAGACTTAAATTAAGATAATTTTATGTTTTACCCCTGTGCATGATTGTCATCTACTACCTATAGAAGTTGTGCCTAATTATAGAGCCTTATTCACACCCAGGCAACATCTTAATTCCTATTCTATATTGTTAACCTCTCAGTTCTTCCTCTTTTCTCACATAATGGTGTTGTCTTAATCCCCCTTCCTCCTTCACACCCTGGCAGACTCTCAGCCGCACATTCTCTGACATCCAGTTGGTCTAATTTTTTCTTTCATATTCTGGTGTTATCTGTCACCCCCCCATTCAAGTGGTATGCCAATACCTTTTTCTCGTGTCATATCACATGGGAATATCAATCAATTTGCTTGGGGTAAATCATCCAAGTTACCCTTGCTGTTAGAAAAACGTAGGATTTCATTTCAAGAACCCAAAGTGAAAATCCCCGTTGTATCCCTGAAATTAGATGAGGCAGCATAGCTCAACTCAATTCAAAAGTGCTTGTTTTTCCACTACATAAATGAAACAATATGAGGACTAACCACTTACTACATACTTAAGCATTGCATCAGGATCACTGCAGATTTCTCTAGAACTGAATTCTTAAGTACTTGTGCTTTGTGATATTCTTTGGGGGTTTTATATAAACACTGCAGTCTTCATCTGTCATTTTTATGTAAACCATTTAGGCCAAGTCAGCAAGCATATGATTTGCTGTTATAGTTTATTGTAAAAGCTAAACGTTTGTAATGCATATGTTTAACCACTTGCCAATTCCCTTTAGTGCTTGTTTGTATCATATCAACTGGTTGTGTCATCCCATAAGTATAAAGACTAAGCAAATGGTCAGGCTTCTGAGGCTGTTTCTATTCCTTAAACATCATTTCTGTACATTTTTCTGGTTATATTCTTTGTCATGATATTAAGAACATATTTAATACATATTTTTAGTATGTAATTTCTTTGGGTTATTCTGGCTTCTCAACAGTGACACTTCAGTATTCTGTATATGTAGTTTATAAATTCTAAAAATTATACTTGAGGTTTCACAAAGTTCTTTTGTGTTCATTCCATGCAGGCAGTCATGGCCAACAAAGATTGATGTTCCTCAAGACTTAGAGGATGATTTGACAGCATCTCCAATAGCTCATGTGGCTGTTCCACCTTCTCCAGCTCGCAGTACAGAAAACATTCTGAATGGGCACAGAAATAAAGGACTTATGGAACCACTTAAGAAAGAGGATGTACCTGACTTTTCTGGTCCAGCTGTTTCAGGACTGCCCCCTGTGAGCTTGAATCCAACAACAAGTGGAAGGAAATGTCTTTTTAGGGTGGAGGAAGATGAAGAGGAGGATGAAGAAGATAAGAAACCTGTACCTCTTTCTACTCAAGTTGTCCTTCGACGCAAGCCATCTGTTACAAACCGCCTCACTTCCAGGAAGAGTGCCCCAGTACTGAACCAAATATTTGAAGAAGGCGAGTCAGATGATGAGTTTGACATGGATGAGAATCTTCCCCCAAAGCTGAGTAGATTAAAAATGAACATTGCGTCCCCTGGCACTGTGCATAAGAGATACCACCGCAGGAAAAGTCAAGGCCGGGGATCAAGCTGTAGCAGCTCAGAGACTAGTGATGATGACTCTGAAAGCAGACGACGGCTAGATAAAGATAGTGGGTTTACTTATTCCTGGCACAGGAGAGACAGTAGTGAAGGTCCACCTGGCAACCAAGGTGATGGTGGAGGGCAAAGTAAACCAAGTAATGGAAGTGCTGGTGTTGACAAAACAAGTCCAAGTGATAGCAAAGGAGGTGGCAGCCCCTCCAACACATCAAGTGGTAACACCAATAACACATCTGGGAACACGCGCAACTGTGCTGGCTCTGGAAACTCAGTGCAGCAATCGCCTAGAAGTGCAGGGGAACTAGTAGAAAGTTTAAAACTGATGAGTCTATGCTTGGGCTCACAACTGCAGAATGGAGCTAAGTACATAATCGACCCTCAGAATAATCTAACCTTTTCCAGCGTGAAAGTCCAGGAGAAATCTAGCTGGAAGATGTGCATTAGCTCGAATGGTAGTGCCAGTAAAGCTGCATCTACAGGGCGCATAAAATTATTCTCTGACCAAATGTCAGACACTGCTAAAGAACTTGAACTATTAAAGAGCAAGAACTTTAAAAATAATGTATTACAGCTACCTCTTTGTGAAAAAACGATATCTGTGAATATCCAACGGAATCCTAAGGAGGGACTTCTGTGTACCGCTAGTCAGAACAGTTGTTGCCATGTAATTTAATGGTGGCTTGGCGTAGAGCGACTTGGCACCATTCTTTGTTAATGGCTGTGAACACCTATTTTTGTGTGTATTCCATTTTGTTGTCTTAACTCTTTTTGTTTTCCTTTTTATAAGTAGGCTTTATTGGCAGTTATTTATTACAATTTTATTTTGTGTTTACCGGGTAGGACGGCAGTGCATTGTATTTGTGCATGCTGCTAGCTTGTACATCCTTTCTTTCCAGCTAATCTAGACTATTTTATTAAGTAAATTTTATGTGTTTTAATATAAAAAGGAAAATGTGGATTCACGCGGAGTGTTACCTAGCGCATAACTGTGTGAGGAGCACTTAGAAGTCTCATGTTCAGCACTTAAGCTAAGAAAGCATTTCGGTTTTCTTGTGTTCTCTTAATTCCAGTCCTGACTTCTGTGATGTGACCTACGTCTGTGTGTCTGAGATGGAACCAAAGCAATAATGTTTTAATGTTGAAAACCCCTAAGGGAGTTTTCAGAAATTCCAAGGCTTGCACAATTAAAGCACTGAAATGCAGTGTTCTAAATAGTCGTGTCCCACAACTGTCATTAAATCTAGAACAATCTGGAATATGTCCAGAATTAGTCCCAAATATCAAACATTGTCTGAAAATATTAAAGCAAATTTCATTCTACTGTAATGATGACAGACAATCTTTGTTTTTCACTTTTCATTTTTTTAGATCCGTCAACGCCTGATAGTCCAAGAATAAGGTCGTCTGTTTTCTTGACTGTACTTTTACATTCTTAAAGGAGACAACACCTCATAATAATCCCCATTTACCTTCCTATGGGCCTGAAAACCCTAATGGCACTTATGCTTTTTGTCCTTGTGCCATTGTTTCAAAGATAACTTCTTCAATCAGTCTTGGATTCCTGTACGTGGGGGCAGACATGACAGATTGAAACAGCACGAGCCTACTTAACACCTTATGTATCAGAGGGGTGTCCAGTTCCTTGCAAAGGAATGTGTTGCACAGCCCCTTTGTTCCTTAAATGGTTAAGATTGCTGTGAGCACATTTTGTGGTCCTACAGGCAAATGTTAAGTCTGTTTCCATGGTCATGCCAGGACCTATGACTGTTTTGTACGTCATTGAATTCATGGGTCCTTGCTTGTCTGTACGCCGTTCAGGGACCAATGAATCCATTGGAGCAAAATTTAAAGAATGCTCTGTGGACCTTAACTGACGGATACGGTTGTTAAGGGGTTAAAAAAGGAACAAAGACAAAATTCATGGGGCATTAGGATTTTCTAGGTATAGTAATGTGAGCATGGGTTTGTTATTTGTCCTCCTTAAGTTAAGTTATGGATAGCATGAGGTTCTGGTAACAAAACAAACCACAACATGTGGCTGTTTACATTGCTAGTTCCCTAGTGCTAATGTGTGTGATGATCCAGATTTGATGTTTTATCTTGTATGATAAAAAATAGTAATTAAAAAAAAAAAAAAAATCATCTGACCTTGTCAAAAAAGCATATTCATCCTGCATTACAGAACAGGAGATACATTTTTGGATAGCATGTAAACCAGCAAAGCATCATGCAGGCAGTTTAGACACAATATAGGCATATTTACATTGCTGGAGTCCGAGATGTGTCTTTCCACTTTACAAGTCAGGATTGTGTTTTTTTTTGTTTTTTTTTTGTTTTGTTTTTTTATTACCGATGTTCATTTTCTTTTAGAATAATTCCTAATGCAGTATTGCTCGTGGTCTATTCATCACATATGTTTACTACCGAGAAACTGAAAAATAAGCTGTTGTACAGTATCTACATACTGTATGTCTGACCAAAAGTACCAATGTAATGATTTGACCTGTGTCTTGTTGTTCAATTTTTAGCTGTTTGTAGCTTTTACATGTACCCAGTAAAATTAGATGTTGGTTCCTTTTTTAAGAGTTCCAGTGATACCTGGACCTTAGCCCCATGAATGATGGAAAGGTCAACATATTCAAAGGCTTAGCAAATTGATAAAACTACCATGAACTGGATAAAATGTAGCAGGTTTCATGGTAGAAATGCATTATTCCCTCAGCACTTGTCAGAACAGGAATATACTCGAGATAAATAGAACCACCAAAAGGCTTTAAATTGCCAGTAAAAGTTAATAGGAAGTGACATCTGTTTATAGGTAGTTATAGGAGTTCCCATAGCTTGAAGTGCTCCCAATCACCATCTGATCACCCTGCAGATCTCTAGAATCTGCAGTTTGGGTGATATCAGAGCCTCACTAGACACATGTGACTGAGTTCTGCCCTCTCCAATCAAGCCCATTGTTTGCAAGAATGCAGGCATGGGGCTTCATTGCAGAGGATAGCAAATTGGTTTTGTCCCCCATAAACACTGAGTGAAACGATGATATAACAAAAGTCCTGCAAATTGCCATGATCCACAGGGTGAATGGGGGAGCATTTTAATCTATGGAAACTGTTCAACATAGCTATGAGACCACTACCTATAATGAGGTAATTTCCTATTACCCTTTATTGCTCCTTTGACTTGGAAAGGAATTACGTAGTCACACACTGGTTCTCCCAAATAACATATCTTTCTCTTTTCTTGCTTCAAGTTTTCTTAATGTTGTTCTTGGTTAGTACATGCACACTGACACTTGTACTGTTATATTTAAAATGGAATATCCACAAGTCAATTTAAATACCAATATTTTAGCGTGAAATGTTATTGAAATCACCAGTAACTGCTATTTATTCATTTACCACATTATATGTAGAGACCCAGTGAAGCCATAAAATTGGTTTTGCTTAGAATCCTTACGCAGGAAATTTGTAAATGAACAGAGGAGATAAAATATAATGGTGAATTTAGCTGTAATATATAAAATGAGCATTATTATTTTTGTTTCTAAGGGGCATTGGCAATAAATTATGTTGCAGCTAGATATTTTTTTTTTTCCAAGCTTTGTAAATACTTTTATGATGTGCATCCTTGGAATGGCACTTTTTAATTATTACCATTTGTCTGCGGGTTCAAACTGTTTATATAAAGATATATATGTATACATATGTATATATGGTGCTCAGTTATGAATGGCTGTGTTGACAGTTATGCTGCATATAGATGTATAATAATAATAGCCTTATTAGATATGAATGATTGAAACTGTGGGCCTTCTGTATAAGGATAAAGTGGAGCCATTCTGCACAAGTAACTCTTTGAATGCCAAAGTGGTATACAGTGCATTGTATAACCCTCTTCCACTCAAAGGATCAATTGCCCTGTAGAGGATAGAGCCAGAATGTTCTGTTGAATTAAATGGGGATTTTAACCCCTTGAATGCTAGGGAAGTCTCCATCGTGTTGATTTCACTGATACCTCTTTCGTATTCAGTAGGTTAAAACCCGATTTAAATGCGATTCATTGTACTTTTGTAACAAAGAACTCACAAGAATGATATAAAGGGGATACCACCTTTTTTTCCTGGAACCCATTTTAAAGGAACCCTGATATCACTTAATATTAAACATCAATCCGTTTAACCCTTTGAGTGCCAGGAAGCAATGTTGCTTCTCTGCACTCTAAAGGTTAACCCTCTGAGTGCCAGAAGGGTACGATTCCGCACCCTCTAGCACTCAGTTAAGCTGTGCAGGAAATTCTAAGGCCAGTGTAAATATATTCTTTGTGTTTTGGGGCCTCCAAAATGAATCCTTAGTTAGCACTGTAGTAGGATGGGTAGAGTTCAGGGGCGTTTGCCCTAAGTTGTGATGAGGTGGAGATATTACTTCTCCAGTGATATCATTTATTCAATTCATATGTTATTTTATAAGGCCTATACAAAAAGAGCTCCAAAGCTGGAGAAATCTTAGTGCACTGGCACCTTAGAACAACACAGGAATTGGATACGTGATCTCACTGGAGAAGTCGTCTCCGCTTTATCGCCTTTTTATTACGCCTTAGTGCATCTCCCCCAGAAGTTCTGCACGACAAATACTGTCTGTCACTATGGTGATTATATCCAATAACAAAGATTTATTCTGGAGAACCAGTTCACACAGTTGTTTCATAGCAGGATTTTCTGCCCAGATTAAGGTGAGACTTTAACCCTTTGAGTGCCAGAGGATTATGCATTGTTTTGCATACCCTTCCGGCACTCAAAGGGTTAATAGTAGGAGGCATTGGTGTTTCTTTAACCCCTTAACGACCAGCGGTCGTGGGGTGTGTGGTCCTTTAAGGACCCGATAGAGAATTTCGGCATGCCGCCCCACGTGACTGATCACGTGGGGAGGCACGCCGAACTGAGGGACTGAAAGAGATCGCTCCGGTCTTGGAGCGATCAAATTCAGTCCCCGGTATTACTCACCGCGCTCCTGCAGGAGCGCGGTGAGTAATAGTACGTGACGTACCAGGACCGTTACTGGTCCTTAAGTGCCGGACCAGCGTGACGGTCCGGGTACGTCACCGGACGCTAAGGGGTTAAATCAGTGGGCGTATCTGTATGTCCTCTTGTTGCAGACGATTATCTCCAGAATCGCCCCACTGTACCTTCATACACAAGGTCCCATGTGTACAGACATTGATCAGGTTTTTGCATTTGTTTAAAAGTGACTGATCGTGCATGTGATGTCATGTTGCCTTTTTTGTCCTATAAATGGAAGGGAAAACAAAAGCAACCACTACATTAAGATAATATCGGACCAAACAACCCACATGTTCTAAACCTTTTCTTGTACCCTTATACCATGTCCTCAGAAGTTGCATATAGTTACATTAGTGTACAAATTAAATATTGTGAAAATCAATTAGTCTTGTATTTTTCTGTATGTGTATATGATGTAACTGGCAACATTTATGTAGCTGAAGAGCTAAACAAAATTGTGTATAGGTGTAAGGATAGGAAATTATATCAGTGTGTCTATACATATGCTGAAAAAGAAAAAAAAAAAATCAACTGTGTGGAAGAGTAGCATAAAAAGTCCTCGTTTGGCCAATGGGCTTTAGGTATAAACTCAAAGTGGAGTTCTGAGTAACTCCAACTGTCCTGTATGGGACAAATAAAGCCTTCCATTAATTTAATTTGGGCTTTTATAATGAACCTATCGCCTCAAATTCAGATTTGCATATTTGGAAAACTTTATTAAAAATTGCCTATGTATCATGTTAGACTAAAGACCACCAGATTTGTAGTTTCCATTTATTTCTGTATGGTATTATTTCAGTGTGGTTTTGTGTGCTTTGGGTGCCAGAGGGGGCATGCAATGCATTGCTAGGCAATGGATTAGGTACCACTCTGACCCTCAAAGGGTTAACTTCTCGGTCTGCACTTTCGCTTTCTCAGGAGTAAAAGTATCAATATCCTAAACTGTGTGTGTGTCCAGTGTGCGGTCCATGGGCCAGTGCAGCGCTCTCTCCTCTCTCCCCCCAGATTAAATAGCACACATGGATGACTAGGTCAGTAAGACTTAATCCAGTGCTTGCCAATACAGTAAGTACGGCTAAAGAATAGGCATCTGTTAAAGCGGAACTATCACCCCAATTAAAGTGCCCCCCCAAATAATTATTCATATAGCGATATACATAGAAATACTAGTGTTACACAGACTAAGTCCAGCGTTATTAAAGTGGAACTTTCAGCTTTATAATATCGCCTCCCAATACATTAGTAATATAGCGATAGGCAAAGTAATCGTTTTATTATGGTGAATAAATCTACGTTATTGAAGTAATCTACCTTCTTCGACAGACATCTTAGAGGAAAGTTGCCTCTGAGTCTATGCTGTCTGTCCTGTGCACTACCCGGACTGGTGGTGACGTTCGTTGGTTACCTTAAGGTAACGGATGTTGCTGCCTGTGCAGTCGCACAGAGCTTCTCTTGTAAGTTCTGTGCCCTGGATGCCTGCAGAACAAGGTGAATTGCTTCAGTAACGTAGATTTATTCACCATAATACAAATATTACTTTGCCAGTCGCTATATTACGAATGTATTGGGGGGGGGGGGGAAATATTATAAAGCTGAAATATCTTCTTTTAGAAATCCAACTTGATCCAAGATGAACAGGCAGGCATCAGTGTAGACATCTTGCCTTAGAGACGTCTGTGCCCCTGAGCTGTCTGTCCCGGTGTCCTGCAGGACTGGTGAGGGGGATTTGCATTGTACCTTAAGGTACAGGAAGTGACTGACGGCACAGGCGCACAGGTGTGGCTACATCAAGAAGCCTGCCCATCAGTCTCCGAACAAGATTTATTTTGTAATAACGCTGGACTTGTTCAGGATAATACTAGTATTTATGAATAATTATTTGGGGGGGCAGTTTAATTGGAGTGATAGTTCCACTTTAAGTATCAGTACTGTCATTTGACTTATCAGTATATCAATCCATATTTTTGAATAGTCATTATTTTGCCATTGTCATCAATTTAAAAAAAATGCGTCCCTCACGCTAATGAATCATGTGGCTCACAACTGGAAAAACTGGACTCCCCTGTATACTGTACATCTGGTGGTCAGTTGGATACCATGATACATAAAACATTTTGATTGTAGTTTTCAAATATGCAAACTTAAACTCAAGCTGACATGGTCCATTTTAAAAGCCCTTTTGGGGAATTTTTATTTGTCCCCTACGATGCATTTGGTTTGTTCCAAAACTGATCCGCTCTGTGTTTATACATACAGACCCAGTGTGTTATTTCAAGTTTACAGGAATAATTCTTAATGGAAATGAAGCTGTGGAACAAAAGGGATCTATAACCTAAAAGATATTTGCTTCGCTGGTGATGGTGCACTTAAATCAATTTTGTGCATCATGGTGCAAATCTGTCTGGTCTCCGAACCTTAAATGGCCTCAACATTTAGCTTCATAGGTTTTTTTCTTACTTTTTTCCCCTAAACCACTTGGGTGCTTGAAGTCTCTAACTCATAACTTTCAGTGCATTGGAGATCCTACTAGCATCCAAGGGAATACACTTTTCATGGGTTTAAATAAACAAGAAGGGCCGTCACATAAAATGGCTGCTATACACTGAGAAAGGCACTGAGTACATGGGTGTCATAAAATCAGATCTACATGACATTTTCTTAGACATCTTTGTATGTGTTGGTGGCCAGTGCCCAAAAATGTAGTTAAAGGGGTTGTAAACAGTTATTATAGGGGGTATATCGGGAAAAACCCTAGGCTTTTCCAGTTTAGGGGGGGAAGGGGCATGCACACAACTGTGATTCTTCATTCCAAAATTATTGCAGTTCAAACTTGTTTCTAATAATTTAAGAACAATGACACCTGATATCTACAATTCACCAGGTGGTGTCCAGAGAGTTTTTCTATTGTATTCTGTGGGAGAGGCGAGCCACAGGCTTCAGTTCTCCATAGAATGTGTGTCACCACTGCCACTACTTAGTGACAGTTTGAGCTATATTTACTTTAGAATGAAGTAACCATGTTTTACTCACCAGGAAAAGTAATACAATATATGTTTTTTCTCTGCCTCAAATAAATTCAGCATGCCAAACTGTTCAAACAGCACAAGGCCACACACAGACAAAAACTTACTGACATGCTCTTAATGACCTACACACAGTCTTATAAACGTATACATATAGAATTGCACAGACTTGTATACAAAAACAAGTACAGTGTCACATCCATTCATACAGAAACACACAAAGTCCTTAAGCTTGTATACACACACACACACACACACACACACACACACACACACACACACACACACACACACACACACACACACACACACACACACACACACTTGAAATTACACTCTGCCTGGGCCTCTACTGATGAAAAGAGGGGTTGGGGAGGGAATCTGACACAAGGCCGGGAAAATGTCTGTTCTGCAAGAATGGAATAAGGGTGGTGGCTAAATCGGTTATACGAGCCACTGCCAGGTGTGGGCTCTTACATTGCATTTAATCCTCCCTGCTGCAAGTACCTCCTGGAGACACAGGCTGAGACATTACGGACTAGATTCAAATGCAGGAGATAAATGTTAACTTCAAATATAGTGCAGGACCTGACCACTGGCTTATTAATATTTCCATCTTGAACTTATTTCTTATAGCCAATGAGTGATGGCTAAGAATAATTGGTGCAAATCTGCAGCAACCCAAATGCAAAATAATGAACAAATAAAATTGTCCAAAATCCCAAATAAGTTAAAGTAGGCTTTTAATCCTATGAATGCTAAAGGAGTCTCTAGTATTCAAGGGGTTAAAAGCCACGTTTAAATTGATGCACATTTTTTGCACCTTAAATTTGGTTTGTACCATTTTTTTTTTTAGTACATGAGACTCAAATGGGCATTATGTATCAAAGAATGTGGCATTCAGAGGAATTTTAACCAGTTCAGTACTAGAGAGGTCTCCAGTACATTGGGTCTCTCTCTTAAAGGGGAACATTCACCTTTTAAAAGTTTTTACCCTATGTTTAGTTATTAAAGTAGTATTAGGAAACATGATTTTTTTTGTTGTTGTTAATTTATGTACTTTTAAAGCTATTTCATCTTCAAGCTGTACACTTCCACATAATGCGGCACACTGAATCTTCGGAACAGCTCTTCATGACTTCCCGGCGCTACTTAGTTCTCCTCCCACCTCCCTCCCAGCTGCCCCAGGGAGTGTATTCACGCTTCCCTTCAGTGTGGTGTAAATCGCTTCTATCGTTACAGGAAGTTCGGGTTATCATTATACTGAGCTTGCAACCTCTGTATAATAACCGGAGCTTGATCTAAAACGATTCACACTACACCTAAGGGAAGCATGAACGCGCTCTGTGGGGCAGCTGGGAGGTGAATTAAGTAGCATTGGGAAGTCATGAAGAGCTGTGCCGAAGATTAAGCGTGCCGCATTATGCGGAAGTGCACAGCTTTTTATGAGGTGAATTTTCCTCTTTAAATCAGTGGCCGTTCTGGAAAGGCTTATTTTTCTCCTGCATTGTAGTTGGTGTGACCTAGAATTGTTCCAATTTCCCTAGACATAAGGCAAAATGGTACATATATATACCATATAACTGGAGTTATTCTGGAGTAAACAAACCGAATCATAGGGGACAAAAAAATTCCTGTTAAATTTCAATTGGGCTTTTAACCCCTTGAATGCTAGAGCGGTTTCCAATGCATTGCAAAACAATGTATTGGAGACCTTTCTAGCATTCAAGAAGTTAAAAAAAATTCTATTCTAGTTCATGGGAAATTGAGAATATTATTTGTCACCTATGGTGCAGCTGGTTTACTCCAGAATAACTCAATTGTTTTACATATATATGGGCCATATGTCTTTTTTGGTTAAAGTGATAGTAATGCATCCTTGAATGTATTGCGTTAAGTCTTCTTTATATAAAAACTTTTGTTCTATATTCGTCTTTGGTTTTGTGTAGTTTAAAAGTTCCACACAGATAAAGATCCCCAGCCCGTCCCTTTCTGGCCTCCTCCTTCCGAATGCGTAATCTGGTTGTGCAACTCAACGGCTGCAGCGAGGGACAATCTTCAGAAAGTAGAAGGGAAATCCTGCCCCCCTTGATAAAAGAAGGCAGGCTTTCCCTTTGTTACTGAAGTTTGTCCTATCTGCAGCCGTCCTGACCAGACTGCAGATTCAGAGTGACGTGGAAGAAAGGGGCAGGCAGGGGATCTTTATCTGTGCATAACTTTTAAACTACACAAGATTTAAATATAGAGCAGTCTTAGTTTTTATATAAAGATTCAACACAATATTTTTACGGAGGCATTATTAACCATTTAAAAGGTCAGGACAGCTGGTAACAGGCAGGCAAAAAAAAGTGCACTAAAACCTTCCTTTATATCATTATGCATCCCGATTAGTGAAATAATGTGCAGAAAATGGGTTAAACCAGACGACACTGTTAGATACACAAGCTTAGTATGATTTTGTTGGCAGCACAGGCATTTTCAGGGAATCTAGAATGGGTTGCACACACTTTGGGAGTTATGCACGAAGGCGTTATAAAGAGATGATAAAGTAGAGATTACTTCTCCACTGATATAGCTTCTCCAGTACCTATGCTATTCTATAGAGCCTATGTAAAACTGAAAAGTGTAGTGCACAGGCTCCATAGAATAACATAGGATTTGGAGATGTGATATCACAGGAGAAGTAATAGTCTCGTTATCAACTCTTTATCATGCCTTAGCACACAACCCACCTTATTTTATTTCCTTGGTGTTGCTAGAAACAAGGGTTGGAGACTTCTCCAGGATCCATGGTGTTTAAAGGAGCAGTAAACTATAAAAAAAATGCTATAGTGTTTTTCCTAATGAGTAAAAAGGAAGAGTTTCTACATTCAAGTGCTATAGATTTTCTACAATCAAACTGCTCCGATTGGTGTTCAAACTGCTGTGTTCAAACTGCTCCGATTTGGTGTTTTTACAATGCAATCAGTGGGAGAGTTTGAGTTATAGACTATGGCTTCCTATGGCTATAGTAGTTCCATCCTATGGCTATAGTACTTCCTATGGTTCTAGTTCTTCCTATGGGAACAGTACTTCCTGGCGCCCACAGGAGGATTGCATTTTCACCCTTTGGTTGCCGGAGGAGTATCCAATACATTTAACGTAAAAGTAAAAATTCAGCTCTAATAACTTTCAAATTAAATTTGCACTAATGGGGTACAAACGTTTTCCTAACCAGAAAAGAATTAAAATCTCTATTATATTTTTTCATTAAAAAAAGTTTACTGCGCCTTTAAAGGGTGGTGCTGGCACCTCCATCAGGGATGGGGTTCGTTTTGACAAAGCAGATACAGGGTAGTTGACCATAAATGGTATTTACATCCCTTTTTTGTTCTGCAGCTAGTGGACAAGCTGTAGGTTTGGGAATATTTCAATGACAACTGCTCCTGAAGACTGTTAAAATACTTCATAGCAAAAAAAACTAAATAAAACATAACGGTATGAGTGTTGAATGAAAGCATTGGTTTTATGTACAATTAACTTGATGGTTTACTTGACTATTGCTTAATACTTAACCCGCTGTTGTTAATGGATTTGTAATCTGCTTTTTACAGTATCCCATAAGTAATGCTACATGTTCTTCTGTGTACAGTGTAGAACTGTAGAATGTAGTTATTGACTATTCACTGGAATATCAAGTAGCAGTAACAGTTGGGTAGCAGTAAGAACAATGTCTGTGTTTTTTGCAGCTTGTTAGACTGACCGGTTAAGCATCAAGTGACCCACCTTCTTCATAGCTGCATCAGTGAGCTTCCATGACTGACCAAAATCACGATTTTAATAAAAGTTGTATCTTAAACTTGTGGAGCAATGTTGTCTTTATTTGTTTTGTTTTGTTTTTGCAAAGTGCTGTACATATATAAAAAGCAACTATAGTTATGTCCTCAAATGGCAAAAAGAACTACTGTTTGAGAGAGGTGTTCGTTATCTACCTGAATTTCTCACTTAGTGATGTATATCTGGTTTTTATTAGAGCCCTCGGGTGCTAGAGGTGTCTGTAGCATCTGAGGGTTTTTTTATTGTATTTGATACTGTAATTAACAATTCTATGTTAGAGAAGGTAGTGGGTGTCCATAATATGAAGTACATGTTCTCAGAGGCCTAGGTTATGGAACACCTTTAATCCCTGTCAGTGCCAGAGGGGTACAGAACGCATTGTAAACAATGCATTGTGTGCTTCTCTGGTACTCAAAGGGTTAGAACACCATTCATTTTTTTGATATCAGGTCACCTGCGCCTAGTTCCATTTTCAATCTATTTCCTGGCAACTGGATGTAGGACTTTAACATAAATAAGCTACACACGAGCTCAGTTATAAACTAGTGGTGTTTTAACACTTTACTCCATTTGGTCCCAAACCTATCCTCAAAGTACTCCAAAAGTGTAGATCTTCCAGTCATGATCACAGGTAGATTAGTAAAGGACTTTGTCATTATTACAGTTTTTTTTCTGTGCCGGAAAGATGTTCAGCTGTGTTCAACTGAGGCAATCCAGAAAACATTCACTTTTGATGAAGCTTGAAGACGGATTTGGGGACTATTGCTTCAATAAAATGAGTCCGTTAATCAATATCAGATCAGGTTAGGATGCTTCTGTTACCTTTGCTAATGGTAGTATGCCTTTTTTATTTACAGTTCATTGCATTGCCATTTCCATTACCATAGTCCCTTATAATTAAGATATAATATGTTATTTTCTAAAGGCCCATTGGTGCCTTTCATCAAATGGATTAAGAGTTACAAATGGGCTTTCCATTGGTCTATTCCGTAATAGGAAAAAGTGCAAATGAATACAGTGTATTGACTAAAAAGGCCGTGTCTATGTTGTGGCATACCGGAATTAATGTTTATGTAGTGCCACAAGTTTACTCAGTGCTTTACAATTTAAGGGTTTAGACAGTACAAGTGCTTTGCAAAGTGAAACACTGGAAGTGAAGTCCCAGCCCGAAGGCTTACAAGTGGTAATAGGAGACATACAGAGTACATAAGTGTCAAGTGCTGAATATAGTGCTAGAGTTCTGATCGGGATAGGGGACACAAAGTAAATAATTTTCTCTCTCGTCCAGTACCGGTTACTGGTAACTTTGGTAGGCGATCAGCCCCTTTAAGTAGACAGGAACAATTCTGAGAAGTGACTGCTGGGTGGAGCTTACCTCCTCTCCTTAGCTTGAAGCTAGCCAATCCCCATCCAGTAAGATTTGTTCCTTGGTCAAGACACAAGGCAAGAGAACAGTTCTGCTATAGTTTGTTTTTTTATTATTTTTCTATTCGATATGGGATACCACCATTAGGTGGATTACCATCACTGACAATTTCCATCAACCAAATGTGCATAGCTCTGTTAACCAGGTGCTTTTGTGGACCTAAGCCCTGGAGGGAAAATCTTGGCTGCAAGTTCTTTCCTCAGGAGTTGCCCACTGAGTCGTCTTGATATATGGTAATCTGAAGATAGAAGACCTGCTGAAAAGGTGAGCTCCCTTTGATTGCTGAGGTCTCATTTGGAGTTCCTATTACATACTCATGCACTCATTGGGTTTATTTGTACGTCTGTGGGGTGTTTACCACATAACCGCCATTACTCCATTCAGTTCTATGGGACTTTACATTTTGGGACATATTTCTGCAACCGATCCACATAGGGAGGTCAGAGATGGCTCATTTTGTTGGTCTCCCCTTGCTCTGTTATCCGGTCAATGTTCTGGGCATGTTGGGGGGCTCAGGGGGCTTTGGGCACTGTTGGGGTACTTTTTTTGAGAAACTACAATTTCCATGAGCGCTTGCTTCGTGCACTTGTTTCTAATTGGCTCCCACCACGGCAGCCGTTTTGTGCCTTCTCTGAACAAGTATCCTATGCAGGGCTTGGACTCTCCCCTCTCCTCAGCAGTTTAACCCTTCACCTACCAGATAGGTCTATTTTAGCATTTCTGGTGTGATTTTTATTATAATACACACTGTTTTTTTGATGTTTCTGATGCTTTGACCGTTTGACTCTGTGAGAATGTCTATTCCGTTAGAACTTGGGGCTAGGCCTAGGACTAAGGACACTGGGGCGTCTGTCCCCCATTGCTCATTGCTCCTCATGTCACTAGAGAGTACTCGGGTCACGTTTGCCCAGCATGCGCTGCTGCCCCTGAGTCCCCTGCAGGGACCTCCAGCCATGCACTAGATACAAGAGTTTAAGACTACAACCAGGGACCTCCGGTCTACCTTACAACTCCTTCCATCCACCTTGCTGGGGGTCTTCCACTCATGGCAGGCCCCCACCCCTATCAGATCTTCCCTGCCTAAACCGCCGGGTGTACCTGAAGTCTGATTCCTCTGAGGAGGAATTATTGGTGGGCTCTGATGAAGACTGTTCTGCTGTCCCTTCCTCTTAGTTTTTTGGGGACCCCTTTGAGGCCGATCCTATTCCATCTGCTGAGGGCCTGATCAGGGCTGTGTTGAACACCTTGAACATTCCTTCTGTACAGGAGGTGTCCTCTGACCCATCTGATGTGTTTCAGGAGCCTGTCAGGCCCCATACATGTTTTCCATCTAACCCCACCCTTGACCGTTTGGTGTCTGAGGAGTGGAAGTTTCCAGACAGAAAACAGTCTGTCTCCAGGAAATTTGCTAAGCTTTACCTGTTCTCTGAAGTGGCCCTAACTCATGGGTTCATCCTCCTAAGGTGGATGCCCGTTTCCAGGCTTTCTAATGTGAAAGTGAATCCCACTTCTCACAGCATATGTATTGACATGAAGGACTCAATAAATCATTAAGATGTTCACATCAAGTGGGCTCTAATATTCAAATTCACATACATACATTCTCACAGTCTGACACAGAAAATACAGCATTGATTATCTAAAATGAGAAAAGTTTACTTGGTTTCGAATAGTAGCTTCTGCTTACAGATGTCAACGAGATGAACAAAATAAATCACATAGTCAGAGAGTCCCTTTTAGCAATGATTGCCCACTTCCTACAGAAGTTGCTGTTGGCAGTTACAAAGGTGATCCCTTCATGGAGCCTAATTTTTAGGTGCGGTGCTAGTCTCCAACAAGATTAAACTCTATGATTATGCAAAACAGTGATCTAGAACAGTGTTCCAAACCTCTCCTCAGAGACCCAAACAGGCCATGTCTTTAGGATTGTCCTGCTTGTGCAAGGGGTGAGTTAAATAACCTGTGACATGCTAGTAACCCCCACCCCCCTAAAGGGACACTTGGGATGTATGAACGAACGTTCATACTTTTTATCCAGGCCTTGTTTAAAAATAAAATGCACTAATTAAGCAATAATCATCAAAAGAAAGTGTATAAAAAAATGTGATTTTCTTTCCTTTTTATATTACTATTGAAATATATGATGGGTTATACCTATAAATATGTGATCAAAAGAAAGCCCAACATATCCTTAAAAAGGGTATGTAATTTGTCTGGGTGTACAAAAGGAACCAGGTGGAAAATATCGTTGAACAAAGGCATATTAAAAAGGCCAAATTGCTCATGTCATCTAGTGTAAAAAAAAAAAAAAAAGTAATTGTCACTAAGTAATTAAAAGACTGAGTCTCGGATTAACTCACTTGTACTCAAGCAGGAAAATCATGTTAGGGGTTGATAAGGATAGGCTTGGGAACCACTGGCCTAGGGCACTGGTTCCCAACCCTCACCGCAGGGACCCCCAAACGTGCACTGGTGAGTTAATCAGAGGTTGTCATTTTATTTAATGCACCTGTGCACAAGCAGAAATCCTAAAGCAGTGAATGTCAACTCCAGTGCTCAGGGCCACCAACAAGTTAAGAAGCACTGTCTTAAAGACATCTGGTCTTAAGGCATAGGTCCTCAACTCTGTAGCTGTCCCAGATAGTACAGGTTTTCCTGATATTCTCCATTTAGCATAGGTTGTTTTTCCCTTAGCTCATGAGGATTTATCAAAATGATTGAGCTATGGATCCACCTGCAATTTGGAGAAGAGACCCTGAAAAAAAAATGGAACGCAGTGGAGGCTTGAGAACATGAAGTCTTGGTAGGTGTTTCTGCACACACAAACTTCCAGTCTTGAGCATAGGTGAATGAAGCAAAGTGACTGAGCCTCCGATTAACTTATCTGTATTCAAACAAGAACATCCTAAAGACATGGTTGTTAATGGTTCCTGAGAACAGGACTGAGAAATGCTGGGCTAGAGAGGATGCACAATGATGCAATGTCCAGAAGTATAACCTGCATTCATTTGTATATGCTTGTTAGTGTAGTGCAACAAAATAAACTGCAGACAGTTGCCCACATAAGGGCATATCATTTAGGCTAGGTTTAACAAAGCTGTACTATAACGCAGCTCTAAACACACCTATGCAGGACAGCTTGTCCCTAATGGTACTGTTCACACAGGTGATGGCAAGCTCACAGAATTCACTGGTATGCAGAATACTACAACATGGATGAGCTCATATCCAAGGTGTAGGAAGGTTATCTGCACAGCAGTCCATTCCCATGACCATTGCTGGAGGATACAATGCTATTCACATGTTCTAGTGACTGGCTAACCCATGAGGGCATTGCCCATTTGTATATGGCTGATGGCCATGTGTTTCAGCCTTGTGTCACACCTCAGGCCACCCACAATGTGAGTGATTCATTGCAGGTAAATTGGAAGCAGAGGCTTGGCAGGCACTAAAATGCAGCACAGCCAATGTAAACTTAGCCTTTAGATTCTGAATTGATTTTCAAGAATTTGTTTAGTGTTGATCTCATCAAATACCTATGACATTTCATACAAGTGAAAAAGACTACTTGATGCGGGGGAGATGCACTAAAGGTAGATGAGGGCTCAGGATGGCGATGTTTTGTCAGATCTGTGTCGAAGGCACATTGTCAGTATGCACATCTTCACCATCATGTCCCCTTCAATCTGCCACTCCTTTGACATGTTTATGATTTTCAACTGAACACATCAACAACTGCTTATTTCCATATTGAAAAGCACGGTTAATGAGCCAATGTTGTATTCATGTTGTTGTTTTTATGTTAATGAAGTTCACAGTTCCAACATCGCCTACCTGATGTTGGTGATGTTAACCCCTTAACGCCCATGTACATCTCGAGGTGATGTCCCCAAAGGACGTACATGTACGTCATGGAATTCAGGATCCCTGCACGGCTGCATGCTGTTCGGGGAGTCTGGAATCAATTAAGAAAAAAAAAAAAAGTACCATGGGCATTAAGATCTCTTGCAGCTGCCCATGCTGCTAACACCATGGACACACACACCCTTAACCCTCTGATTTGTCATAAAGTTGTTCTCATTTCAAACAACAATGCAAAACGAATGATGCATAAGATTGTTAAAGCAGAACTATCATTCAAAGTTACCCCCAAATCATTATGCACATAGAGATACGCATATCCATACTAGTACTATCCTGAATAAGTCCAGCGTTACTGAGAAATCCAACTCATTCCGAGACGAACAGGCAAGCATCAGCGCAGACATCTTGCCAAAGAGACATATGTGCACCTGCGCTGTCCATCCCAGTCTCCTCTAGGATTGGTGAGGAGGAGTTGCCCTGTACCTTAAGGTACAGGAAGGGACTGATGGTGCAGGCGCACAGATGCCTCTAAAGCAAGATGCCTGCCTGTGAGTCTCGAAACGAGTTGGATTTTTTAAAAACGCCAGACTTACACAGCATAATACTAGTATGGATAGGCGTATCACTATGAGCATAATGATTTTGGAGGTACTTTGAATGATCGTTCCGTTTTAACACTTTCAGTGCTAGAGTTATCCAATGCATCTAGTGTTTGGTGGGTTAAAAACTACCTTTTAAATCTGTGGGAAATGTTTTAGTTCCCATTCGTGCATCTTGTTTGTCCCAAAACTGCTTTGCCATTTATGCAAATGGCCTTAAAGGGGTAGTAATGTTTCACAATAAAAGCCGCTCCAATTAATCTTCATAGTATTTGGGACATGGAGAGTGTTATTTCAATACTGTCAGAGTTGTAGTTCAAGAGTAATTTAATGATAAAGTATCCCCTTCCCTCCTCTTTTACTGACATAACACTGCTTCCCTCAGAGCAGCAAGACTATCCGTATGGATCACAGAGAGGGACAATCTTCAGTGAGCATAAGGGAAAAACCTGTTAAGGGGGACAGGATTTTCATTGTTCTCATTGTAAGAAGATTGTCCCTTGGTGTGATCTGCCTGGTCTCAAGACCAGATTCCACATCTGACGGAAGGAGGCTTACACTAGGTAAAAGGGGCAGAAGGGGGATACTCGATCATTCAGTTACTCTTGAACTACATCTGACAGTATTGAAATAACACTTTCCATGGCCCAAATACTGTGAAGATTAATTGGAGCTGCTGTTTTTGTGAAACATTACTATCCATTTAAAAGGGTTAACCCTTTGAGTGCCGGAGAGGTATCAGATGCATTGTGTAGCAATGTGTTGGATACCTTTCTGGCACTCAAAGGGTTAATTGATACAGGGCTACAAAAAAAAAAAAAAACTCCGCTACCTTCAGTGAGAAACCTACCATGGCGATGTGCTCCCCGCACATCACTAAACACACAAAGCCACAGCATCGAACCTTAGTACATCTGCCCTGATGTCAACATGCAGTAGAAAAAAGGCTAATAAAAGGACATTGCTTCTCCCCACTCCATAAAGATATATGTTAAGTTAGGACTGTCATGTTGTGACAAATGGGTGATTTTGAAAGATCATTCAAAATCACCTATATTTATATTGTTCATTATTTATTTAAAACAATAGATTATGAGATATTTCTATATCTATTTCCTCCATTGTGGAACACAGGAACCATGGGGTAAAGTAGCATCCTCTGTGAAGTAGAGAACTTGCAACTAAAGATCTCTGGAGGCAGAGACCCTCACCCAGCTCCTTTACTCCTGTCCAGGAGAAGCAGCCTCAGTTTCAGTGTTCCTCAAAGGATAAACAGCATGGTGAAGAGTCTCTTTTTATTATTTCTTTTTATTTTTCTAAATTACATGAGGTGACCTTCCCCCATTAAGTGGGCTCCTATTACCCTTAGCTCTTTCACCCTGAAGAGAAGAGGGGGTAGACTTATTTGGACCTAGAATCTGCAACGGGATGGGTAATAAACTCTACCTTGTGTTTTTCTTTGCTTATAGGAGCATGGAAACAGAGGAGCCAGAGTTGCAAGAAGGAGCCTCCTTCTTGGTTATTGAGCTCCAGTTCTTTCAGTTATCCTATGGCAGCAGGTGGGCTCTGGGCCACAGGACCAGCTCAGCATTGCGGGATCTTCCCCTCTCAGTATGGGGACCCCGGGATAGCAGCATTTGCCACCTGTGGCTGGAGAACCTCTGTGCAATTTAGATTTTTTCCCTTATACTGTGGCACTGGTGGGCTCTGGCCAGTAGAACAGCATTGGGGACCCTTTGGATGGTGTCCCCCAGTATGAAGGCAGTGTTCTGTACCAATTGCTAGAGAGTGTCTGCACCATTTTTTATTTTAATAGTTTTACTTTTTATTTCTACCTGGGTTTCCTGGGTCTTAGTATAGGAGATGAAGTAGTTCTTTCTTCTCCTCTTCCTTTTCTTCAGTTGGCTTTGACCAGGCACAGCTTGCATTGGGCTTTCAGGTGGCCATTGTTAACTTTCAGATGGGGTTAATTTTCTTTTGAGGGTTTTAAGCCATGTCAGAAGCAAGAGGGAACTATGGGGAAGTCCAAAAACCACCAGAACTACCACAGTTTTTTTCTGCAGTGGTCAATTTTATGTCTTGCCAGACCAGACTCTCTAAGGGTTACACTGCCTGTAACGGTCTAGTTTGATGGTCCTATTCCTCTGGGAAACCTATGTGGGTAAAAAACCTTTATCTAAATTATGGGTAGTAGCCCTGTGTCTATCCAAGGTGTCTTTGATACACAAGATGAAGATCTCTCTATCTTCACCAAATAAGAGGGTCTGTTCTACTTTGGAGAGTGACCTTTCTCCCTACAGGGAGCATACCACATTAGACGATGATAAAACGGGTGTGTGGGGGGGGCTAGGCAGGGAGTTGATCCTCCTATATTTTGTGTCTCCAAGCACACAGAATGTGTTCAAGAATCAAGTGGATATATTCCTAGATTCTATGTTCAGGTGACTTTGAACATCATTTTTTTCTCAGCCTTCGCCACAACTTGGGTGGCAAGGGCCATAGCTGTTTGAGATAAGACATTTTTGGAAAACTGTCTTCCAAAGTCTTGTTAAGGGAGATATTGCTCATGTGATTTCTCAAATCATCAATGCTAATGCTTATGTCTGTGAGGCAGCCTTGAATTCCTTTAAGTCCCTCAGTAAGATCTTGTCCTGTTCTGCCCTTTTTTCTTTGCTTTTTGTAATTGCTTGTCTGCTTTTTTAGTTCGTTTTTCCTTGTTATCCAGATCCTGGTTCCCCGCCTTGTATTGTAGTTGCTCTGAGCCTTTATAAAGCCTCTGTGCTATTGGGCGGTGCGCAGTTAAAGCATTCCAGGTCCTGGCCCTGAGTTTGTCTTGTTCCTGAGTGTTGTTTTGCTTATTGACCTGGCTCTTCCTGTGACTTCCCTCCTGTTCTGTAATTTAGTAGTGCTCATCTGATATCCTGTTACAGACTTTGGCTCAGTTGATTCAACCATTTGACCATTCCTCCGTCTGCTGCCTAGTACTGTTTTTCTCGCCCATTCCTTGGCATTTATGACTTCCCATCTATCTTTACCCTGGTGGGCTTCTATCTCGTTGACCTCCAGTCTGTCTTTGACTGTCCTGTTCTCTGTTTTCTCAGTCGAGCTCCAGGCCTCAGTGTTGCTGTACAACTACGGCTTTTCAGCAGGTGGGATATTTGTTCAGTATCCTCTTCTACCTCAGAGGGTAGCTGCTGTTCAATAGGTTGTCATCTGGGATGTGGGCCAGCTCAGCCAGTCAGTACTAATCTGGCCTAGGCTGCAGCAAGGCAACCCAGAGAGCAGCCACCACCAGCCAGCTTCATACTCTAGTCTCTGCTCCCTAGCATCTGGCCCACTGGGAATTGTCTGTTGTTATACACTTATCATACTATTATATTAAATAGCAGTCTGTCAACTCTCTGTGAGGAATCTATTTCACGTGGTCTAACCAGGCAGCTTACACTGGGTGCTTGGTCTGGCATATCATTACAGATCTGCACTCTTAGTAGCAGCATGTTGTACCCTATGCCTGGAACTTCTAAGAGGTTCCTTATTGATTTACCTTTCATGGGCAATGCATCTTCTTGGCCATGAACTGATAAGGTCATTAGTCATGCCACTAGGGGTAAGAGTTTTCTATTGCCGCAGGTCTTTCCTAATCATCCACTTATCCTGCGGAGGCCTTGATCCTTCCCTCTCCCACCCCCTTGCCATTAATTTCCTGCATCCAAGGGTTCTATCCGCTCTTTGAGCCAGGCCCACTTCCACCCCAATCCCAAATGGGCGTGGTTGGGCAAACAGCCTACCCAGAAGCTATCCCCATGGTTCTGGACTACCTCAAGCAATTGGAGGTCTGATTAGTCATTTTATAGAGATGTGGGCTCATTCCTTGCAGATCCATGAGTTCTGAGGGTTAATTTGGAGGTTTATCACATAGACTTAAAGGATCCTCCTTGTTGTTGCTTCTTTGCGTCTACAGTTCTTCACAATTATGTGAGGGCTTTTCAGAATAAGAGATGGTTAAAAAAAACTAGTGAATTTGAAGGTCTTGATTCCGATCCCTTCTCAGTAAAGGTTGACATGGATCTACTTCACTATTTTCATTGTCCCCAAGAAAAATGACAGCTGTCATCATATTTTGGATCTAAAGCATCTTAATCGTGTGATCCATATGCTGCAGTTCAAGATGGAGTCCGTGCACTCCATTATTGCTGCAATGTGCCCAGGGAAATTTTTGGCCTTTCTAGATATAAGGCACACATAACTTAATGACCTTACCCACATGCAACATCAGTGATTATTTCACTTCACCTTTCAAGATTGCCATTTCCAATTTATAGCTCTTCTCTTTGAGCAGGCACCTGCTCCATGGGTTTGCACAAAACTCTTGGTGGCCTTGTCTGGAAGGCCTTGTAGCCATTATCCTCAGGAGAATAGGTTTCTCCGAGCCAGTCATATCGACCATTTTTAATGCTTGTAAGCCAGTTTCTTCTGGGGTATATCATACGGTCAGTTCATTGTTCATCAAGTGTTGTGAAGACCATGACTCGCAAACACATCTTTTTCTGTCTCCAAAAGAGGCTTAGTCTTCATTCTATCAAGGTCCAGGTTTCTGCCTTGTCAGACCATTTCCAGAAGTATAGCCTTGCTGTCAGATGCTCCTATTTTTTTTTTTTTTTTTTTTTTTTTACAAGGGGCGGTTCCTTCCTACCCTGTCTTTTGAGATTCCAGTCCTCCTTGGGATTGCCATCTGGTCCTTGGAGTGCTTCAGAGGGATTTGAAACGTAAGCATTTTCCCTTCTAGCAGATGTGTTGGACCAGTGTGTGGATGCTTTGTCTAGTAAACCACCCTTTCTAATTTTTCATGCAGATAAGGTGCTGTGTACTCATCTTAAGTTTCTTTCCAAATTTCATAGTAATCAGGAGATTGTTCTAACTTCTCTTTGTCCAGCTCTTTATATATGATGGGAACAGGATCTTCAATGCTTGCATGTAGTTAGAGGTTTGAAATACTACATTTGTTGCACTGGACCTTTATGTAAATTGGATTTGTTTTTTGTGATTCTTGCTCCTCTTTGCCTTTGTATCCAGTAACTTTACAGTTTCTTAGATCTTGTGTGGTGGTGTCTGTTGAAACATAAGGTTTCATAGTTGTATCTTGTTTGTATCTTTTGAGACTCATTTTATTGTTGGAAGTTTTTCTTCACCCTCCCTGGAATCCTGATTGGGATAGTTTTGGTATATCACCATGATTCCTCTTTTCCACAAACGATAAAAGAGAAAAGGTGATGTTTGTGTAGTTACCAATAAATCCTTTCCTCCTAGTCCTTGTGGCACACAGGGCATCCCTCCTGGAGAAAAACATTTTGTTTGAGTTCCAGGCAGGGATGTCTTTTGGGTTCTCTAGTGTGGTGGCCACCTTCCTGCCCCACTACTTTTTGCTTCCAGCTTGCTTTACATTTAAACTGAGGCTGCTTTTGCAGGATGGGGGTAAAGTGGAGCTGGAAGGGGATTTCCACCTCCATGTAGCTTTAGTTGCAAGTACACTGTCTCCTAGAAGAAGGTACTTCACCCAATGGTTCCTGTGTTCCACAAGGAGTACGATAAATCCTTTTCTCTAAGTACACAAAAATTCCCTTTTTTATTTGTCAGTTTATGCAACTGCTGACAGGGAGTGTCATTTGGGATGGGGAGCAGTGTGATGTGCCAGACATGCTTGCCAGATTTGCATTAACTGACAAATAAAACTAAATATCTTCTAAATTATTATTTAAATAAAAATGTATAACAAATGTAGGTGAGTTTGAAATTTCTTTCAAATTTACCCATGTGTTATGAGGTGAAAGTTCCACTGTATCTAGCACAGCAGTAGGCAACCATTGCCTCTGTAGCTGTTGGTGTCTACAACTTCCATGAGTGGCTGGTTGGGGATGATGAGAGTTTTAGCGCCCAATAGCTGGAGGTCTAAAAGGTGCCAACCCCTGATCGGGTCAAAGCAAAATAAACTTTTGAGGCATGTATGTTTGCCTTTTGTATATTTGATGAATTCCCTTTGGTTGCAGCTTTCTTTCTAAGTATAAATTAGGAATATATCATTCACATATACACAAGATACAAGGGGAGGGTTGAATTTAACCACATGATGTAGCAATATGAGGAGGCAAAATGTTATAAAACTTTTGCCTAAAGCTATAACCGTAGATTCAAATTCCTCTTCTGATATTGTATGTCCTATACCTAGTTAAAGGGATAGTAATGCCTGCTGTTAAAAAACTTTAATATTGTAGACATTAAAAATATAAATTCAATGATACATGCATTGTCTCTCAAACATGTATAGTTTGAGAGCTATACGATGATAAAGTCCCCCCTCCCTCCCCTTGCACTGACGTCAGCCTCTAGCTGACAGATGGAGATTCTGGTTCTGGGACCGTCTGGCGGCTCTTCAGCAGAGCCAAAATAGCTCTATCTAAAAAGAAATACTTCATTGGAACAGTCTACAAAGTGTGCTTGCAAACCAGTCACACTTTGTAGACCATTCCAATGAAGTATTTCTTTTTAGATAGCGCTATTTTGGCTCTGCTGAAGAGCCGCTGGACGGTTCCAGGACTAGAAACTCCGTTGGTCAGCTAGAGGCTGATGTCAGTGCAGGGGGGGGGGGGACTTTATCACCGTATATCTCTCAAACTATACATGTTTGAGAGACAATGCATGCATCATTGAATTTATATTTTTAATGTCTACAATATTAATGTTTCTTAACAGCAGGTATTACTATCCCTTTAATGTGCAGAGTGTTACAAATCAAGCATCTGAATCTATTACAAGTCTTACACACAAATGTTCCCTTTTGTTTTAGACTAGGCAGGTTTTGGCCATTAAAACATACATGATTCGTGTAGCTATAAATAGTCTCACTGCATTCAATCATTTAGTCCCTAATGCTAAGCTAGCCCCCATTTGTATTTATACACTATGCTGAATGTTAAATTGTGTCCATATTCAAGATCTAGCATATCAAATTACCTTGGCTGTACTTTTAAAGCATTGCAGAAGCTTCCATTAAGGTGATGGAATATTTTTTTTTTCCCAAAGGTATGTACATTTCCTTAATGAAAGAGTGGATAATAATACAATGCTTTGAAATGCGCTGGGCAGTCCACTGGCACTCAGAGCTAAGCTAGAATATTTATGGTCAGCCAAGTTAAATGGACTCTTCACTTGCATGCAAACATTCTCTTAACCCTTTGAGTGCCAGAGGGGTACGTAAAGCATTGCAGAAGCTTCCATTAAGGTGATGGAATATTTTTTTTTCCCAAAGGTATGTACATTTCCTTAATGAAAGAGTGGATAATAATACAATGCTTTGAAATGCGCTGGGCAGCCCACTGGCACTCAGAGCTAAGCTAGAATATTTATGGTCAGCCAAGTTAAATGGACTCTTCACTTGCATGCAAACATTCTCTTAACCCTTTGAGTGCCAGAGGGGTACGTAATGCATTGCAGAGCAATGCGTTACATACCCCTCTGGCATGCAAAGGATTACATTATTTCTTGCTGTTTGAGATTTTGTCCATCATAATTTATTGTACAATACAATAATTTGCCCTCTTCTTCTAGCCTTCATCTTTGGAATACTCTGGGCCTTAAAGGGGAACATTCACCTCTTAAGAAGTTTTTAGCATAAGTTTAGTTATTAAAGTAGTTTTAGGAAATATGTTTTTTTTTCTTTTCACTTTTAAAGATATTGAATCTTCTGCGCTGTGCACTTCTGCATAATGAGCACACTGAATCTTCAGCACAGCTCTTCTCCTTCCATCTCCCTCCCAGCTGCCTCAGGGAGCTCGTTCATGCTTCCCTTCAGTGTGGTGTGAATGGCTTCTATCATTACATAAAGCTCCAGTGAGCATTATTCCAAGGTTGCAACCTCAGTATAATGCTAACCGGAGCTTGATGTAACAATAGAAGCCATTCACACCACACTGAAGGGAAGCATGAACGCGGTCCCTGGGGCAACTGGGAAGGAGGTGGGAGGAGAAGAGCTGTGCAGATGAATCGGAGCTCTGCATTATGCTGACCGGCACAGCTTGAAGAGTAAATATCTTTAAAACTATGTAAGAAAAAAAACACACATTTCCTAAAACTACTTTAATAACTAAACCTATGCTAAAAACTTTTTAAGAGGTGATTGTTCTCCTTTAAAGAGAAAATATCACATGCAAACAAGTGGGTTTTTTTTTCTCTTTACATGATATGGGGTGTTACTCTAAATTGTTTATCTTCTTCTGAACAACTGCTTGGTTAAATTGGTGGTACTAGGGATTAAAAGCCCCATTTAAGTCAAAGGGAATTTTAATCCCCCCACCACCACCCTCACCTATGCTGCAGCTTGCTTGATCCAGAATTGCACCTCTTTAGCTTACTGAATATGGCTCAGTGTTAAAGATTTTCTGATGAAGGTGGATGTATGCCAAAACATTGTGTGCTGCAATGTTATGCCCATATGTTAAAATAACACTTATATAATACTCCTAAGCAAAACATGGGTACCCCCAATGCCAAGAAGTATTTTATTCAAAAGTAGTTGCAGCTCGAACTTGATTTGTTTTAGGTGCAGTATCTGAATGGCTTGAAATGTTGCAGTGGTGCTGTTGCTACACCATCCAATGGACAGCTCTGTTCAGTTGACCATATAATTCCATAGGATGGTGCACTAAAGATTGCTAAGCTATTCCAAGTGTTCTCTAATCTTATAGACAAACCACTTAAAATGCTGAAAGAAGACTAGTTCTGTACAAATAGCCCTCATTAGTATGAAGTCAGTAATAAAAAAATAACATTTATTAATACATATATAGTTAAAATGGTAACCAACCAGGTGTCACGGTTCCCCAGAGATGTTCAGGAGTCAGTTTGGTATAGTTAAATGCAATTTATTAAAATATAAGAAAAGTAGTACACAAGTAATACAACAGGAACAAGCAGAGGGTTACAAGCCAGCAAGTACTGCTATCAGGAATAGTAGGCTGCCAAGCTTGACCACACTGCTGGAGAATAGGCCTCAGCCACTGGTAGTCTCTGCAGGAACCAGGAGCAGGACCTGGAACAGAACAGGAGCAGAAGCAGGAACACATGATCTTGATCCAACGTAGCGAGAATACTGACTCACACCTGCAGTCAGTATAGGGAAATGGATACCTCACTCACGCCTGCAGTCAGTGTCAGAGCTAGTCTGCCAGAGCCCCAGGTCTGCACTATACTGGGTGTCTGCTAGGTACAAGGGACAAATGTAAGAATAGTCAGCCAGAGCCACAAGTCAGCACCAGTGAGGGTAGTTAGTCAGACAAGCCAGATCATACACAGTTCAGGTAGTCAGCCAGAGCCACAGGTCTGCACCAGATTGGGTGTCCACTATAGGGATAGACAAAACAATAGACAGAGCCACAGGTCAGCACCAGATTGGATAGACGACAAGCCTGGTCATACACAGAGCCCAAGGTAATAGAACTGCTTTGAACAACAAAGCAAGAGCAATTGAGTCAGGACTCAGTCTGGCCTTTAAACCCCTCCTCAGAAAGTAGGTAGGAGGAGCAGCTCAGAAGGAGGAAGTAGGTAGGATTAGACTACAGGAAGCAAACACATAAAACAGAGGCCTGCCACATGCTTGAAGCCTTGCGTCTGCAGATGGTGCTGTAATCTGTAACACCAGGTGAGTTTCCCATCAATGAGGAACCCCACTAGTTGAAATTAAAAGTGGATATCTTGTCCACAAGTCGGGTGTACACGTGGTGAAAAAATGGAGTATTCTAACTGATAAGTGGTGTGTTGTATTGTTTGTCAATCAGTGGTTAAGTACCTACCACCTATCAATTGCCTCTTGGGTAAATGCTGACTTGATATTTGGGTCAGGGAAGGATTTTTCCTTAGTATGACCTTCTTATTTATTGTTCTTTATATATGTTTTGTTCTAACTATAGTTAATAGTTAAAGTTGATACTCCTAAATAAATCGGCACCTTTTATTTGATGAAGTGGTATGAGTTGGATAAATATTCATCTAATGTTATTACCATGCAAAGGGACGTTTACTTAGTTCTGTGGCCCTAGCATAATATACCTTAGTTAAGGATGTTGATTGTTTAGAGTAATAGGAACTATGAATCAAGTTTAAATTCCCCTGAGATCTATCTCATAGGCACCAGCTTGTATACTGGTGTATGCTAAGTATCAGTATATATTCTCTCTTTCTTACATCAGTTGTTAATGATTCACTCAGAAACGGCTATCCTGACTTCAAGTCTATAACCTTCTAGTCACACCAACACCTACTAGGTTCAACCCACTGCTGTATCCGCAACATCCTTAGGCCAATCTAAACAGTATCATAGTAATATTGCTTTAGTGAGCTGAAACCTCTGCAGTTCTAGGAGCTCCCCTACGTTGGGGCAATGTATGTTAGTCTCACATTTTCTGTGAGTGCTATTTCCAGACCAATAGCTTCCAAACCTGAGAGTAGCTATTCAATCAACTGCTAGAGTTGTACTGTTGCCCCAGTCATTTAGTAGCTGCGTTCACGGCTCGGCTGTGGTAACTAATTTAGGTCGGATCGCTTGAATAACAGTCAGATGCCTAGCTGAATCATCTAAGTTCATAAATAATTTCTTTGTTCCTGTTGTCCAACTCAATACTAAACCAAGGCTGCCGAATATATTTAAAAGTCAAATTTTCCCCCTCTAACACCCTATTCACCCTATGCATTTCGCTGTGTTACCCCACGACTTCGTCAGGGGTCAATAGTGTTACCGACTGACTGAGGATGTCGGTATTTTATACCCTAAACATCCGGGGCGTGTTTCAATAGCCATGACGTAGATGGCTGGCAGGATTAACCTAATGTGTCCCGAAACATAGATATAGTGTGACTGTATTGTAATTTAATGTAACTAGTATGGCTAAATGAGTAATTAGTTGTTCATCTCTATACAAAATGCAACAATATCGGGATTAATACAAGACGAGTGGAAGGTATAAACCAAGCCATAGTAAACGACCATCTCACTCAACATATGACTGGATGTCTTACTGATGCACGGTACTTATCTGCACATTTATCAGTGGCAGTATATGTATAGGATAGAATACATATCATGAACAGTTTGCCCAATGAAAGACACTATGGGGATTTGGATATAAGCCTCATTAGATAGCGGGCTATATATCATATTAGAAAACATACGGTATCATATTAAAAATAACCGTGATAGTTATAAATTATTAATATATTGGATATTTAGTGATAATGTATCCCCTGAATCGATCATTCAGATGAAGCTAGTATCAAGTTATTGGTTAATTACTCTAACATTATTCTTTAATGAAGGGAGCAAAAGTAAAACCTTCATTCAGGCTTCTTGGGCTTTATGTATTTAACATGTAGATCCATCTTGCTTCTGATTTTAGGAGGTTTTGGTTAAAATCCCCCTTTCGCGGACTGGGAATAGCTTATCAATACCTAGGAATTTTAATTTAGTTATATCCCCTTCATGATAGTTGTTGATATGTCTCTCCACTGGCTTGTCCCTCTTGTTTCTAATATCACCTATATGTTCTAAGATTCTCCTCCTCAATTCTCGCTTGGTTTTACCCACATTTTGCTTCCCGCAATCACATGAGATCAGGTATATTATACTTAAAGATTTACAGTTGATTAAGTGTCTGATTTCAAACATTAGGTTAATCCTGCCAGCCATCTATGCATTGGCTATTGAAACACGACCCAGATGTTTAGGGTATAAAATACCGACATCCTCAGTCAGTCGGTAACACTATTAGCCCCTGAGGCAGTCGTGGGGTAACACAGCGAAACGCATAGGGTGTTAGAGGGGGAAAATTTGACTTTTAAATATATTCGGCAGCCTTGGTTTAGTATTGAGTTGGACAATAGGAACGAAGAAATTATTTACGAACTTCTCTGAGATAGGGCCATGCTATTACATAGGTGATATACTTGGATATTATAGTATTATGTTGAGATCCGATGAACTAATTATATATTAAATATCATAGATGATTCAGCTAGTCATCTGACTGTTATTCAAGTGATCCGACCTGAATTAGTTTCCACAGCTGAGCCGTGAACGCGGCTGATTCTCTTGCCCGGCTACTAAATGACCGGAGCAGCAGTACAACTCTAGCAGTTGATTGAATAGTTACTCTCAGGTTTAGAAGCTAGTGGTCTGGAAATAGCATTCACAGAAAATGCGAGACTAACATACATTGCCCCAACGTAGGGGAGCTCCTAGAACTGCAGAGGTTTCAGCTCAGTACAGCAATATTACTATGATACTGTTTAGATTGGCCTAAGGACGTTGCGGATACAGCAGTGGGTTGAACTTAGCGGGTGTCGGTGTGACCAGAAGGTTATAGACTTGACGTCAGGATAGCCGTTTCTGAGTGAATCATTAACAACCGATGTAAGAAAGACAGAAGATATACGGATACTTAGCATACACCAGTATACAAGCAGGTGCCTACGAGATAGATCTCAGGGGAATTAAAACTTGATTCATAGTTCCTGTTACCCTTAGCAATCAACATCCTTAAAGTGATAGTAATGTTTCACAAAAACAGCAGCTCCAATTAATCTTCATAGTATTTGAGAGTGTTATTTCATTACTGTGAGCGTTGCAGTTCAAGTGTAACTGAATGATAAATTTCCCCCTCCCGCCCCTTTTACCTAGTGTAAGCCCCCACTCATCAGATGTGGAATCCAGTCCATAGACCAGACAGCTCACATCAAGGGTCAGTATTCTACTGTGAGAACAATGAAAACCCTGCCCCCCTTGACAGGTTGTTCAGCTTTTTCCTTATCTTAATTGAAGATTGTCCCTCTCTGCAATCTACCTGGACACTCCCTTCTGCTCTGAGGTGAGCAGTGTTATATCAGTAAAAGGGGCGAGAGGAGGATACTTAATCATTCAATTACTCTTGAACTACAACTCTGACAGAATTGAAATAACACTCTCCAAGGCCCAAATACTATGATGATTAATTAGAGCAGTTTTTATTATGAAACATTACTATCCCTTTAACAAAGGTATATTATGCTAGGGATGCAGAACTAAGTAATAACATTAGATGAATATTTATCCAACTCATACCACTTCATCAAATAAAAGGTGCCGATTTATTTAGGAGTATCAACTTTAACTATTAACTATAGTTAGAGCAAAAAATATATAAAGAACAATAAATAAGAAGGTCATACTAAGGAAAAATCCTTCTCTGACCCAAATATCAAGTCAGCATTTACCCAAGAGGCAATTGATAGGTGGTAGGCACTTAAGCACTGATTGACAAACAATACAACACACCACTTATCAGTTAGAATACTCCATTTTTTCACCCCACATACACCCGACTTGTGGACAAGACATTCACTTTTAATTTCAACTAGTGAGGTTCCTCATTGATGGGAAACTCACCTGGTTGGTTACCATTTTAAATATATATGTATTAATAAAAGTTATTTTTTATTACTGACTTCATCCTAGTGAGGGCTATTTGTGCAGAAATAGTCTTCCTTCAGCATTTTAAGTAGTTTGTCTATAAGATTAGAGAACACTTGGAATAGCTGAGCAATCTTTTGTTAGGTATAGTCAAGTTAAGACTTGCTGCACTATCTATTTGAAATACCTATCAATTGTGATAGGATGGTGCAGCAACAGCGCTGCCACTGTACAATTTCATACCACTGAGATTCTGAACACTAAACCAAATCAAGTCTGAGCTGCAATAATTTTGGAATAAAACACCACAGCAGTGAGAGTACCCTTGTTTAACTCAAGAGTATAAAATGTACAGTATATATTTTTCCATATTAAGCATTAATATCCATTTAACCCTTTGAGTGCCAGAGGGGTACGCAATGAATTGCTTTGCAATGTGTTGTGTACCCCTCTGGCACTCAATGGGTTAATGGTGTTTTGGCTATGTAAGACTAGTGTGTGGTTCAATCTCTTTCTCTAAGCTGACCTGAAACACTAGTTAATGATGAATGTACAGGGCCAGCCCAAGACATTGTGCTGCCTGGGTCCAAGGATGAAATGCTGCCACCACCCCTCTCCACCCACCAAAACCACTCCCACCAAAACACACCACATCCTTAAAGAGAGAGTAATGTTTCATAATAAAAGCAGCACTAATTAATCATCATAGTATTTGGGCCTTGGAGAGTGTTATTTCAATTCTGTCAGAATTGTAGTTCAAGAGTAATTGAATGACAAAGTATCCCCCTCCCGCCCCTTTTACTGATGTAACACTACTCAGCTCAGAGCAGCAGGGAGGTGCCCAGGTAGATTGCAGAGAGGGACAATCTTCAATTAAAATAAGGGAAAAAGATGAAAAACCTGTCAAGGGAGGAAGGGCTTTCATTGTTCTCACAGTAAGAAGATTGTCCCTTGTTGTCATCTGTCTGGTCAAGCAACCAGATTCCACATCTGAGTGAGCAGTGTTACACTAGGTAAAGGGGGCAGGAGTGGGAAACTTTTTCATTCAATTACTCTTGAACTACAACTCTGACAGTATTGAAATAACACTCTATGGCTGAAATAATATGAAGATTAATTGGAGCTGCTGTTTTTGTGAAACATTGCTATCCCTTTAATTGTATTAACCCCTCTCCTGCCCCTAAAGCCACATAGAACTGTAATGTGTTTTTTTTTTGTTACACACCTCTTGTACCTCTTTCTCCCCCTTGCCTTTTTACACCCCTTGTACATCTTTCTCCCCCCTTGCCTTTTTACACCCCTTGTACCTCTTTCTCCCAACCCATATCTTTTTACACCCCTTGTGCCTATTTTTTCCCCTCTTTTCACCCCTTGTGTCTTTCTCCCCCCCCCCCTTGCCTGTTTCTCTTTTCCTTTTGGCTCTCTCTCTCTCGCTTCTCTTTCTGGCTCTCTCTTCTCGGCTTGTCTGGATCTTCTCTTGCTATTTACTCAGTCTCCCCACTGCCCCGCACTGATGACAGCTGGGACCATGTCAGATGTGGAGACGCCGTGTGGTGCATGCTGGGGTTTTCTTCGTCAGTCTGGGCGCCAGCTTTATACTTGCAATGGCCTCCGAACAGAGGGCAAAATCCCCGGTATGCTACACACTTGTCTCTGCATGTGACACAGTCCTGGCTGTCATCAGTGCGGGCAATGGGGAGATGCCACGCACTAAATTGCCACCCCTGGCAGAGTGCTTCCTGGGTCCATGGACCCACCGGGACCCATGTAAGGGCCGGCCCTGTGAATGTACCTTTCCCAGATAATCAGGGCATTAACTGGGCAGTTTGTAGCAGAAGGAAGAGTCCACATAGAATACAGCTGGAAGTGCATAACCAATATGTGATTAAATATGTACTAGGACACACCGTTAAACATACCACAAAAGGGCATTTTAAAGGCAATCTTTATGGAAAAATACTTAATGCAGGGCTTTATCATAATCTGTGCATCACATTTAAAGAGGAAGAGACCTGTAGAATGTGTCAATTTGTTTAACCCCTTAAGGACCATAGATTTGCACAATGCATTGGACTCCCCCCTGGTCATGAAGGAGTTAACAGAAAACAAGGTAGAAACATTTCTTTCAGTATGTGTGTATGTTTTTGTGCAGATTTGAACACTGTTGTAGCTTATACCTACATGATAACAGAGAGACATGCACTTCACATAAGTTGTATCATTTAAAAGTTTGCTCTCATTATGTCTTGGAAAAATTAGGATAATTATGCATTAAGGTGACATAAAGAGAAGATCAACTGTCCAATGTGTCCTGCTAATTTGTATATAATCTATATTTTGATATGGGCCATAATGAAATTGAATTTTAACACCGTCACTGCTGTTTTTCCCTAAAGGACCAGTGACGGTCCTGGCACATCACATAATAGCAGGGACTGAAATTGATCACTCCAGGATGGAGCGGTCACTATCAGTCCCCCAGCTTGGTGTGCCGGCACATCAAATTTCAATATCTGGTCCATAAAGGACCACATACCCCATGACCGCTGGTCCGCTTGCGATGTTGTTATAATTAATACCTTGCAAAGAGCTAGTCAGAGACGCTGAACCAGGAACAAGCCTACCCTCAAAGTGATGAGGCTCTATAAGATAAGTATCCTACCCAGGGTGCAATCTCTTTTAGCTCACTACTGCCTTTCACAGAGAGAAAATATTCTAAAGCACATCATACTGATCCCACCAAAAGGTAGTCCAGCCACAAAGTGCAAGGAAATTCCTCTCTAAACACGATCAGCAACTAGCCCCAGGCATACATTTTTACCTTGTTATGCCTCATCAGTGATGTACTGTGAGCAAGGGGTCCATGTCTGGATTATCCTGTTACCCTTAGGGTTAGTCCCAAGGATAATTTGCATATGCAAAGAGCTAGTCAGAGACGCTCAACTAGGAACGAGCCTGCCCTCAAAGTGATGAGGCTCTATAGGATAAGTATCCTACCCAGGGTGCAATCTCTTTTAGCTCACTAGTGCCTTTCACAGAGAGGAAATATCCTAAAGCACATCATACTGATCCCACCAAAAGGTAGTCCAGCCACGAAGTGCCAGGCAATTCCTCTCTGAACAAGAGAGTTGAGCGTCTCTGACTAACTCTTTGCATATGCAAATTGTCCTTGTGACTAGTCACCCTAAAGGTAACAGGGTAATCCAGCTGTGGACCCCTTGCTCAGAGCTGATGTAGAGAGATCCGCTACCCATTCCTGATGAGGTCCAACAGGGCTGAAATGTATAGCTGGGGTTTGTTGTGTCACTTGTTCAAAGAGGAGTTGCCTGGTACTTCATGGCTGGACTACCTTTTAGTGAAATTAGTATGATGTGCTTTAGGATATTTTCTCTCTGTGAAAGGCACTAGTGAGCTAAAACAGATTGCACCCTGGGTAGAATACTTATCCTATAGAGCCTTATTAATTTGAGGGCAGGCTCATTCCTAGTTGAGTGTCTCCGATTAACTCTTTGCATATATAAATTGCCCTTGGGACTAATCACCCTGAGGGTAACAGGGTAATCCAGATGTGAACCCCTTGCTCATAGTGCCTAGAGAGATCAGCTGCACCTCAACGATGAGTCCCAACAAGGCAGAAACGTATGTCTGGGTTTGGCTGCTTTTCTTGTTCAGAGGGGAATTGCCTGGCACTTTGCGGCTGGACTACCTTTTGATGGGATCAGTATGATGTGCTTTAGAATATTTCCTCTCAGTGAAAGGCAGTAGTGAGCTAAAAGAGATTGCACCCTGGGTATAATACTTATCCTATAGAGCCTCATAAATTTGATGGCAGGCTCGTTCCTAGTTGAGTGTCTCTGACTAACTCTTTGCATATGCAAATTGCCCTTGGGACTAGTCACCCTAAGGGTAACAGGGTAATCCAGATGTGGACCCCTTGCTCACAGTGATTAGAGAGATGAGGCCCAACAAAGCTGAAAAGTACATCTGTGGTTGGCTGCTTCTCTTGCCCAGAGAGGAATTGCCTGGCACTTCGTGGCTGGGCTACCTTTTGGTGGCATGTGTGGAAGGCACTAGTGAGCTAAAAGAGATTGCACCCTGAGTAGGATACTTATCCTATAGAGCCTCATCAATTCGAGGGCAGGCTCGTTCCTAGTTGAGTGTTTCTGACTAACTCTTTGCATATAATTAATACCTTACATATTGATCGAGAACAGCAGTACATTTATAGATATCACGGTGAGTTCCGATTAGTACAAAATGTGACCAAGCCAAGGTGTAGGAAATATCATTGCCATACCAGGATTCTGTCGGAAAGGATGTCATGAAATAAAGCTGGGATTTCCCTATTCAATAACAGCATCTACTGGACATGATCATACCTGTGAACTCTCCGGATCTGCCCTGGACAATCCGTTTTCTACAATTAATTCCCAGATCTCTTGGTACAGAGACTGATGCTCCGGTGGTGATGAGTTTCCCCTGATACTCTGCCCACTTCTCCTCCTTCCCATCCTGTTCTCCCACTTCCTTCCCACTTCTTATCCTTCCCACCCTGTTTTGCCCACTTCCCACCCACTTTATAACACAAGGACAGTAAGCACCGTCCATCCAATTAAGCCACACTCCTTTATGAAGTTCTTAGGTATGAACATGATAATAACTACAGGCAGGTGCAAGATGGTGTGAACTAAATACAGCATTAAGCTGTGGATCAGAAAATAAAGATAATTGCAAATATTTTAAAGAAACAATTATATATGAGCCACATATTCATAACTCCCCTCTGCGTTTGTCTGCATACGTTAACTATTTTTTTTGTGAAAGTATTTTACCAGGAAGAATACATTGAGATTGACTCTCATTTTCAAGCATGCCCTGAACTCATTTTATCTCAGAAGGGTGAGAGGCTGAGCTGACCTTGCCTGGACTAGAACCTGCGACCTTGCGGTTTGAACATATTTTACACCTGGTATGTTAACCAACTGAGTCATCTCAAAGTTATCTTTTAGGTTAGTCTACTCTTGAAGTTACTGGACATTGTGTATACTAACTGTAGCACAAGGAACAAATGCAATTCCAAATAGTCCCATTGATTTAAATGGTGCTTTTAAAGGGATAGTAATGTTTCAAAATAAAAGCAGCTCCAACTAATCTTCATAGCAGCTCCAATTAATCTTCATAGTATTTGGGCCATGGGGAGTGTTATTTCAATACTGTCAGAGTTGTAATTCAAGAGTAATTGAATGATAAAGTATCCCCCTCCCACCCCTTTTACCTAGTGTAAGCTGCCTCCTCTCAGATGCGGAATCTGGTCTTGAGAACAGACAGCTCACAGCAAGGGACAATCTTCCTACTGTAAACATAAGGAAAACCCTGCCCCCACTGACAGGTTTTTCAGGTTTTTAACTTATGCTAATTGAAGATTGTCCCTCATTGCAAGCCATCTGTACAGTCTTGCTGTTCTGAGGTGAGCAGTGTTACATCAGCCAAAGGGGCGGGAGGGGGATAATTTATTATTCAATTACTCTTGAACTACAACTCTGACAGTATTGAAATAACACTCTCCATGTCCCAAATACTATGAAGATTAATTGGAGCTGCTTTTATTTTGAAACGTTACTATCTCTTTAAGACTTTGAATGCTAGACAGGTCTCCAATACATTGTGAAGAGAGCTCTCTAGCATTCAAGGAGTTAAAAATCTAATTAAAATCACTACACATTTTTATTTGTCTCCTATAGTGCTATTGGTTTGCCCAGAATAGCAGCTTTTTTCCTTATATATAAGATCTGCCATTTATCAGAACAGGTCCCTGAAGGATCTAATTGGGTAGTTACTAAAACTATTTAAATAATATCACATAGATACCCCTACAGGCAAGCCAGCAACATAACGTTTGTTTTGCATATTTATTATGACTGTTTGAAATTATTCAATCAGTTTGATATTATGATGATGCCCTTAAAAATAAAATAAAATTAAAACTAAAATAAAGCTGAAACCCCTATGTTGGCGTGTCTTTTGCAAAAAGATCACAGAGAATTGTTAAATTGTGCTTAGAGCATTCTCAGAGGTGTCTCAGCTGAAGCAGGTGTTGTTGAAAAGACAGCAGATGTCCTGTTTGGCAGTCTTGCCTTCCAGAAAACCATTTAGTAGCTTAGCTGCCTATATCTACATAACCATTTTAGTGACACAGGTGTTCTAAGATAGCCTTGCTTAGCACTTCCCTTGTACAGAAGTGATTCACTCACATTTGTCTGCTGACTTTGAAATTTAAAGATTAAAAAAAAGGCATCATTATTCAATGAACTTACTGTAATGGTCTGCTCACAAGTTCCTTGGCCAAAGTATGCATGGCTCTTGGCAGACGATCACAAGTATTCAGAAAACTGTGATAATGTGATCAGTCATGCTACGATCTGTTGTTGAAGTCTGGATTTGCCTTGGCATTCATGTATCTTCTCTATAACATGAACTAGTGTCCAACAAGGCAGGCATGGGCATCACAAAAATACTTTTTTCCAAGCTTAAAGGTGACCTTTAAGTGGATTGTGAAAGAGGTTCCAGAATCTCCTTCTGTACCTTTTCATAGCCATTTTTTTTCACTTAAAACAAGTTTATTAGAAAATAAAGGTAAACATCTAAAAAAAAAAAGTTTTGATTTAAATAAAAAAACACGCTAACAACATATAGTCGATTTCAAAAGCTATTATGAGTGAGGAGGAGTTACTTGGACAGGATTCCTTCATATTGTAGTCCAGTACATATATACAGAAAATCCAGAAAGAAAAATGCCATGTTCTGATTTTAGATTACCATATAGGTCCAACATGAATACCGTAGTTGATTTTCTCTGGATTTGCTCCAGTTACAATGTGACTGAAAACTGAGTGATAAAGTGGTGATGATTTGTCCAATTCTATGGAGCCTATGCACTAAGATATCCAAAGTTGGCCCCACAGAATAACATAAGAATTGGAGACATGATATCATTGGAGAAATCATCACCACTTAATCACACATTAGTGAAGCCCCTCTTCTTGTGTTTTGTGTGTGTGTGTGTGTGTGTGTGTGTGTGTGTGTGTGTGTGTGTGTGTGTGTGTGTGTGTGTGTGTGTGTGTGTGTGTGTGTGTGTGTGTGTGTGTGTGTGTGTGTGTGTGTGTGTGTGTGTGTGTGTGTGTGTGTGTGTGTGTGTGTGTGTGTTTAAAAAAAACAAAATAACACACAGACACACACATTGATTCCAGACTTCCTTGCACCCATCCACAGGGAATGTGTGAGGATGGAAGAGGCATGGAGAAAGTGAAAGTGGGAAGGGAAAAGAGGTTGAGAAGAAGGAAGAGGCAAAGCAGCAGAAAACTGAAGAGCCCAAACTTCCAAGTGTTTCTCCAGCATCAATCACTGGTCTTCTACATTTTTTATATACCTGACCCCAGTTGCATTCACTTTCATTATAATCAAACCAGGATACAGGCACCAAGACATCCCAGATATCTCAAGAAAAACAAATCCACATGTGTGCAACTCAAATTTACCATATGCCGTGGGTCAGTAGACTTACTGTTTGTGGTCATTGAAAAATGAATTGCTGCTCTCTGTGGTGGATTAAGAGCCTTGGATACTGCTCAAGTAATAAAACATATTCACTTGTTTAGTCATTAGGAATATGGGCTAGAAAATGGTGAAGCAGTCAAAATAGGCCTTGTATGTGTTGCATTGATATAGGTCATATGACTTAAATTTGAAAATAAGCCAAAAATGATGTGAGAGGCTCTGAGCACGAACAAAAGCACAATGGCCTGTTCTCCGGCTAGTCACCTCTCAAGAGCATCACATTTTAGCTCTCTAGTGTCATTACAGAGGAGAAATTTCCACATATGTATTAGACTAATCCCGCCTGTAAGGGAGGCCCAGTACCAAAATGATAGGCAAGTCCCCTCTGCACAGAAAAACCAGCTAACCCCAGACATACATTTCGACCTTATTTAGGCCTCATCGGTGAGGTGCAGCTGGCTTCCCTAGGCACTGAGAGCAAGGGGTCCACGTCTGGATTACCCTTTACGCTTAGGGAGAGACCATAAGTGTTTTGCAGAAACAAGCCAAAAATGATGTGAGAGGCTCTGAGCACAAACAAAAGCACAATGGCCTGTTCTCCAGCTAGTCACCACTCAAGTGCATCTCATTTTAGCTCTCTAGTGCCATTACACAGGAGAAATTTCCACATAAATATTAGACTAATCCCACCCATAAGGGCAGCCCAGTACCAAAACAATGAGCAAGTCCACTCTGCAGGGAAAAAAACAGCTAACCCCAGATGTACATTTTGGCCTTATTTTGGGTCTCATCAGTGAGGTGCAGTGGGCTTCCATAAGCACTGAGAGCAAGGGGTCCACGTCTGGATTACCCTTTACACTTAGAGAGAGACCCCAGCAGACACATGAGAAGGGGGGGAAGAGCGGAGGTCTTTCTTTTCTTACATCTCTCAAACCATAACGGAATATGGGAGTTAAGTATGTTTTGATGATGCCTAGCATTTGGCTTCATGTTTTTTGGGGTATTACTTTTCCTTTAAGGTATAGGGACAGTCTGGAATTCATTATAATTCAGTTGAAAGGGAAACATAATGCTCCTTCACAGTAACTGCTCATAGAACTAGCAAATTATGCTTTTCATTAAAATAAGCATTTCATACATTTTGGCTTGAATTTGAATAGCTATAGGGTAGGCATGGCAAACTGAAATATGGTCAGTAGCCACATTGTCAGTGTGTTACATCAATCTCTTGAGGACCCAGACGTGCTAGGACCGTTATGGGTAACCTTGCGTTAAGGACCTACGACGGTCCTGGCATGTCATGGAATTCACGGGTCCCCAACCAATTTTGCTGAAAAAAAGCTCCATAATTCTTAACTGCTGGCCACGAGGCTGGTCATTAAGGAGGTCCACAACAATATCACAAATGCTATTTAATATTTTTTTTAATATAAAGGCCAAGATTCCATTCCATTAGAATTTTTTTAACATAATATTCTATTTGGTTGGCACTTTACATTTGCTTGTTCATAACTGTATACTTTACAAAATCCAAAATAAAGAATATACACAAAAGACCCATAATTAACTTTGAAGAACTCCACTTTCCACTTCAACTGTATCTAACAAAGTTCCCTTTATAACAACTGTCTGTTCTCTATCTGTAAAACAGTTCTCTGTCCAAGTACAAATATTTTCCCCTAGACTTAGTTATCTAATTTTATACACCAAGTTCCTGTGTGGCACTTATCAAATGCCTCTGCAAAATCTAAATAGACTTCATCAACTGCATAACCTTGGTCTGGTTCTTACATTCACAATTTCATAGCTCATTCTCTATAGTTCTGAGTCAAAGATTTTTAATATCATAAGGCAGATACATTCAGCACCAAGCAGCTATTTTAATTTTGAATTCTTATGTAGAGATCATTGTATATGCACAGCTGTACACAGATATGCTTTTCAAATACCATTCCCCCTTAAGCCATAGAGCTTACAATCTACTTTAAGTAGACAAAACAGAGAACATCACTTGCCTAGGGTCATGATCCTGTTTCTGAGTCATGTTTTGCTATATGAGATGACAGGAAAATATTAGCATACCCAAGAAACAGAATTAGCATGTCTCTTGAAATTTCCATAAGATTTTTTTTCTCATTCCCCTCCTAGCAACTACAGTATAGATACCAAGTCATAAGCCACTATAGAGAATGTTTCTGTCAACAGAAACAGTTTAATCCTTTAACCCCTTAAGGACTACATGACGTACTATGACTGTCACGGTCCTTATACCCTTAAGGACCGGTGACGGTCATAGCGCGTCACGTACTTTTTACTTACATCGCTCTACCAGGAGCACTGTAAGTAAAAACGGGGCCTAAAATTGACCGCTCCAAGACCGGAGCGATCTCTCTTAGGCCTCAAAGCGGAGCGCTGGTACATGTAGCAGGTCACGTGTACTGGCGCGTTGGCAAGGATCAAAGCAGTCCTTAAGGGAAGGTAACGTCCCTGGACCGCTGGTCCATAAGGGGTTAATGGCCAGAGGGTAGTGCAATGCATTGCAAAGCAATGTTCTAAACACCCGTCTAGCTTTTTGAACGGTTAAGGTAACACAGTTAATATATATATAATGTTTTGTAGTATATAGGATTATTCAGGAATTATTTAGGTCTCATAATGAATGATCTTAAAATGGTTTGCAGTAATAACAAATTCAACAGTATTTGAAGAAAAAAAAATATTCAGTGGAGTTGTTGCTTATTGGGCCCAGAAACCACTTTGAGTGAAAGACTGGGTTGATCCTTGCTGAAGGAAAAGTACAATTATTTGGGAAGTGTTTGATTACCACATAAGTGAGGCTTTTGATAAAGAGATTACGCATGGCTTTATAGCAACAAGAATAACCTGGATTTGTCCTAAAATCATGAAAAATATTCATGTGCATAACTCTAAGACATTCATCTATGCATTGTCATTAGAAACATAGGTATACAGAATGTGAGAGGCTTCTGAGGACAAACAACAGCACAATGACTTGTCCTATGGCTACTCGCTGCTCAGAAACATCATGTTTTAGCTCTCTACTGCCATTACAGATGAGAAATTTCCATGTGCCTTCTAGACCCCAAACAGCAGTCCAATTCCAAAATGGCAGACAAGTCCTCCTGCATGGGACTACCAACTAACCCCTGATGTACACTTTAGCCTTGTTGGGCCTCAGCAGAAGAGTATAGCTAGATTCACTAGGAACTGACAGCAAGGGGTCCACGTCTGGATTACCCTTCACTCTTAGTGAGACCCCCTAAGAGTATTCAAAATCAGCATACAGAATGTGAGAGGCTTCTGACGAACAACAGCACAGTGGCCTGTCCTACAGCTAGTCACTGCTCAGAAGCATCACGTTTTAGCTCTCTAGTGCCCATCATTTTGGAACTGGACCTCCCTTCTGGGTGGGATTAGTCTAATATGTATGTGGAAATTTCTCCTCTGTAATGGCACTAGAGAGCTAAAACGTGATGCTTCTGAGCTGTGACTAGCCGAAGAACAGGTCATTATGCTGTTTGTTTGTGCTCAGAAGCCTCTCACATTTTGTATGTGTATTTAAAATACTCTTAGGTGGTCTCCCTAAGAGTGAAAGGTAATCCAGACGTGGACCCCTTGCTCTCAGTGCCTAGGGCATCCTAGCTCCAGTCTCCTGATGAGGACCAACAAGACTGAAACATTTGTCAGCGGTTAGCTGGTGTAGCTGTGCAGAGAGGTCTTGTCCATCATTTTAGAAGTGAGTTGCCTTTTTGGGTTGGATTAGTCTTATGTATGTATGTATGTATGGAAATTTCTCATCTATAATGGCATGAGAAAGCTAAAATGTGATGCTTCTGAGTGGTGACTAGACAAATAACAGGTCACTGTGCTGAATGTTCTTTCTCAGAAACCTCGTCTGGGGTTAGCTGGTGTTCTGGTGCAGAGTGGACTTGCCCATAGTTGGGCGGGATTAGTCTAATATGTATGTGGAAATTTCTCCTCTGTAATGGCACTAGAGAGCTAAAACGTGATGCTTCTGAGCTGTGACTAGCTGAAGAACAGGTCATTATGCTGTTTGTTTGTTCTCAGAAGCCTCTCACATTTTGTATGTGTGTTTAAAATACTCTTAAGCGGTCTCCCTAAGAGTGAAGAGTAATCCAGACGTGGACCCCTTGCTCTCAGTACCTAGGGAATCCTAGCTGCATCCTCCTGATAACGCCCAACAAGGCTGAAATGTTTGTCAGGGGTTAGCTGGTGTTCCTCTGCAGAGGGGACTTGCCCATCATTTTGGAACTGGACTGCCCTTTTGGGTGGGGTTAGTCTAATGTGTATATGGAAATTTCTCCACTGTAATAGTATTGGAGAGCTAAAATGTTATGCTTCTGTGCAGTGACTAGCTGAAGAACATGTAATTGTGCTGTCTGTTCTCAGAAGCCTCTCACATTTTTTATGCTTGTTTAAAATACTCTTAGGTGGTCTCCCAAAGAGTGAAGGGTAATTCAGATGTTGACCCCTTGCTCTCAGTGCCTAGGGAATCCAGCTGCACCCTCCTGATGAGGCCCAACAAAGCCAAAACGTACGTCGGGGGTTAGCTGGTGTTCCCGTGCGGAGGGGATTTGCCCATCATTTTGGAACTGGACCTCCTCTTTGTGCAGGATTAGTCAAATATGCATGTGGAAATTTCTCTTCTGTATCGGCACTAGAGAGCTAAAACATGATGCTTCTGCATGGTGAGTTGCTGAAGAACAGGTCATTCTGCTGTTAGTTCGTTCTCAGGAGCCTCTCACATTTCTATGCGTCATTAGAAACATATAATGAAAAATACTCACTCCTTTCATAAATGGTTACATTTGTCTTGCAAGTATGTGGTGGTCTTTTTTTTTTTTACACCAAATATCCAAATTGGTAAAAGCAAACTAAAAAAAGGTTTAAGACACTAGGCCTCTCTATACCTCAGAAAACAACATCATAGATGAGAAGACCTCTCTTTCCAGACAGCCCCTTTTATCATCCCTCCAAATACACTTTATAGGCTAGTAATGGTTTATATACTTAATATCAAATTAAAAGATGATGTATCCTTATAACTGTGGTATCAAAAGAAAGCCATACTTGTGCTTAAAAAACAGTATATAATTTGTGTGGGGGTACTACAGAAATTGGAGGAAAAATATGGTTGAACAAAAACACAGTCAAAAAAGCCAAAATTCCTCTGGTCCTTAAGCGGAAACCACCTCAAATTTTCTCGGTCCTTAAGGGGTTAACGTCAGGACAGGCGTGATGGTCCTGGCACGTCAATGGTCGTTAAGGGATTAAACACAGCACACATGTAGGTGGGGAACTGGGGGTAGGTGGTTACGCTCTTGCCAGGAATTAGATGCATTAATAGCATGATGAGGCCTACTGTAAGGTAAGCCTTGAAATAATTTATAGTAAGTTGAAGCCTAAGGCAAGGTTATCATTTAAAGTGATAGCAATGTTTCACAAAAACAGCAGCTCCAATCAATCTTCATAGTATTTGAGCCATAGTGTTATTTCATTACTGTGAGCATTGTAGTTCAAGAGTAACTGAATGATAACATTTCCCCCTCCCGCCCCTTTTACCTAGTGTAAGCCCCCACTCCTCAGATGTGGAATCCAGTCCATAGACCAGACAGCTCACATCAAGGGTCAATATTCTTACTGTGAGAACAGTGAAAACCCTGCACCCCTTGACAGAATTTTCAGCTTTTTCCCTTAATTGAAGATTGTCCCTCTCTGCAGTCTACCTGGACACTCCCTGCTGCTCTAAGCTGAGAAGTGTTACATCAGTAGAAGGGGCAGGAGGGGGATACTTTAACATTCAATTACTCTTGAACTACAACAGAATTGAAATAACGCTCTCCAAGCCCCAAATACTATGAAGATTAATTAGAGCTGCTTTTATTATGAAACTATTACTATCCCTTTAAGCTAACAAGTGACAATAACAGGTGAGTGGTAGTGGTAAACATAGAATATAAATGTTGATAGTGAAATGGGTAGACTGGATGGTTCTTTTCAGCTATCTAATTGCATTATGGTCTTATGTACTTCTCAGAATAGATTTAAGCCTACCCTAGGCATTTTTTAATTCCTTAATAGAATTTGTACTTACCACCTCCTCAAGGAGGTTTTTCCTTGAGCGCTTACACACGTTCCATTTAAATTTTTCAACCTCTAACTTACATCATAACCTAGTATTCATATTTTTCTGAAAAATGCATCCCTGCTGAACTAAATTAAATCCCTTAATATAGTTAAACATTTTTGTCATATCCCCCCTACTTTCTTCCAAGATGTGCATATTAAGTTCTTCTCGTACCCTGTCTCATGAAGACCATGCACCGTGCTGGTGGCTCTTCTTTGTATTTCCTATTATTTATTAATGTCTTACTGGATATGTGGTCTCCAGTACACAGTACACCAGGTGAGGTCTTACCAGTGATCTATAGAGTGGCATTAGTACCCCTCTTTCTGCTGCAATGCCTCTTCTTTTACAACAAATAACCCAGTTTGCTTTGCTTTTTTCACTGCTTTTCTGCATTGTATGCCTACCTTCAAATCATCTGAAATAATACCTGCCGAGTCCCTTGCCTCTGATGTTTTTTAGAACAGCATCATTAAGCCTATATTCTAGCTCTGGGTTTCTGTGTCCTAAATTCATTACCTTGTCCTTTTCAGTATTAAACTTTAGAACCATTCCTCTACGTTTCCTTACACCTCATACATTTGGTGTATCTCCCCTGGAGAGTCTACCCTGTTGCAGATTTTTGTATCATCTGACCTCACCTTGAATACCACCAGTAATTTCACTAATGAAGATACTGAGGAGAACGGGCCCTAGAACTGACCCCTAAGGTACTCCACTAGTAACCCATCTTTCTTCTCAGTAAATACTATTGATTATGACACACTGATTTCTTTCTTGCAGACAATTATTTATACAAATCAACTAAATTGGAGTCCAGTCCCAAACTATGCATCTTATAAATCAGCTTCTTATGTGGTACAGCCTGAAAAGCTTTACTAAAATCCAAATATGCTATAGCTACTGCTTCACCCTTGCCTATCATTAAAATGGTGGTGGTGCTCAAAATAATTGATCCTCCCTGCAATGAGCCATGCTTATTCTACAGAGTGGACAGTCTATAGATGTTCACATACACTGCATCTCCATCATGAACTGGCATTTCAGTGTGGGATTTTTGGGCATGTCATCATGATAAGGGGCAGTGACAGCAACAGAACCTGATTTCTTGGTGGACAACTTAGTATTGTCAACAATAACCTTACCGTGTTTTATGTTGAATGTGCTAATTTACAGCAGACGTGCCAAGGTTGTTGATAACTGCAGCACAGTCCCTGCCCTTATGAAAAATATTCCAACATCCATGATTTCTAGGGAAGTGGAGGAGAAGGATTTTGGTGACTGGATAACATCACATTATGTATTGATCATGAATGATCACAGCACTGGTCCCAGCGGTCGTAGATGGTGGCAACTGTGAAAATCCATCCTCCTCAGTGCTGTTATCACCACTACATGTGCTGTATGTTTCTTATATTTTAACCTTCAGCTGCATAGATGTATGGTTTTAGATGTTGGTTCATTTTAAAAAATGTAAGTGTACTAACACTGCTGATGGATAGATGTGTCCTATGGTCATTGATTATATAAACAGCTACACTGACTGCTAGCCACACACACAGTTTTGTTTGTTTGGTTTACCAGTACTCAAGTGGGTCATCATTTCAGTCTATAAAATAATTATCCTGCTAGTATGCAGTAACCATCTCACATGCAGTTGGGCCACTGCTTGGAGATAGATAGTATTTGTGTGTATCTGTTACCAGCTCATATTCTAGAAGCCATTCCCATAGAGGTTTGCCAATGTGCACACATTTTGCAGGCAAAATTCAGAACTTCTTTCATGTTTATGACTCTGAGAGGAATCAAATAAATTAGACGTAGGACATAAATAAAGCAGGGTACATGCACCATATCTGCTTTTCCCAAGGCAGCTATTGGGTCCACTGGCAGCAGACTCAAAGCCAGATTTCAGAGTGCATGGTACAAGCCTTTCATCTATGATCTACTGCAGCTTGTTTAACACATCTACAGCTGCCTAGGATTGCATCTCAAAGCTCTGCATACAAAAAATTACATGGCAATTGTATGGACTGCCATACTACTGGATTTTACTGCTAGTGTTGGAGGCAATACTGGGTCTGACCTGTTGCTGTTTTATGCGGCCAACCGATGGATTATATACCCAGTTAACAGTGACAGTAACTAGTCGGTACTCTGGCCACATCTACATACCATATTTGTTTCTATATGATGTTGCTAGTAATTTGCTTAAGGCATCAACCATCTGCTTGTATACTGGCACGGTGAATCTTGAAAAATAACTTTGGCTTGGGTTATGCCAGTGACATCAGTTCTTTAAAACCTTAGTTTTCTAAAAACAAACAGGGTTGCTTGTCAACCACCAATATATCAGCAAATTTGCCATTTCACAAGCGTATTTTGCAAATTTTTCTACTATTCTTTTCTGAGAACTCAGTTAAGTTTGAGTTGGCTTAATCACTTTACAAAACAAGTGATGAAGGAGGTGATGGCATCAGGTGTGGGTATTCTATGACTTTTCACCTCTAACTCAGTCATACTCCTCCATGCTTTACATTTGCACAGTAGCAGTAGTAGATATGGGTGGTGTTACTAAGGAAAATGTTGTCCCATTCCCTGTGACATCTAAGACACTAATATTATGTACCCATTGGCCCCAAGCACTTTTATAAGTACTGCTACTGCTGATAGTCATCACACATTTGACTTGATGCAGATTTCCCAACTGGACTCGTGGTTGTGCTTCAGGTGGGATCTCAGTGAGGACACACTTAGATGTGATATCGGTTTTCTGCTCACATACATTTTACAGACAACAGCAAGTTTTGGTTTTGGATAGCGAGTAAAGTGTCTTCATATTGAAGATTTCATAGACTGAGGGGTTCCCGAAAGACTACTGCTTATTACATTATCATTATCATACTGGAGCTAGATGTTAAGATAATATTCATAGCAGTAGTAGTTGGCAGCTGTGATGCTGTACCTTGAACAGCAGCAGAAGCTCATATAGCTAGATTTGAGGATCTTGACCTGTTTTAGCTTAGTCAGGAATAGTGAGTGTGACTAGGTGAGGGTTGAGCTTGGAAGAGGTGACCTTGATGGTGATGATGATGACGTTAAGGAGAGTGTATTTTTAGACGTTTACTTGTCCAGACTTTCAAGCTGATCTTTCAAATTTTTAAAAATAGGCATATTTCTCATTTTAGTGGAGGAAATTTAGATGTATCTGAAAGAAAAAAAGACTACAATTTTCCTATATCATCATTGCTGTTAGTCTCTGCATGATTTTTAGCAGAAAAAGATGAGGAGAGTAGAGGGAAATATTCTAAATCAACACCATCATCATAATTAGGTTATCAGTAGGGATGGGCGAAAATATTTGCCTGAAATTGAAATCTGCGAATAATGGCACTTCTTGCTTTGCGGATAATTTCCCGCGAAAAGAGCTGTTTTTTTTTTTCCCACCTAGCTCATTCCATTGAAATCAATGGGAACATTGAATTGACACACAGCAAATGTTATTTTATTTCACAAAGGCATGGTATAAAAAGGGTATGAGGGTGCCTGTGTTGGTGGAGTGTGGGGAAAGAAGCAGTTGAACAGGGAATGTTTATTTGGGGGGTTGTTTACTTGGATTGGGGGCAGTTAATAAAAAATAAATCCTAAATACAAGAAAAATACTCCATAAGACATGGTATAAAAGGGGTCTGAGGAGGGTGCCTGTGTTGGTGGGTGGAGTCTGGGGAGAGAATCAGTTGAACAGGGAATTTGTTTTGGGGGGTTAGTTAACTGGTATTAGGGTGACAGTTAATGAAAAATAAATAAAATAAAATAAGAAATTTGTATGTAATGGGATAGAGACAGAGACCGCCTGATGTAAGCTGCCGCTAAGGTAGGCCAGAGCCGGATTAAGACTCCACAGTGCGCTAGGCAGAATCCCAAATTGCTCCCCCCCCCCCCGCTGATGCAAACCTTTTAGTTTCACTATTGTTCATGTTGTACCAACTAAATAAAAATGAATGATTTAACCCCTTGAATGCCAGAGGTCACCAAAGCAATGCAACTCAATGCACTGGACACCTCCCTGGCATCCAAAAAGTTAAAAATATTAGAAATGTACCACAGAGCTCTTGCCTGAAATGGTGCTACATAAGTGATTCCACAGGGCTTACAGTTGAAATGTGACTACACTAGTGATACCGACCACATAGTTTACAACTGAAACAGTGATAGAATCCATGGAGATATGGATATAAAAGCCTGTCCATTAATATATAGTGGTGTGGTCAGATAGATTAGGAATTCAGTTATTTATAACTTAGTGATATGTCTCGGAATCCCATTTCATCCCACTAGGTTACAAATATAAATTTTAATGGACCATTGTAGATAAAGTGGCTATATGTGAATAGGTTTATAATCACCTAACCACTATATATAAAGAGGAACATATGAACATCTCCTTAATGAGACCACCGTAAATAAAGTAGCCTAAACTGAAGATAAAATAGAGGAGATGACTGCCCAATTCCTAATCTATCAGACCACTATATAATCACAGATGGGTTCCAAGTGTAGGTTATAATAATTGAAGTTCCCCTTAAAAGGACAGTAATTCTTCGTTTTAACTTTATTTTATTTTGTAGCCATTAAAAAAAAACATGAAGAATGATATAAGTCTTATCTCTCAAACCTTTATGGTTTAAGAGATATTCACAAGCAAAGTTCCCCTCCCCGCCCCTTTTACCTAGTGTAAGCCATCTCTTCTCAGATGTGAATCTGGTTGTAAGACCAGACAGATAACAGCAGGGGACAATCTTCTTTGTATGAAAAGAATGAACACCCTTCCCCCCTTGACAAGTTTTTCAGCTTTTTCCCTTATCTTAATTGAAGATTGTCCCTCTCTGCAGTCTACCTGGGCACCTCCCTTCTGATCTGGCTGAACGGGGGGGGGATACTTTGCTTGTGAATATCTCTTAAACCAGAAAGGTTTGAGAGATAAGACTTATATCGTTCTTCATGTTTTTTTAATGCCTACAAAATAAAATAAAGATAAAACGAAGTATTACTATCCCTTTAACTTGTTGACCAGTTACAGTGGAGATCTCCTAAATGTTTTTCTTCCAAAAACCTTTTTCTATGTATCTCCTATTATTAAAGGGATAGTAATACCTAAAATGTAAAAAAAATATGTTGTAGGGTTTATCCCCCTGAGTAAAACAAGAGTACTCCCACTGCTGAAAGATGTTTCATTCTAAAGTTATTAATTTTCAAAGTTGAATTTTTTAGGTGCAATATCACAGTGGCCTGAAATTGTACAGTGGCGCTGTTGCTACACGATCCTATGGACAGCTCTGGTCTCGGGACCATAAATCTCCATAGGATGGTGTAGCAACAGCGCCACTGTAAAATTTCAGGCCACTGTGATATTGCACCTAAAAAATTCAACTTTGAAAATTAATAACTTTTGAATGAAACACCTTTCAGCAGTGGGAGTACTCTTGTTTTACTCAGGGGGATAAACCCTACAACATATTTTTTTTTACATTTTAGGTATTACTATCCCTTTAAGTAATAAAGTTATGTTTTACATGAATCCTGAAGGGTGCCTTTTAAACAGGATTCTTTGGATTTATTTCAAACTTAACCCTTTGTTTTCCAGAGGGCTCTGCAGTACATTGTGACACAAAGTGTTTAATATTTCAGTGTTTGCCCATGTTGGTGCAGGAGGAGTGGGAAGAGAGCCTCAAGAGTTAGGGGAGTGGGGAAAAAATAGAGAGGCTGAGGAGAGACAGAGATGGGTGAAAGGGAAACCTGGCTGTAAGAGAAAGTGAAAGAGAAAAAGTGTGGGATCTTTCTTAAGAGAAAAGGCTACTGTCATCATGCCCTGCATGTATACTCTATGACTGGTGCCCAAATACGCCTGTCACCATAGCAACGTGTACAGTAAAAAAATATGTTTTGAAAATATTAAAAGAAAAAATAAGCAATATTTAAGATCCAAATAGTATAAGCATTTTTGCTGTTATGGCTTCCATATTGAAGACAGAAATTTGTATATCTAATTAACCCTTTGCCTGCTTGACATTCCACTGCACCTATATCAATATATGACAAACATTTATACTAAATAAAAAAGTGAAAAGATACAAAGGAAGCGATTACAAGGAAATCATCCAGGTTGTTTTGTACCAGTTATGGGGTGCTCCACGTGGTTTAAATCATTGTTATATGGGGTTAATGGGATTTGGGAATACACACCTGGTTACTGCAATGCATTACAATGTGAGGGTTCCACACTCTGACATCACAACGCACCGCAGTAACCAGATGTTTATTGTCATTAAAAAGATAGTAATGTTTCACAAAAACAGCAGCGCCAATTAATCTTCATAGTATTTGAGCCATAGAGAGTGTATTTCATTACTGTGAGCGTTGTAGTTCAAGAGTAATTGAATGATAAAGTTTCCCCTCCCGCCCCTTTTACCTAGTGTAAGCCACCTCCCCTCAGATGTGGAATCCAGTTCATAGACCAGACAGCTCACATCAAGGGTTAATATTTTACTGTAAGAACAATGAAAACCCTGCCCCCCTTGACAAGTTTTTCAGCCTTTTCCCTTATCTTAATTAAAGATTGTCCCTCTCTGCAGTCTACCTGGACACTCCCTGCTGCTCTGAGGTGAGCAGTGTTATATCAGTAAAAGGGGAGTGAAGTGGATACTTTATCATTCAATTACTCTTGAACTACAACTCTGACAGAATTGAAATTACACTCTCCAAGGCCCAGATACTATGATGATTAATTAGAGCTGCTCTTATTATGAAACATTACTATCCCTTTAACTCCATATAACAATGTCATGATTTGCTGATAACCATGTGGAGCACACAATAAAGGAGTAAATTCAGCGTTTTCTTGTAATTGCTTCCTTTGTTTGTGGTGGTATGCCTTCTCTGCTATACACACTTCCAGCATCGTTTATGTACCCTAACCAATTTATATGCTCACTGTAGGATTGACTAAGTACATTCCATGTGTCTCTGGCATCAGCATGCAAAGACTTAGATTGCTGCTGGATTAGCAGTATGTTTCAGAGAGTAGCTGGTACTCACAGCCTCCTCCTGATCAGTATCTGTGCATTTTTTAACTTATTACAAATATATATTTTTTTTAAACGTTACTACGTTTGTGCTAAAAAATAAAACCAAGTGCTAAATGATATAAACTAATACCACTGTTCTACGTGTTCTTAAAAATAAACAATAAACAGACTATTCAAGCGCACTACTATTAATATCACAACTATATATTAAAAATGTGACGCACCCAAAAAAGATTAGTATGAACACAACATCAATACAAGTTGGTCTTCCAAATATATGTATCATTCAGGGAAAGGGGGTATCTAGAAGGAGACGGAAGCGACATAACCTACTAAAATAATATTGGGAATAATATATATATATATATATATATATATAGATAGATAATATCAATATCACTCTTATCCACCACAGAAATACCCATGTAAAACACCAACAGTCACTGTAAAAATGGGGAATATACATTGTTTTATTTGGCATCTTTTGTTACCTGTGTGTTTCTATTCATTGTTGTGCTGTTTGTGGACGGGAGACATCAGTATTTTTCATAACCAGGGGTAATTGATTTTTTGGTTGAGAGATGTCTCTCTTCCACTGATGAAGCATCAGTGTTTATTTTCCCACTGGTAGGATATCATTCATTTATTTTTGAGATATTTGTATTTGTGTAGCACCTGGAGACAGGTATCACCACTATTCACTGTGGGGTGGGTGTTTTGTATACGGCAATAGTTTTCCCCCATTTTTACAGTGGGGCTTTACCTCACTGTCTGTGTTTTATAGTGGAATTTCATTGGTGGATAAGAGTAGGCATTGATATTATATATTATTCCCAATATTTTTTTAGCATATTGTGTTGCTTCCATCTTCTCCTAGATACCCCCTTTTGCTGGATGATACATATATTTGGAAGAACAACTTGTATTGTTGTGTTCATCCTAATTCTTTTGCTGACAGTTTGATTATTTTTTTGGGCGAGTCACATAATTCTATAGTTGTGATATTAATAGTAGGGATCTTGGATATTCTTCTGTATATTAAATAAACCTTTGTTACATATTGATAAATACATTCTACATTACATTTGCTTCGAGGCTCAGAGGATGTGATGTGCATGAAGAATTCGGCGCCACTACATGCAGAACGCCAAGTGTAGACAGGTATTGGAGGACATACAATGAGTCCTTGTTGCATTAGACATGAGTATTTAGTCTTTGATCTGCGTAGGAGTAGTGTGGGCCTGGGATGGACAAGTCTTTTCTGAGAACTTTACAAGATTGTGCTTTTTGGAATGGGCATGGTGAGGGTTCAATTGGTTCTTCTCTGCCATCAAAATCTAACGGCCATGCACACAAAGTAAAAAGCGAAGCAATTCTGGGGCAAACTGATGGCACCACAGAGGACAATGTCAAATTCCCATTTATTTAAATTGCATTTTTAAACAAGTGACTGCTAGAGAGGTCTCCAATGCCTTCAGAAAAATATTTTGAGACCTTTCTAGCAGTCAAGGTGTTAAAAGTGTGATTTAAATCACTGGGAGTTCTGAGACTTTTTATTTGTCTCTTTTGTAATGCAGTTGGTTTGCTCCAGAATGGATTCTCTTTTTCGTTGTATACTGCCCGCGTTTCTAAATCACGGAGAATTGGATGACCTCTGATTGATACAGGGTGCTCTTTTCTGAGATTCACCCAAAAGAAAATAACTGGCAGGGTAAAAAATAATGTACCTCTGGGTCATGTTCCCCTGCATGAGCTGTGTGTAAGGCTCAGTATAGTTGTGCCTACATCTATGTGTTTGGATCTTTCCCCTGGGAGTGAGACTGAGATCAGACACTGAACTCCTGTTTCCTGCTACAATGACTGCATTCAGGGTTAGAAAAAGCTGCACCGCGTGTGTCCAAAGTGGGAGGAATAGTTTCTTCAGTGGAGCCAACTGGGAAGGTAATGTTCATTTCTCTTAAAGGAGTTGGCGGGAGCTCTTCTAACATAGACAGCTCCACGCGCCGCCGGCAGCATCAACTTCTGGTCCATCCCTCCCACACATCTGCACAATTGCATGTGCCAGGACAACAGGAAGAGTCCTGGAACAGCCACACAAGTGCTCTAAGAACTTTGTCTTGGTATGTCTTCTTAAAGGGATAGTAATACTTGAAATGTAAAAAAAAATATGTTGTAGGGTTTATCCACCCGAGTAAAACAAAAGTACTCCCACTGCTGAAAGGTGTTTCATTCAAAAGTTATTAATTTTCAAAGTTGAATTTTTTAGGTGCAATATCACAGTGGCCTGAAATTGTAGAGTGGCGCTGTTGCTACACGATCCTATGGACAGCTCTGGTCAATTGACCATAAATCTCCATAGGATGATGTAGCAACAGCGCCACTGTACAATTTCAGGCCACTGTGATATTGCACCTAAAAAATTCAACTTTGAAAATTAATAACTTTTGAATGAAACACCTTTCAGCAGTGGGAGTGCCCTTGTTTTACTCAGGGGGATAAACTCTACAACATATTTTTTTTTACATTTTAAGTATTACTATCCCTTTAACTCTTTGAGTGCCCGAGGGGAACAGAATGCATTGATGCTTTTTTTTTACCCCTCTGGCACTCAAGGGTTAAAGTTTCCGGTTCGGATTTGCCTGTGGGGGGGCAGGCATAAGCGGGCCCCCTCATCTTCACCGGGCCCTAGGCACGTGCCTTGGGTGCTTTGCCGGTGATCCAGCTCTGAGGTAGACTGATTACTTGACGTGACAGAGTATTTTGTAGAGGGTGATTTGTAAGATTTGTTGTTAGAGGCCCAAACCCTGAGGAAACATTGATTTGCAGGACTTAGACTTGTTTGGTACAAGCCCTAAGGAAACACTAATGTGTAGGACTTAGGCTTGTTAGAAACAAACCCCCAAAAATTGTTGGGTTTTTTTGTAGGCCTATGGGCTCAACAACAGCAGTAACATGGGTGACTTCAGGGGGGAGGCAAAAGGTGGAGAAGAATGGCCTCTTTCTTCTTATCCTCCACTGGCTGGGGCCGAGGATGCTGATGCTACTGTTGCTGCTACTGCCTCAGAATCAGCACTGCAACTAGGACCAGGATTATTGATGCTGGCGAGTGGAACCTGTTCTAGTCCCGCATCACTTGTTGCCCCCATTCCCATTGTGTCCATGGTGCTCTGTGGCACACTAGCCTGCTCTTCAGCATCCTGCTGCCCTTGCAGCTCAGCAGCAGCAGGTGCTGGTGATGCCCATCCCCACCCCTGTCTCCCATTCCTTCTCAGTTTGGGCTAAAAAGTCAATCAATATCTCTTCCTTCCCAGCTTCTCCACCATCATCATCACTACCCCCACTAGTCCCTCCGTGCTGCTGCACTATTACAGACATCTCACTGCTGGTTGGAGGAGGTGACGAGAAATGTGACAGAGGGTCCCCTAATGTCACACTTGCCAATTGTTGGTGACCTGAAGAAGGAACACTGGCAGCACTAGCATCAGGCACAGGCAGTTGGTCTGCTCCTGGTGGTGGTAACAATTCTGCCTTCTTCAGGATCATGTTCCACATGGATAATGCCGTGGAGGGAAGGGGACTCCCAGGGTCAGGGGAATAGTGTGGGCTCCCTTGATTGCTAGTCTGGATGCTCTCAACTGATTCCCCTACCACTGCCCTAACACTAGCCCCACCGGCTGCTTCACCATCACTTTCACTAGTACTACCACTAACACCAACCACATCAGTTTCAGCCACTGAGTCTTCCTCCTCACAGTCACTAGTAATATGATGATTACGCCCTCCTTCACTCCTAACACTAACAAGCTGCTGGATCTTCTTAGTATTGTACTAGCACAGGCGGGACTACTTGGGGATGGCAAGTGTGACTTAGCGTCCCTTGCTGTCACACTTGGCATCATCTTCTCCTCCCCGACCCCTCCTGAGTATTACAAGACACACTGGCAAGCAGGTTCAGCACTCGTGGCAGCAGGTTCAGCACTGGCAGCAGGCACAGCACTAGTGGCAGCACATCTGACAATGTCACGGTACCCAGCATAAATGAAGGACAGACACAGCATATGTTATGTAAAATCACATTTATTGAAAGTAAACAATAATGCATACCAATGCCCACACAACCCCAGATCTAAGACTATAATCTCCGGCCTACTACCTGGAGCTGCACACTGTGCTGAGCGCTGGACTACTGCTCCAAATGCAGGGTAATGGAAATGTGCAATGTCCCACAATGGAGAGCCTGTAGACAGGGCTAGAGTTTTAACCGGAGGCAACAGAGAAGCAACAGGGAGCAAGCAAGACTGAGGCAGCAAGCTCAGGTGCGAATGGTATAACCACTGGGGAATGCACAGAGCGAGTAGTCAGCCAGAGCCACAGGTCAGAACCGAATGGGTAGTCAGACAAGCTGGGGGCTACACGGAGCGATTTACTCAACCAGAGCCACAGGTCAGAACCGAGTGGGTAGTCAGACTACCCGGAGACTACTAGGAGTGAATAGTCAGCCAGAGCCACAGGTCAGAACCGATGTGGGTGGTCAGACAAGCCGGGGTCATACACGAAGTGAGTAATCAAACAGGCACTGGTCACAACAATACACAAGAACAGCAAACAGAAACACCACATAAGGGCAATGACTACTAGGCCCAAGGAGGTTATAAAGGAGCAGCTCAAGGCAGGAATCAATTAGGCAAATGAGACTAAGCCCATAAACAGGCGCACATACCCGCACCCCTTCTAGTGATGTCAGAATGTGGAAGTAGCCGGCAATCATGCTGGCCGACATCACAACAGAGGAAGGAAGCACAGGATAGCTTAGGCCACTAAGGGAGACTGTGATAGTACCCCCCCCCTTAATGACCTCTCCCCCACAGAATAGGACCAGCATTAGAGGCAGTACAGGCGTGGAACTCACGGAGAAAGGCTGGTGCATGTAGATCTCTCTTCGGGACCCAGAAACGCTCCTCAGGCCCATACCCTTACCAATGCACCAGATATTGTATCTGGCCTCTGACTCTGCAAGAGTATAGGATACCCTGCACTTCGTATTCTTCATGACCCCCTACTTGGAGAAGTGTAGTGTACTGATTACAGACCAATGGTTTCAGTATCGACATATGGAATAATTGGAAGTGCACATGTTAGCAGGGAGGTCAAGGGCATATATTACAGGGTTAATCTTGCAGAGAATCCGAAAGGTACCCACAAATCGGGGAGCCAGCTTTCTACAAGGCACCTGGAGATGGAGATTGCGGGAGGACAACCATAGTCTCTCTCCCACCTGGAACACTGGAGCTGGTAGACACCTACAATATGCTTGTCTCTTTTAGCGCAACGTGGAACTCTGCAGGGATCTCTGAACCCGTACCCATGTAGAGCGGAGCGCCCTCAAGTGCTCCTCCAGAGCAGGAATATTTTGAGCCTCAAAGGACTCAGGCAGGAGAGAAGGTCGAACCCCATAATTAATCAGAAAGGGAGAGTTCCTAGAGGAGGCATTGACAGCACTATTTCTGGCAAGGTCTGCCAATGGTAACAGGTTCATCCAATTATCATGATGGTCGGAGATAAAACAAAGGAGAAACTGTTCCAGCGCCTGATTAGACCTCTTTGTAGCAACGTTAGACTGTGGATGGTAAGCCAAGGAGAAAGAGAGCTGGATGCACATCTGACCGCAAAAGGCTTTTCAAAAAATGTGACACAAACTGTCTCCCATGATCCGAGACCACCACTTTGAGTATACCATGGAGACGAACCACCTCCTTGGCAAAGATTTTGGCCAACTCCTTGGAGGAGGGGAGTCCCTTCAGTGGCACATAATGGGCCATCTTGGAAAATCTATCCACAATCATGAGGATGACCGTGCAACCCTCTGAGACAGGCAAATCTACCATAAAGTCAATAGGTAAGTGTGACCATGGACAATCCCCATTAGGAATGGGTTGCAGGAGACCAAACAGAAGATATCTAGGAGTCTTGGTCTATGCACAATTGGAACATGCAGCAACAAATGTGGAACAATCCGCCCTCAGGCTGGGCCGCCAGAAGAGTCTGGTCATAGACAATGTCAGTTGGTATCTACCAACGTGCCCTGCAGCCTTCAAGGAATGGCACATCTCCAGCAGTCTGGTACAGAGGGATTCAGGCAAAAAACACTTCCCATTAGGCTTATCGACCGAGGTGGAAGCTTGAACAGCCAAAATCTCCTCACCCAATGGAGATGTAATACTGGTACGTATCATAGCCAAGATGTGGTTAGGAGGAAGAATAGGTACCGGAGGAGACTCTTCCTGGGACTCTACCCCAAACTGTCGAGAAAGAACCTCTGCTCTAATATTTTTTATACCAGGGCGGTAGGAGACCACAAAATTAAACCTCGAGAGGAATAGGGCCCATCTGGACTGACGAGGAGACAACCTCTTCGCCTCAGACAAGTATGTGAGGTTCTTCTGATCAGTCAGTATCAGGTACCCTCCAACAAGGATGATGGCAAGTAGTTCATGATCGCCCACATCATATAAACTCGGCCTTAGGCAATTTCTTAGAAAAATAAATGCACGGGAGCAACAGTTTCCCAGGGCCCGCGTGCTGGGACAGCAAAGCACCCACTCCAGACTCTGAAGCGTCAGCCTCCAGGGTGAAGGGTAGGGTGGGATTCAGGTGGGACAATATCAGGGCCTTTGCAGAAGCTGACTTCAAGTCCTCAAATGCCTTCAAGGCCTCTGGTGCCCAGACTGAAGGGTTAGCACCCTTCTGAGTCATGTCCTTGAGAGGTTTGACTACTGTGGAGAAGTTTTGTATGAACTTCCTGTAGTAATTAGTGAAGCCCAGGAACCTCTGTATGGACCTTAGCCCCACTGGAAGTGGTCAATGTAAGACGGCAGACAGTTTTTGAGGATCCATGGCTAAGCCAGAGGATGAAATAACATATCCTAAGAAAGTCACCTGGGATTTGTGGAATTCACATTTTTCTAGCTTGCAGAACAACTTGTTCTCTCTTCGCAGTTGTAGGACCCAAGCTACATCTGCTCTATGTGCCTCCAAGGTAAGAGAATGGATGGGTATATCATCCAAATACACTACAATACAACTCCGTAATAGGTCTCTCAAAACATAATTAATGAATTCCTGGAAGACAGCGGGAGCGTTGCACAATCCAAAAGGCATCACCAAATATTCATAGTGCCTGCTCTGGGTGTTAAACGCTGGCTTCCACTCATGGCCTTCTTTTATTTGCACCAGATTATATGCGGCCCTCAAGTCAAGTTTTGTGAAAACAGTAGAGCCTTTGATACGATCAAATAGCTCCGTGATCTACTGTATCGGATATGCATTCTTTACCATCAGTTTATTCAGACCCCTGAGATCAATGCATGGTTTGAGCTCCCCATTTTTTTTCTTAACAAAAAAGAAACCTGCGCCCACAGGTGAGGAGGACTTCCGGATAATGCCCCTGGCTAAAGCATCAGTCACATAGTCCTCCATGGCCTTGTTCTCCTCCACCAACAAGGGGTATACTCGGCCCTTAGGAGGTCTGGCCCCGGTACCAGATCAACAGTACAATCGTAAGGCCTGTGTGGTGGTAACGTACTGGCCTTTACCTTATTAAATAAATACCTCTTTGTAGGACTGGTACTCAGCAGGTAAAGAGGTAGAGGTACACAATATCCTGGTAGACTGCTGGAGGCAAGATTTCGTACATTGAGAAGACCACAACAGAATATTGCAAGTCTGCCAATCAATTCTTGGGTTGTGAGTCTGCAATTAGGGAAAACCCAGAATGATGGCATGACGGGGAGAATGGATGACTTGGAACTGTTGTGTCTCAACATGGAGAACCCCTACCCTTAGAGACAAAGGATGAGTCTCATGCATGTGAGCCAGCTGTAAGGGTCGGCCATCAAGGGCTTCAATTGCCAATGGAGCTGAGCGAAGTCTGCATCTATGAAAAAGTCCACGGCCCCGGAGTCCAGTAGTGCCGGAGCCACTGCTGATGATTCTGCCCAAGACAATACTAATTCAAGAATAGGTTTGTCCTAAGTCTTTCTGGGGACAATGAAATTCCACCCAGAGTCTGTCCCCTACATGACCCTAGGAGGTATAGGAGGCGAGGGAGGACAGGGTGGCCGTATGAAGCTAGGTGCCAACCAAGGTAAAGGTTTACGGACATGTTCCTTGAACGAAGGCCTCTCACGAATTCTCGTATCTATCAAGATGGTGACTGAGATTAGCTCCTCCAGATCACCAGGCAGGTCTCGGGCTGCCGTCTCATCTTTAATGGCGCCACACAAGCCCTGGGAAAATGCTGCTACAAGGGCTTCATTGTTCCATCCTACCTCCGCTGCCAGAGTATGAAACTCTATAGTGTACTCAGCCACTGTATGTGAGCCCTGCCGTATTGTCATGAGTCGTTTAGCAGTGGAGGTTGCACACCCAGGAACATCAAAGACTCACAGAAACAAGGCCACAAATTCAGTAAAGTTATGAATTATGGTTTTCTCATTCTCCCATAGTGGGGTGGCCCAGGCCAATGCCCTGCCAGACAGGAGGGAGATCAGGAATCCCACCTTACTTTGCTCAGTAGGGAAAGCATGAGGTACCATCTCTAAAAAATTCCCAGCTGATTCAGGAACCCCCAGCACAGTGTAGGTTCCCCATCATATATTTGGGGTAATGGAGCGGAGCCCGACAAACCTCTAGTCATGCCAGCCTCAGAGGTTGGGCCACAACCTGCGCAGTTACTGGAGGCACCACTGGTTGTTGGGTAAAGCGATCGAGGTGAGCCGTGCGATTTAACAGTGTCTGCATAGCGAATGACAACTGATCAATTCTCTGATCCTGAGAATCCATCCTAGATAGGATGCTTAGATTAAGTGGACTGTCTGTACCTTCGGTAGACATGGCCCTTACGACCTGTCACAGTACCCAGCATAAATGAAGGACAGACACAGTATATGTAACATAAAACCACCTTTATTGAAAGTAAACAATAATGAATACCAATGCCCACACAACCCCAGACACAAGACTATAATCTCTGGTCAACTATCTGGAGATGCACGCTGTGCTGAGCGCTGGACTACTGTGCTAAACGCAGGGTAATGGAAATGTGCAATGTCCCACAACTGAGAGCCTGTAGGCAGGGCTAGAGTCTTAAACAGGGAACGCAACCGGAGGCAACAGGGAGCAAGCAAGACTGAGGCAGCGAGCTCAGGTGCGAATGGTATAACCACTGGGGAATGCACGGAGCAAGTAGTCAGCCAGAGCCACAGGTCAGAACCGAATGGGTAGTCAGACAAGCCGGAGACTACACTGAGCGATTTAGTCAACCAGAGCCACAGGTCAGAACCAATGTGGGTAGTCAGACAAGCCAGGGTCATACACGGACCGAGTAATCAGACAGGCATGGGTCACAAAGATACACAAGAGCAGCAAACGGAAATACCACGTAAGGGCAATGACTGCTAGGCACAAGAAGGTTATAAAGGAGCAGCTCAAGGCGGGAATCAATTAGACAAATGAGACTAGGCCCATAAACAGGTGCACGTACCCGTGCCCGTCTAGTTACATCAGAATGCAGAAGCAGCCAGCAATCATGACGGCCGACATCACAACAGAGGAAGAAGCACAGGATAGCTTAGGCCACTAAGGGAGACTGTGATAGACAGCAGGCGCAGCACGTCTGGCAGCAAGCACAGGCAGCTGACCTGTCCTCCTCTCAGTACTACCCTCTTCTTCTTCTCTTGACATTAATTTCCCCAAGATCCCAAGGGGTGATTTAGAGGGACTGGCCAGCATTTGTTCTGTAGTGCTCACTTCCTCCTCAGATTCAGTGGACACTTAAGGGTCCTTCCAGTTCCTCCTCTAATTATTTTTAAACTTTCTCTTAGTTATAACAGTCACTATGAGCCTCTTCTGCCTCCATTATGCAAAAAGATAACAGCAGAACAGCACAGCACGTCTACCTCACTCTCTAGCTGCTTCTATTGTGCGTCACTTCCTGGAATACGTCATGTTTTCATGAAAAGGCGAAAAACACATAAATCAATGGGCGGAAATTAAAAAAATGGCGAAGAATTTTTGCCAATAGCCAAAAAGTGTGAAGACACTTCTTGCAACAGTCCAGAGAAGCTAGCACCAATATCCTTAACGTAACTCCAGCTCCCCCCCTCTTTACTTGTCTGTTGTTAGACTAGCTAGTGTCAACACTGGGTAGCTTTCTCTTCCAAGGATGGCAGTGTTAAATTTTACAGTAAAATATAGGATAAAAGGGAGGAAGAGAGGTGAAAGGGATCCTGTACCCTTCAGTCACTACCTGTAAAACCCACAGGACCGTCACTGAATCCTCCCAGACACTGTGGTAGTGATGCAGACGGCCACCTATAGCTGAGTGGGGACCTGGGTTCGGCAAGTCATGCCGAAGGAGGCTTGGAAGTCTTAGGCTTGAAGGAGACCTTGGGCTTCCATTGCTGTTTGGGCTTGGAGGAGGAATGCAGAGCTGAGGGAAATGTCTGGTTCACCGGAAGTGTCTCAGTCTGGAAGGAAAGAAAAAGCCAATTACGCGTCTTCCTCCTGGGGATCATAGGCAGAAGGTTACTCTTGCCCTCTGTGGCCTCACTAATCAGATCCTTAAGATCTGGCCCAAACAAAGAGGTGCCTTGAAAAGGCAATGAGAGCAAAGCTTTCTTGGAAGCAGTGTCAGCAGACCAGATCTTGACCCAAAGAGCTCGCCTGGCAACCACATGGTGGAAACCCTTGCCACCAAACGTATTGCATCAAATAAGGCAGCAGAAAAATAGTGCTGGGCCTCAGAAATGTTGGCAAGAAGCCGCAACATATCAGAAGTAGGAGCACCCTGATGGACAGCCAGGGTGAGCTGTTCAGTCCAACCGCAATGGCCCGTTTCACCAATGCAGCCGCGAACGCTGGACGCATGGCAGTACCAGCAGTGGCAAAAATGGACTTGAGAGAGACCTCAAGCTTCTTGTCAGTCCGGTCTTTCAGAGCGGAAGCATCAGCATCTGACAAGGCAGTGGACTTAGATAGCCTGGAGACAGGAGCATCCACTTGGGGGGATGAACCCACTAAGCAAGAGCCGCCTCAGAGAAGGGGTAAAGCTTGGCAAATTACTTTGAAACAGAAGGTTTCCTGTCCGGAGAGTTCCACTCATCAGATACAAGGCGGTCAAGAGTGGGGTTAGGTGGAAAAACAAGTATAGAGCCTTTTAGGCTCCTGAAATACATCAGAGGGATCCGAAGAAACCTCCTGAACTAAGGGAATGTTTAAGGTAGTTAAGACAGCTCTGATCAAGCCCTCAGCTGAAGGATCAGGATCAGCCTCAAAAGGGTCCCCAGAAAACTGAGAGAAGCCCACAGCAGAACATTCCTCAACATCCAAATCCACTAACAGTTCCTCCTCAGAGGAATCTGATACGTCAGGTACTCCCTGCAGTTTCGGCAGGGAAGATCTGATGGAAGAAGGGGTCTGCCAGGAGTGGAAGACCCCCTGTAACTGGGATGGAAAGAGTTGCAATGTAGCCCGGAGGTCTCTAGTAGCAGTCTTGAACTCTTGCACCCAAACTGGCTCTAATGCATGGCTGGAGGTCTCTGGGAGACACACAGGGACATCAGAACATGCTGGGCATAATGACCTGAGAATTCACTAGGTAACCCTGAATGACATGAGGAGCAATGCGCAATAGTGGACACAGAGACCCCAGCATCCTTAGTCTTAGGCCTGGCCCCAAGCTCTAACCGATTAGACATTCTCAGTGTCAAAACATTTGAAGTATAAGAAATCACACAAATACAGTGTGTAAGATTAAAATTTCACCCCGGAAATCACTAAAATGTACTTATCTGGCAGGCGAAAGGTTAATCTGCAAAGGAGAGACGAGAGACCAAGCCCTGTGTAGGATAACCGCTCAGGAAAAGGCACAAAACGGCTGCCATTGCGGGAGCCAATTGGTAACGAGCGCGGGAAGAAAGCGCTCATAGAAAATGTAGTTTTCCCAGAAAAAGTACCCCAACAGTGCTTGAAGCCCCCTGAGCCCCCCAACACACATAAAACGTTAACCGGATTACAGAGCAAGGGCAGACAATTGAAATGAGCCATTTCTGAAGTCGCTACGTTGAGTGGTTGCAGAGATATGTCCCAAAATGTACAGTCCCATAGAAGTGAATGGAGCAATGGTGTCTATGCGGTAAAGTGCGCTACAAATTTTGCAAAGTTGAAACTGTGAATTAAAATTACATGAAACATCACTAGAACATGTTAGCAGACCCAAAAAACACTGAACCCAGTAGGGAAGGTGCCAATAAACCCCCAAAAGATGCAAAACCAGCAGCTAAAGGGTTAAGTTACCACAGAAACTTGCTCCAAAACACCCAACAGACATACAGATAAACCCAATGAGTGCAGGAATGTGCAGTAGGAACTCCAAAGGAAAACCCCTGTGCGGAGGGGCACTGTGGGACTTGCAGCACTCAAAGGGTTGCTCACCTTTCCTGCAGATCTTCTGTCTTCAGATTACCATGTATTAAGAAGAAGCTTCAGTGAGCAACCCCTAGGAAAGAACTTGAACCCAAGATTTCCCCCCCAGGGCTTAAGGTCCACAAAAGCACCTGGATACTGAGCTAACCACATCTAAGAGCATTGTCAGTTATGGTAATCCGCCTAATGGTGGTATTCCATATCTAACAGAAAAATAAAAAATTAGATAAAACTATAGCAGAACTGTTCTCTTGTCTGTATCTTTAGCAAGGAACAAATCTTAATGGAGCTGATTGGCTAGCTGCAGCCTAGGAGGGAAGGTAGGCTCCACCCCCTGCATTCACTTCTAGAATTGTTCCTGCCTAGTTAAAGGGGCTGATTGCCTACCCAAAGTTACCAGTAACCTGTATTGGACGACAGAGAAAACAGTATGTCTCATTGTACCCGTTATCTGCTTTTCTTGAATGATGTATTATGTCTGTTTGTATAGTATCTGAGTGTCTTTCAGTCTCAAGCTCAGGCAGCTCAGGTAGGAGGATCACCTGCCTGTCTGTCACTGTCACCTATCAATAACTCTCCTTTTGCCATTCACACTCACTCACTGTACCCCACCGGTCCTAAATCAAAATTTACAGGTGCTACTCTTTGCCTGCCTGGCTACCCTGTTTAGAGACCTCCTATTCTGAATGGTGTTTGTCTCTTCAGCTTGCTACATTGTGGTAATCACTTTTATACTGGTATGTAAATGGATATAATAAAGGATGAGAGTTTTATATTTCTGACCGTTAATATATTACTATTTTGCTTGACCATGCTTTAATTCATTTACTTTGGTAATTTATATTTTAATAATATATGCTCCAAAGATACATTAGTTATTCATTATGGAACAGAAGCTATAATGCAAGGAATATAGGGTGTTTAAAAAGAAGAATTATAATTCAAAGTTTTGTTAAAATGTTATGTTTGCTCTAGCAATCCTTATAAAGATAAAAAAGTTCAAAATACATAATCATGTTTAAATAAAACTATTGGAATGTCCATCTGTGATGTTCTCCAAATACAACATTGCATTATATATACTCTAAATATTAATTAACTTCTTATCTCAAACTGTACTTTCCCAGTGATTTCATAAATATCTGCTTTACTTACCTTTGGTAAATGAAATAACTTAATCAAACAATACAGCTGTAATTAAACTGAAAATATTAAAAATGTATAGTGTGTACCTTGAAAAAATTAAACCTACATTCATCTCTGAGTTGTGAATAAAATATATTAATGTTATTATTAGATTGTAATATTTCGGGCAGGGACCTCTCCTCCAGTGTTTGACTTTGCAAAGCACTTGTAACCCTGTCTAAACCCTTACATTGTAAACCGCTGCATACACTTGTGACGCTATATAAATAAACATATTCATTCATATTAAACAGAGTCCTCCTTACTAGAGATTTAAAGCAACTCTAATTTAAAGCAGATTTACTAGTATAAATCTGAATATATTACTTCAAGTTTCCATAGAAATAGATAGGTTAAATAAACTTCACTGCCTTTGATAACGAGCATCAAACACTGGTTGCTGATGGGATGTCATAATGATGACTAAATGTCTCACTGGTCAATTTGCTGGGTGTGTGCAGTGCAGAGGTGTAACTAGAAGACTCCGGGCCCTGGTGCAAGAAGTGCCATGGGCCCCCCTTGACCACATTGACCCCCTCCACAATGCCCCTCAATCTTCACAATGCCCCCATCTCCTATATCCCTGGAGCTCCCACGCGGTCCTCTTAGTAATGCAGAGTGCTGGGAGATGATGTCATCTCCCAGTGCTCTGCATTACTAGAGCGCTGGAGAGAGATTGCGGGCGCCAGGAGGAGGGGTCACAGGGGGCTGCCGGGCCCCTGGAGTGACAGGCAAGGACGGATTTGCCATAAGGCAGAGTAGGCACCTGCCTACAGGCGCACCCCTCAGAGGGGCGCCTGTCATTGAAATAATTTTTTTTTATATATTTACAGCGCTTCCACGCTGTGCACAGTAACCCGCCACCTGGCCCGCCCCTCGCTTGCTAAGGTCTGTGCCGAAGGCTGTAGCTGCTGTTACTCCCCCTCGTCGGCTCTAATGCAGAGCGCTTGGAGATGACATAATCTCCCAGCGCTCTGCATTCCTAAAGAGAAGAGGGTGCGGGGTGCAACAGAAGCTGCAGGTCTGTGCAGAAGGCGGCACAGACATCTCCTGCCGCTGGACCACCAGGGAGGTAGGATACGGGGGGCAACGTGGAGCTGATGGCAATGTGAGGGCAAGTTGGAGTTGATGATGATGGGGGCAATGTGGAGCTTGGAGCTGATGAGGGCAAGACAGTTGGAGCTGATGGGGCAAGTTGGAGCTTTGAGCTGATGGGGGCAAGTTGGAGCTTGGAGCTGATGGGGGCAAGACAGTTGGAGCTGATGGGGGCAAGACAGTTGGAGCTGATGGGGGCAAGACAGTTGGATGTGATAGGGACAATGTGGAGCTGATGGGGCAAGACAGCTGGAGCTGATGGGGCCAATGTGAGGGCAATATGGATATGGGGGGTAATGTGGAAATTTGGAGAACTGTGTGTGTGTGGGGGGGGGTACTTCAGATTTCTTTGCCTACAGGCTCCTGAGATGTAAATCCGGCCCTGGTGACAGGCCCGGTCGCAGGTGCGACCCCTATAGTTACTCCATTGGTGCAGTGGTGATAATTGCAGATCACTAGTATTGTAGGATGGATGTTCTGCAGCACACCAGTCTTGTTTAATTTACTTTATTCTCCATTCAAAGTTTCAATATTTTGTGTGGTGTGTCACACCATATATGTCATCATATATATTTGTCTTGATGACAATTTACCATAACACACAGAAATGATGATGACCTAAATTGAAATAAGACTGTTGTGCCAGAGAATATATTTCCTTTAAGATGTGCCGTGCCAGGCCTCTGTAATATCAGACTTTAATATAGTACAACTCTAGACCATTTCACCCATTTCAGTATAGGAGTAGAATCAATTAATTTACTTAAAATACTAGAGCAAATCACGTTGCTCTAACAGAGAATAATGGATTGATGTGTGTTTTATGACAAAGTGCAAATATAAGAAAAAATGAACACAAAAGCACACAAATGAAAAGATTAAATTCATGATATTTAAGATACAGTATGAAGAAACACGTACCACTTTATTTAATTCTAATAACCATTTGTAAAGCCATTCCCCTTTGTTTTGCTGGTTCTATTACATAATTAAACTTCGGGCAAATACTGAATCACAAATACTTTATTTTTCACTTAACCATTAGAGTGCCAGAGACTTATCCAATGTATTGCGTTGCAATGCGTTGGATACCTCTCTGGCACTCTAAGGGTTAAAAGAAATTACAAGATCAGAATATGGCAAGTAAAAGTCTGCAAAGAGAAAAGCATCACTTTTGTTTGCTTAATAACAGTAGGAAAAAGTACTATAATACAGCTAAGGCTCACTAAGATCAGTCAGTCCTCTATAGCGGCCAACATATTCTGAGGCTTTTGTAGGAAGACGTGGTGGAATTCTAGGGAAAACCAACTGCATCATGGGAAAAATAAACATATCTACTGAATTATATATGGGGCTTTTAAGACTTGAATGCTGGAGAAGTCTCCAATGCATTGCACACCCTTCTAGCATTAGGGTATGCTTTGAAAATGTTGCATGCAAAACAGAGTGCGACATAAAAGGACAATAATGCAGTCTCCATGATGAAAAGGACGACATGAGAATCTCGCCCTATATCAACAGAGCAAGATTCTCATGTCGCCCAATTAAACATCGCTTTGTATGTGGCAAGATGAGAGCTCCATCTCAAGCACTCACTGACATACCGACAGTCTCCATACTTAACTTACTTTCTAGATTTACTAGGAGGCTGAAACGTTCTGCCATGAATGTCTATGACGTTACCTGACTGATTGCCAAGCGCTGTTCTGGGCTCTTTCCCCTTCTCTTTGTGCTCCGCTTCACCCTATCATTCAGCATGCAGAGAAGGGGAGAGAGAGCCCAGAACAGAGCTTGGCAATCAGTCAGGTAACTTCATAGACATCCATAGCAGAACTTTTCAGCCTCCTAGTAAATCTAGAAAGTAAGTTAAGTATGGAGACTGTCGGTATGTCAGTGAGTGCTTGAGACGGAACTCTCATCTTGCCACGTACAAAACGATGTTTAATTGGGCGACATGAGACTCTTGAGCTCTTGATGCAGGGCGAGATTCTCATGTCGCCCTTTTCATCATGGTGACTTCATTATTGCACATTTATGTCACACTCTGTTTTATGTGCATCACACGCTGTTTTGTGTGCAACATTTTCCAAGTGAACCAGCATTAGGGAGTTAAAAGCCATGCATCCTGTGATGCAGTTGATTTGTGCCGCTTTTCATTGTACATAAGCCTCTCAGCATCTAGCAACATTTAACACTTGTAATTAAAGCAGAAGTAAACTTTTTTATGAAAAATACATAATGTAGTGTTTTCCCACTGTGCCTACTGAGTAAAACAAGGGTACTTGCACTGCTGGGAAATGATTAATTCAAATGTTATTACAATTCAAACTGTCACATCTCCTACTCAGGCAATTATTTTATTCCATTATTAAGAAGATGGGAGCCACTGGCCACAGTCCACAGAATGGAATAGTAACAGAACTTTGTGACAGTTCCAGCTGCAAAGACTTTTCAGTAAAGCAAATGCCAGTAACGGGAGGCCTCTCTTGCATTTAAGAGGTTAAAGACTACATTTAAAGGGATAGTATTACTTCAAAATTACTATCCCTCATATTGTAGCCCTTAATAAACTGAGTTAAATGACACCAGCGGCATCTCTCAAACCTTTATGGTTTAAGAGAGAGCTGCTTTCAAAGTTTCCTCTCCCCTGCTGTCAGCGTTCTGCTGCCAGCAGGAGAATCCGGTCTCTGAATCAAGAGGAGGCTCTTCAGCAGAGCCGATATCTCGTTATGGAAGGAAAAATTATTAATTGAAACAGTCTTCTACGTGTGCTTGGTAACCAAGCACACTTAGAAGACTGTTTCAATTAATCAGTTTTCCTTCCATAACGAGATATCGGCTCTATTTAAGAGCCTCCGTCTGTCCCGGGACCGGATTCCCCTGCTGGCAGCAGAACTCTGACAGCAGGGGAGAGGAAACTTTGAAAGCGGCTATGTCTTAAACCATAAAGGTCTGAGAGATGCCGCTGGTGTCATTTAACTCAGTTTATTAAGGGCTACAATATGAGGGATAGTAATTTTGAAGTAATACTATCCCTTTAAATCATTGTTACATTGTATGTGTCCCCTGTATTACAGTTGGTTTTCTCCACAATCGCTTTGCTTTTGCTCTCTGTATTAGGCCTTAAAGCAGAACTATCATCAAAATTAAATTGCCCCCCAAATCCTTATTACCATAGCAAAAAGCATATACATACTGTTATTATTCTGAATAAGTTCGGAATTAATGAGAAATACAACTCCGTTTGGCAGGCATCAGCAGGAAACAGCGCAGACATCTTGCAGAAAATGCATCTCCGAATCTGCAATGTCCATCCCAGTTCACCTCCAGGATTGGTGAATGTAGTTCTTTGGTACCATAAGGTACCAGGAGGGACTGATGGTGTAGGCGCAGAGAGTGCCTACAGCAAGATCCCTGCCGAAAAAGTTGTATTTCTTACTAATTCCGGACTTATTCAGCATAATAACAGTATGTATATGCTTATCGTTATGGTAATAAGGATTTGGGGGGCAATTATTTTTGAGGATAGCTCCGCTCTAAGTTATTGAACACTTATTAAGTTGTTCAATACAAAAACACTGAATCTCTTGAGGACTGGTCTTGGGAAACCAGATGTAGTTTAACATAATGGTGACACTCAAAGTGCCTGGACTGACAATAAGTAGACAGAGGTAACGAAGGTAAAGCCTTCTAGATACAGCTGTTAATAGCATATACAGTGCGCTGGTTGCGGAGCAGCCTCTATCACAGCTAGTCATTCAAGTACTTACAAGATAAATGATTTAATGACCACTCTGGGGTTCATGTTAACTACAGCCAGGGGCATTTTTGGTTACTGTATATTTATGAGATGATGGTAGAAGGCACACATCTAATATAATGGGTATTATTTTATTTATTACTATATTGAAGGGAAATATTGTGTTACAGCAATTTATGGGATAACCCCCAATTACATGCTATGAATGCCTATGTCCATCAAATCTTCACAGTTTAGTGAATGCTGCTGTGTTCTGCAGGAGAAACAGAGCTCCATCACTGAGGATCACACATGAAGCATGAGCTGTCTTCAGGGACATTCTACTACAAGGGCATTTCTGGCATTGCCCTGGGGGCTTCATCTTAGAAGGCCTTATCTTGGGTTCCCAACAGTCCCAATTTCAGAAGATGGAGCCAATTTAATACTGTGGTCCATCCTTTTGATTTTCTCACAAATAAGAAGGGAAAAGACAAAGGCAACAGAAAGTTTTCCCATATTTGGGAGCCATTATTCACAACTCCACCAGGATTCTTAAACTTCCCTCACTGTCCCATCAGAATAATTTCTTGACATCAGTATATTAACACCTTAAGGACCAACCAAGGAACAATTTTTTTTGAGGCTCCAATTCAGGGCTCTGCGAACTGTGTGCAGCCTCATGGGGAGCCCTGAAATCCATGACATATATGTACATCATGAGTCCTTTAGGGACATTCACCCCATGACGTACATGTATGTCTTTGGTCGTTAAGGGGTTAATACATGGTCATACCATGTTTGCCACAGACCTCTTGTTCCCGGGGTCCTATAAGTTATCTCGGGAACCAAGGAGATTTATAAAAGTGGAGTTAAAATAGCTGTAAGATTGTACTGGTATAACTGGTAGTTATAAAAATATTAAGGGCAGTTCAGGAGGACATAACACCATGTAGTACGCTCTTTTTAAATAAAATAGCGTAAGGAAGTTTGTAAAAAGTGGCTGAGTGAATTTATAAAGAAATGTCGCTTTTGTGACAATTTAGCAACAGAATTTTCACCAAATATTTAAGGCCATGTCTGACCCGTTCTTATTCTTTATTGTCACCACATGTATACATGTAACTAGAATACTTTATAAATACCAATGTTTATAATAAGAAATAAGGACATTTTAAGGATCTGCTCACAAAAACGTACAAGAACAACTTTTATAAATCTTCCACCAAGTGTGGTCACATGGTGGGGCAAGCGTCCTTGGTGCATAATATATCATCATGAGTCTTTATTTGTTAATACGAAAAGGTCAAAAGTATTACTATGCACAATTAAAATACCTTGAATGATATAGATCTCTCCAGCACACTGAGAAACAATGATTGGAGAGATCTCTATTTTTCAAATGATTAACCTTTGAGTGCCAGAGGTAAAGGGATTAACAAGCCTGTATTTGTAGTCTCTTTTCCAATTCACCAAAAGAACACTAACACTGAAAAGTAATATGTGGTAATTGATACTTAAATAGTCTGGACTCAGTCCTAGCATCTGTATAAACTATCAATCTATTATACGAGGTCTAAAATCTAGTCTTCCAGGTGCTCTCTTGTTGGCTCTCATTTATGCTTTTTCCAGGGGTCCCATTAACACAGTAATCTTTATATGTGTTTGAAACGTTTAAGGGTTTTAATATGGAAATTAGGTAACATAGCCTTTATCAACAGCAGATCAGTAGGTACTAATCTCAATAAATTAACTCAATTAGCACTTCTCACTCATTACTAAAAGCACAAACGCAAGTAATCAAATGGTGTTTATGCAGTCTACAGGTATTAAAATGCAAGTTTAGGATTAGATATTAAGGGTCTATCATAAAATAACTATTGTTTTTTACAGATGCTAGCTAGAAATACAAGGACTTTAAAATGATTTAGCCCAATTTAATTTTTAAGTGTTAATGTTCCTTTAAAACAACACTGTTTCCAGGTGTATTACTGCTTGATAGTGCTCAAGCCTAGAGTCTCTGGCTTAAAGGGATAGTAATGTTTCACAATAAAACAGCTCCAATTAATCTTCATAGTATTTGGACCATGGAGAGTGTTATTTCAATACTGTCAGAGTTGTAGTTCAAGAGTAATTGAATGATAAAATATCCCCCTCCAGCCCTTTTTATGTAACACTGCTCACCTCAGAGCAGCAAGACTGTTCGAATAGATCGCAGAGAGGGACAATTTTCAGTGAACATTAGGAAAAAAAAGTGAAAAACCTGTCAATGGGGGCATGGTTTTCCTTATGCTCACAGAAAGAAGATTATCCCATGCTGTGGTCTGTCTGGTCAAAAGACCAGATTCCACATCTGAGGGGAGGTGGCTTACACTAGGTAAAAAGGGAGGGAGGGGGATACTTTATCATTCAATTACTCTTGAACTTCAGCTCTGACAGTATTGAAATAACACTCTACACGGGCCCAAATACTAGAAGATTAATTGGAGCTGCTTTTACTGTGAAACATTACGATCCCTTTAAACCTCCAAATCTGGTTGTCAGTCCAGGTCATGTAATGGTTAAATATACTGCACTCTTCTTCATTTTAATGGTCTGTGAGGCACACTAATAAATACACCTGTAAACCCAAGCAACACTTCTGTCTGCAGTTAATCTTAATTTGTTTACAAAACAGAAGCAAATTGATATATTTAATATTATTGTTGCATTACATACAACCCAGGTGTAGGAAAAACTTTGTATGAACCCCAGTGTATTACCAGATCATCTCTGGTTTAAAAGAAAAAAAAAAGTGATTACGGATATAAGGATGTTCTGCCGCACTTGTTTGGTGGTGAAGGATGTACTGTTTAAGAGCAATATCCTGGAAGACTTCAAGGGTTAGTAATACTTACAAATTACTAATCCCCATATTGTAGGCATGCTAAAAAGAAATGTATTGCCCCCAGTGTCATCTCCCAAACCTTTATGGTTTTAGAGATAATAGCCTGCAAAGTCCCCCCCCCCTTTCCCTGATGTCCGCGTTCTAGCTGACTGCAGGGATATCCAGTCTTATGTGCATCAGGCAGCTCTGCAAACCAAGCACACGTAGAAGACTGTTTCAGTGAAGGATTTCTTTTTTTATTAACGCGATCTCGGCTCTGCTGCAGAGCTGCTGGATGATTGTACGACAGGCTTCCCCTGCAGTCGGCTACAATGCTGACTTCAGGGAAAAGGGAGGGAAGGGGGAACTTTGCGAGCCATTATCTCTCAAACCATAAAGGTTTGAGAGATGACACTGGGGGCAATAAATTTCTTTTTAGCATGCCTACAATATGGGGTTTAGTAATTTGTAAGTATTACTATCCCTTACAGGTTGAACTGGATATATCTATTCAGTAGGCCACCATCCGAATAACCCTGATCTAAGGCTTAGTCAGCAGGGGCTTCAGATCTCTGCCACATGTAAACAAAAATCCATATTTAGCTGCAGGCAGAAAAAACTGGGTTCATCTCATATAGGCTGTGAACCACAAGCAAAGCATTACAGGTAGGGTTTCTGACACTTACATACAAGTAGTAACCATGCCTAACAGATTGCATTATACAGAGAGTAAAAGATGAGCATCTCTGGAGCATACCAGCTGCACCAAAGGGGACAATAAACATTTCCCATTGATGTACACTGGGCCTTTAAACCCTTGAATGCTAGAGAAATCGCTTATTCATTCCTTTGCTAAGCATATGCGACCTCTGTAGCATTGAAAGGGTTAAAAAGGCTATTTAAATTAATGGGATTTTTTCTCCTTCTGTGCATTTGTTTTGCTCCAGAATAGCTCATCTTTTACTCTCTGCATAATGCGCTCAGAAGGCAAAGACTGTAACTAAATCCTAGGACACGGGCATCCAATGTGTGGCCCTTCAGAGCCCAGTGTGTGGCCCACCTGAGATTTAAAAAAAATATATATTTTTATATCTAATTAACTAGCACACGTGAACCAGCAGGCCAGTAAGACCCAATTCCCTGCTTGCCAGTACCATAGAGTCCAAGAATTGATGTCTATTAACACTCTAAGTGCCAGAGGGGCATGCAATGCGTTGGATACCCCTGTCCTAGGACTAGGCAGGAACAAAGACAGAATTGTACATATAACTAAAATACATTTCATATCGGGAAGCGCAGTGGTGCTTTGGTGTAGATAAAGATTAACCCTTCGAGTGCTAGAGAGGTATCCATCGCATTACGCTGCAAAACGTTGGATACCCTGCTGGCACTTAAAGGGTTAATCCTTGGTTGCTAGGGAGGTTATAAATACATTGCTTTACAGTAGGTTGTAACTCTCCCTGGAATTCTAGGGGTTGCGTAGTTTTTGTGGAGTGCAAATACTGTGGACTAAGCAAAATGGAGGTTCTTCAAGAGTACATGGTGTCATCCTCCGTGAGGGAGTCAGAAGAAAGCTTCATTTGCTGCAAAAAAAAAAAAGAAAAAAGAAAAAAAAGAAACATATTAAATGTAGTAGCCATCATTTTAGCAAGACCGTATGTAGTTATCACAAATTTTTTCTTTTGAGTGCCAGAGGGGTACACCACGCATTGCAGAGGATTAAAGGAACATTATTACTTCATTTTAACGGACTACATTTTAACGGTCTACAGGCACACTTTGTAGACCATTCTAATGAAGAATTTCTTTGCAGATAATGCTACTTTGGCTCTGCTGCAGTCCTTTCCAGGGACCAGTATCACAATCTGTCAGCTAGAGAGCTGACATCTGTAAAAGGGGCGGGAGGCGGGAACTTTAGAAGCTTATATCTCTTAAACTAGCAAATTTATTTTTTAAAATGCACAATTTTAAAGGGATAGTAATACTTAAATATTACTAATCCATATATTTTAGCCATTTTAAAAAGAATTGAGTTGCCCCCAGTGTCATCTCTCAAACCCCTGAAGTCAGCATTGTACTGACTGTAGGGATATCCGGTCTTATTTTCATCAGGCAGCTCTGCAAAAGAGCCGAGATCGCGTTAGTAAAAAATAATTATTTCACTGAAACGGTCTTCTACGTGTGCTTGGTTTGCAAGCACAAGTAGAAGACTGTTTCAAAGAAATAATTATTTTTTACTAACACAATCTCGGCTCTGCTGCAGAGCCGCCCGATGAAAATAAGACCGGATATCCCTGCAGTCAGCTACAACTCTGACTTCAAGGAAGGGGGAAACTTTGTGTACGCTTATCTCTCAAACCATAAAGGTTTGAGAGATGACACTGGGGACAATTTAGTTCTTTTTAAAATGGCTACAATATGGGGATTAATAATATTTAAGTATTACTATCCCTTTAAACTTCCTTAAAATTAAGTATTACTATCCCTTTAAAGACAGTTCCATTTACCACAACTTATTATTGATTTATTTACCGTTACTAGTGTAAAAGCCCGTGTACACAGGCCAGCATTCTGTGCATTCACACAGTCTCTACTGTGTATGACTGCTTCAGACAGACATACATCTGGCCTTCTATATTTTAGGATGTACATTTTAAAGGGATAGTAATATTTCACAATAAAAGCAGCTCAAATTAATCTTCATAATATTTGGGCCATGGAGAGTTATTTCAGTACCGTCAGAGTTGTAGTTCAAGAGTAATTGAATAATAAGTATCCCACTCCCGCCCCTTTTAATGATGTAACACTGCTCATCTCAGAGCAGCAAGACTGTCCGGACAGATCACAGAGAGGGACAATTTCAGTGAGCATAAGGAAAAATCCTGGAAAATCTAGGGGGGCAGGGTTTTCCTTATGCTCACAGTAAGAAGACTGACCCTTGCTGTGAGCTGTCTGGTCAAGAGGGGAGGCGGCTAACACTAGGGGTGGGAGGTGTATACTTTATCATTCAATTACTCTTGAACTACAACTCTGACAGTATTAAAATAACACTCTCCATGGTCCAAATACTATGAAGATTAATTGGAGCTTTTATTGTGAAACATTTCTATGTCTTTAATGTTTTTTCTTAAGGCCTTGCGTTCAAAATAAAACTAACATTATTCTGGAGCAAATAAACTGCACTGTAGGGGACAAATGATTCCACAATTCTCATTTGTTTAAACAGGGATCTCAACCCCTTCAATGCTAGAGAGGTCCCCAACACATTGCTTTGGAATACGTTGGAGATCTCTTTGGTATAAATCTCCATTTAAATCAATAAGAATATTTGTGTTTTTTTCATACAATGTAGCTAGTTTGTTCCAGAATTACTCCTTTTGATGATACAATCCTTAGTCTCTTCTTTTGAATGCATAAAAATAAAACTTAAAAATTCTGTAAGAGAGCTACAGGACAGCAGCACTATTTGTTTTCTAGAATTCAAATGCATCAGGAGGAACTGAAGTACAGTAAGTCATATGCAAATTGTAGGGATTTACCCTCTGCACTCTTTTGGGTGTTGTAACATAACAGATGCTGGATTCAAATCAACCAGGGCTACCACTTTGGTTACAGTACAGAGTGAACATCAAAGATTAAAACGGAGGTGTAATTGGCAGTTTCACACAAGGATTAACAACATAAGTACCAACAAAAATAAATCAATAAATAATTTAGTAATGCCACTGCATTCAAAGAATCTCTATCAGCTGCACAATGAATAGTAACATCTGGGGTGTTGCTAGGTTCCCAAAGGATCTGGGCATAAGAGAAAGGTGATTTTTGTTTGAGAAGGTTAACAAAAGGTGTTGGGAACACATTTTTAAATAGTGAACTGCCATCAGTAAAATCTACTACTGTATGTGTTTCTTTCTTTGTCAAGTCTTACGCACTGTCATGAACTCCAGAAATGGGTTGGGATACCAAATGCAGAACCCCATCAACTTTATGACTCACTTAGAATCGATGTTCCCCTCTAATCTACAGGGCAACAGCCTGTTGTCTCCAGTTGATGCTGGACTATAATTTCCATCATCCTCAACCGGCCAACGGATTGAGAAATGCCATGAACTGTAGGGAGAGGTGTGAATAAAATGTTCATTCCCCTCAAAACATAGAGTCTTCACCATGCCTAATAAATAAGAGATGTCTCTTATAGAGCACTTTTAATGTTTTAAAATGTCTAGTCACCATATCTGGGAACTTTTTATTGTTGTCTCCCCGGAGGGGAGTCCTCTGCTGCCATGGGTGGTGTGAAGAATGATGCGTATCGCATAAAAAAGGGGTGGGTCTTAACACGAGTGCCGGGGGAGGGCTTAAAAGAAAGCTGGGGGGAAGGAGCTACACCGGTGGAAAAAGTGGAAGTGGGTAGAGTTTCAATAGAAACTCCCTACATCCGGAGGACTCATCCTCTGCCCCGCAGACCCGGTAAAGCAGTGCCAAAACCGGAGTCTCCGGGGCAAATCCGGAGAGTTCCCAAGTATACTAGTCACACACTGGCATTTGAAGGAGACCTAATCAGCCATAAAAACGGACAATATATACTACCATAAAGCAAAGGAGAAGAAAGAAACTAACTATTAGGGGATAAGAGATATCAGAATAACTGGGTGTACCATAAGTTTGCCTTGGGTCTCTCCATGTAAAGCTTACAGTAAAAACTAACTAATATTGATATTCACTTATTGTGCAAAGGTAAAGTACACTCAGGACTGGTCTAGGAGTGTGGGGTGGGGTATGGACCTGCCATCTATTACAATCCAGTGATATGTGGAACCTTGGACGTTCAGCATTTACATACTGTATTGAACGTGATTAGCATTTCCACTGCAAGTTTTATACATATTGCATAACAATGAGTTAGTGAACTCTCTATCCTCAGGTATCCCTAAGTAAGCACCAGTTCAATTAAAATAACTGAGCGACTGATGACTCACTTGTGATTAAGCAGGAATATCTTAAAAAGCTGAACTGGTGGTGTTCCCTGAGGAATAAGGTTGAGAAACACTGTGATACCTCATGAGATGTGAAAGTGATAGTACACTATGCACATGGGAATATGCACACTCTGCTTATCAGCATATTCATAAATGTGGATCCTGCTTTCACATTATGCAAGGAGCCTCAGAAGCTTTTCAAAGTGCCTTGGTCTTTGGGCCAAAGGAAAGTGTCCAATATATACCATATATCCATTCAGACATTTTATATAAACATTTGACATAATCCAAACAAATCTGCCACCAGACGAACCCACATCTTTTACAGTATTTTCTTTCCGGTACTTTTCTTGGTTTATCACGCCCTTGCTCAGCTAAAGTAATTTCTTTTTTGCCCACAGGAACCGTTAAGTCTGCAGTTCTGTTGATGTTTAACTAACAAGCACTTTATTTGTTATGGTCAGCACGGACAATGTTATTCATTCTCTACCACTCAATCGCCTAAGGTCATCTTGGATTTCTCCCAATTTAGCACAAGTTAAAATATACTGAAGGGCACTCAAGGCTTTAAAAATCAAGTCTGTAGGATAAAGTGAAAATACATACTGGTTTTCATGCATTTAGTTTGTCTATTACCTATAATAACTATAAGATTTAAACCTGTGAAAGTTTTATTACCTGATTTGTTTTTATGTGCAGCAAAAGATTGGGCAAGTCTCTGGTAGACATTGCTATATAAAATATAGAACTGTAATTGGCTTCTTTTTTTTTTTTTTTTTTTTTTTTTTTAACTTCAATTTGTTTTTTTTGTTTTTTTTTTTTACAGCATATATTATAACATCTTTACAGAATAAAATTTGTATATTATGTATACAAGTAATTTTACACATTATGCTAAGCTACAGTGATGTCATTTTATAAAGGCTGCTACTATACACAATAGAATATATATTTAATGGAGTATTAATCTTATACTCAGCACCAAATTAAATTTGTGTTATTTAGAGATATATGAACTATAAAAACATTATAAACAATGTTATTTCTTACGGCTCATTCACAAAAGCAACATTATTGCAGCGACAAACAGAGAAACATGACTAGCTAATGCCCACAAGGACTGCCATTGATTGGATTGTTGTGATAAGCATCTCAACAGTTTAATCAGACATGGGAACAGTTGGCCTTGCATACAAATCAAGTTGCAGCATGCTGAAACAGGTTCCATTCACACTTGGCAAAACTGCTTGTGAAGCCTGATTATGTGTTCTACTCACTGATGATTATTGCAATGTTCAATAAGCTATGCTAATGCTTTACACAAACGGCTTGATTGGTGCAGCACAGCAGTGCAGTCAAATTTCCTGTGTGAATCTAGCCTTGAACCAGAGCGTTATTAGAATGCTGTAACTTGTCCATTTCATGTGAAATTATATTATAAAGTGTCCCCCTCCTGCCTATGTAATTCTGCCTCTCCTCATAGCACAAGCCAGTCCAGATGGAGAGCAGCAAGGGACAATCTTCTGTCAGCGTAAGGAGAAACCTGTCAGTATAATGAAAACCAGGGGTTTTCCTTATACGGACAGTAAGAAGATTGTCCCTCATTGTGATCTGTCTGCTACGATGACCAGTTTCCACATCTGAGGGGAGGCAGCGTTATATAGGTAAAAGCTGTGGAAGAGGGAACTTTATAATATAATTTCACATGAACTAGACCAGTTACAGCATTCAATAATGCTCTGCATTGTAAAAAACAAAACAAAACTATGATGTGTGATTGAACTTAATTTATCTACAAACATTACTATCTCTTTAAGATGAGTCACTCAAGTCTGAATGCAATTAATTAACCTTGAATAAATATGTATAAATATGACAGTGTAACAAACTTTAAATGCAAGTGTACGCAGAATGACAGAAATATTGCAAATATTATATCTTTTTCTAGTAATATTGTGTTGCCCTTTAGAAAGCCAGATGGGCTGGACACCTATCTGGTAACCAAAGTTTTAAGTTTCACTTACAAAAACAAAATGTTATTGCATTTTAACTTGTAACTTCTTCCCTCATTTTCCTTCTTTTCTGTATGGTGAATGGTCTTATTTTCTTCACATAATATCAAAGTTTCCTTTTTCACAAGCAGCCGTACATGCCCAAGTCATAACACTAACCCCAGCATGTTTCACAGGTGAGGTTGTATGCTTTAGATCATGTGCAATTCCTTTCTTCCTCCACACTTTCCGCTTTCCATCACTCTGGTACAGGTTAATCTTCATCTCATTTGCATACCTGGGAACTTCTTACTTGAGGCTGCCCGGAGGACAGCCCTCTAATGCCGATGAGGGTAGAGAAATTACGCAATTTGCATAATTAAAAAGGGGATGGGGCTTAATCGTGAGGAGGAGCGGGACTACTACACATAAAAAAAACATATAGAGTGTCCTAGGAAGGGGTAGAAGAGGGCGCGGAGTGGGAGGAACAGGGTGGGATAGAGCACCAGTGGGCAGGGTTTCCCCACATCCGGAGAATCTGACTCTGCCCCGGAGACCTGGTAATTCATTGTCAAACCCGGAGAGTTCCCAGGTATGCTCATTTGTGCACAAGACTTTGTTCCAGAACTTTGTTTTCTTTTAGCAAACTGTATCTTTGCCTTTCTGTTCTTGAGGCTTGCCAGTGGTAAACCCACTTTAGTTATGCTGGTCTAGACATATCTTTATGGTACTCCCTGACACTTCTATACCTAAATTCTGAAGAGTGCCTTTGATCTGTGTGACAGCGTAAAAAGGTTTCTTCACAACTGCAAGCATTCATTGTTCATCCACTACAGTGGTATTCCGTGGTGTACCAGGTCATTTGCTATTGTGTGTACTTGCTTCTTAACGATGGATCACAAAGTTGATTTTGACACACTTAATGTTTTGGCTATGTCTCTGATCAATTTATTCATATTTTTCAGCCTCATGATAGTCTGCTTTTCTGCACTGACACTTCTTGGTTTTTCATGTTGAGAAACAACAACAGACAAATGCAAATGCCACACCTAGAATCACTTCTAGATCGTTTGTTAGTACTCTTGTACATGAACTAACACACAACTGGCTAAGAAACAGCTGAGCAACCAAATGTCTAATTCCTTTAAGTCCACTGAAATGGAGGGGATGCTGATAAAAAGGGCTGACTGTAATTCCTACACAGTTCATAGTTTATGGATGTAAATATACTGGCAGTCAGCTCCTCCAAATAAACTTAAAATAAATTAAATGCAAGAAATAATATCAAATACAAAAAAGAAATTTGTTGTATCAAATCAACACCTGCTTCAAAAGAGAACAGCGCAAACCCATAAACACACACACACCCATTCACCCCTCCCCCCACATAAAAGGCAATGTTGCATTAAAAACAAAAATTAAATTAAATACCACAGACATTTGTATATATCAAATGAGACCTTAAATGTATTCATCCGGAACTCATATCTTATCCCCGATAATGAATACAATATTAGATTACAAACCCTGTCACAATCTTCCTAACACTAGCGGGTTCCTTGAAGATACAGTAATCAGACGTCAAAGGTGTCTAAATATGGGCAATTTCTTACGTTTAAGATTATTTAAAGAGACACTTACTTACATCATTGGTCATAACCATTACTGAAAGGAGCAATAATCAATATCAACATTATAATGACATCAATGACTATTAAATCCTCAAGAACCCGCACTTATACATCTTAATAAATGCAAAGTCCAGCCACCAGGACACAACCCTCATATTCCATCCACATGATACTAATACAAGAGCTTATGTCCCCACAGAAGGACCATGCATCCCAATCATGCCATCTTTTCCAATTGCAGAATAGATATAATATAACAAGAGACACACACATGGATCCAGATGATATCACAAAAACATATTAAATTTAATTTCTTCATTTAGTCCCTGAGGTTCCACAGCTCCCAAGTTATAAATCCATCTGGATTCTAACTGCAATAATCTTTCATCTCTATCTCCATGTCTCAAATTCTTCCTCAATAAAGAAATGCCCAAAGCCATCAAACCAACCGGAAAGCCAGCATGAACCTCATTAAAATGTCTCACAATGGGACTCTCAAACCTTCGATGTACAATGTCCCCAACATGTTCTAAAATGCGGACCCTCAGCTGTCTTTTGGTCTTTCCAATATATATAATTTTTCATGGACATATCAATTGATACACTACCTCCTCAGATCTACAATTTAAAAATTCTTTAATCTTATAATTTTTACTACCATCAAAATTACTAAAATATTTTGTCATGTGAATATACGGACATGCTTTGCATGAACCTCATTTAAACATTCCCACTGTCTCCATGCGATTCAGCCAATTAGTTCTTGGTGTTCAAATGAACTCAGATTTAACTAAATAATCTTTAAATTTGGGGATCGTCTAGCTACCATCAACGGCCTATCTCCAACAATACCTCTCAACTTAGGATTGATGGCCATTGATGGCCAAATGTAGCAATAAACCTGACATGATTATCATTAGACCTAAGATTTATTTTATTTCTTGATTCTTGAAAAATAAGAGTATCCCTATCACTTTTTAATGCCTTTTTTTTGTAACATCTAGCAAGCTGTTTATGAGGATAACCTGCTTCTCTGAAACGCTGAATCAATTCCTGAGCCTTAATATCTATTATATATATGAGATATAGACATAAACATGGTAGTAGAAGAAAGCTAATGTGTACAATGTGTACATAATTATCACGGGTACACTAAAAATAAAAAGCTGAAGCATGCTTTAACAAACAGACAGCAAAAAGGTGAATATTTCCCTGTTCAAGAATGCACAAAATACTCCAGGACCTTAAAATGTTAATCAACCTTATTTTTAGATGCAATTTAAAATTAGAGTTATTAAAACCTGTCATAGGAAAAAAATACTCATTATGGAACAGCAAGTAAAGTATCAGGTCAATTCTTGGGCCCTACAAGATCTGATGTTCACTTAAGCAGAGTGTGATGTAACAATAACCTAATAAAGATTCCATATATTGAACAGTTGCCTCTTTGCAACGCTGCATTATGATCATACTTCATAAGTGCCCTTGGGATTAGTGCTCTACAGAAACAATGAATAAGTCAGTAATGGAATCTTCAAAGCAGAAAATATTTAATGCACATCTCTACAGAAATCTATGCTCCCTGAAATGATATTGTGGGAGTTGTAGTAAAGGTTTATGAGATCATGGATCTCAGAAGTTCCAATATGCTGCCCATCATTTGTAGTACAAACAAAGTTGACTGAAAAAGTCTCTATACATTAAAGGATAATAAGTGTCCCAGGCTTAACACATTGAGTGCCAGAGGTATATCCAAAGCATGATGCTTTGGATCTCTCTCTGGCACTCAAAGGGTTAAAGATGAAGTGGGGCAATTTTAGGGCAAGCCAACAGCACCACAGTGCACAAATAGAAGTTTGAAAAAAATTTCCACTGGTTTTAATGGGGCTTTCAAAATTCTCATCAGTTTCAGTCAGGTATTTAAAGTGGAACTACCACGCTATAAAAAGTCGCCACCCAATAATTAGCCATATAGTTACATATAGTTACATAGTAATTTAGGTTGAAAAAAAGACTTGCGTCCATCCAGTTCAACCCTTTGCCTATTCCTGTTTACCATCGCTGACCCAAAAGAAGGCATCTGACTCCAAATGGCAATCAGACTTCTCCCTGGATCAACAAGCCTAACTAAATATTAATCCCAATACTAACGTACATAGCCCTCTATATTATGCTCTTTTAAATAAGTATCCAGGCCCCTTTTAAAGGCATCTAATGTATTTGATAGCACCACCTCCTCCGGAAGTGCATTCCATACCTTTATTGTCCTTACTGTAAAGAAACCCTTCTGCTGTTGTAGATTAAATCTCCTTTCCTCAAGTCTAAGCGGGTGGCCCCTTGTCATGTGTACTGTTCTGTTAATGAACAGGTCTTTTGAAAGCCCTTTATATGGGCCTTGAACATATTTATATAGTGTTATCATATCCCCTCTAAGACACCGTTTCTCTAGTGTGTACTTTTCTAGCCTCTCTTCATAACTAAAACTTTCCATTCCCCTTACTAGTTTTGAAGCCCTCCTCTGCACTTTCTCTAGTTCCATAATGTCCTTCTTCAGAAAGGGCGCCCAGAATTGAACAGCATATTCTAGGTGGGGTCTTACCATGGACCTGTAAAGAGGCAAAATTATATCTTCCTCCCTTGAGTCAATAAATATGGCGACTAGCTTCTTAATACTGCTATTTCTTCCACAAGTACCATGCTTTGAAGTAATCCTGTTTCTTCAGAGACTAACGACCAGTCCTCTTGCTGTAGAGCCTCCTGCACGGTCAGTCCCGTCTAGCTCCATGCAATGCCTCCTAGAGGAGACCGGGACAGACAGCGCAGGCGGCTCTGAGCAAGATGTCTGCGTCCAAGCCTGACTGCCGGTCTCTGAAGAAACAGGATTACTTCAAAACGTGGTACTTGTGGAAGATAATAGCAGTATTAACCCTTTGAGTGCCAGAGGGGTACGGAACACATTGCAGAGCGATGCGTTCTGTACCCCTCTGGCACTCATAGGGTGAAGAAGCTAGTCGCCATATGCCTAATTATTGGGTGGTGACTTTATAAGGTGGTAGTTCCGCTTTAACTGCCTGCGGGCTACAAAAGTCTCCAATACATTGGGTTAAATACCCGACTGAAACCAAACGGAATTTGTATTTGTCCCCTATGATGCAGTTGGTTTGCTCCTGACTAGCTATAATTTTCCAATGAACATGGGGAGTAAAAGGAGAAAAGTGGAGCAATCCCAAAGCAAAACCAACTGCACTACAGGGGAGCAAATAAAAATTCCTTTCTAACATTCAAGGGGTTAAAAGTACCATTTAACTTAATGAAGTTTGCAAATTTGCATCAGTTTCCTGTGGTGCAGTTAGTTTGCTCCAGAATAGCCCACTTTAGCTTGTTCACATAAGAAACAAGGAATCATTCTGGAGCAAACCTACTGAACCATAGGGAAAAAATAAAACCCCTCCTGATTTAAATGGGTATTTTATCCCTTTGAATGTGACAGCAATCTCCAATGCACTGCTTGGCTTTGCATTCTGGTTCCCTCTACCATTCAAGGGGTTAAAATCCAAAGTTAAATCAATGGAAGTTATGGGGATATTTATTTCTCCCCTATGGGGCACTTGGTTTGCTCCAGAATAGCTGTAAGTGTCCCTTTTGGTTTACTACTATGTCCCAGGCATAACCCACATTACTATTACTAGCTTTATAGCCTAGACACCAGCAACACATTGAGGAGTCCCATGGAGGACTGGTTAAAGGGGATCTATCACCCTACACATGTTGGGCTACATAGCTCGTGTATGTAGCTACTAGTTGGGGGTAAGGTTTTCATTTTTAAAAAAACTTTGCTATTTAACAGAATTTAATCCATTAAATATCGCCCTGGCCCTACTTCCAGACAGACTGTGGTTACCAGCTCTGAACCCGTAGTCTGTCACACTTCCTCTTCTCCCCTTCCTCTATCCAGCCTCCTCCAATGACAGAGGCTTTCTGCATGTAAGCTGGAGCATTCTCTGGCCAATGAGTGCACTCCAGCTTACAGGCAGAAAGCCTTCAGCATCGGAGGAGGCTGGACAGAGGGAGGGGAGCAGAGGCAGAGTGACAGTCTGTCTGGAAGTAGGGCCAGGGTGATATTTAATGGATTAAATTCATCTAAATAGCAAAGTTCTTTAAAAAATGAAAACCTTACCCTAGCTAGTCGTTACATACACAAGGTATGTAGCCCAACATGTGTAGGGGAGATAGATCCCCTTTAATCCATGGATGCTAGACACGTCTACAATGCTTACATATATGTTACAACTTAAAGGGATAGTAATGTTTCATAATAAAAGCAGCTCTAATTAATCATCATAGTATTTGGACTTTGGAGAGTGTTATTTCAATTCTGTCAGAGTTGTAGTTCAAGAGTAATTCAATGACAAAGTATCCCCCTCCCGCCCCTTTTACTGATGTAACACTTTTCAGCAAGATCAGAAGGGAGGTGCCCAGATAGACTGCAGAGAGGGACAATCTTCAATTAAGATAAGGGAAAAACCTGAAAAGCTTGTCAAGGGGGGCATGGATTTCATTGTTCTCAAAGGAAGAAGACTGTCCCCTTCTGTTATCTGTCTGGTCTATAGACTGCATTCCACATCTGAGAAGAGATGGCTTACACTAGGTAAAAGGGGCGGGAGGGAGAAACTTTGCTTGTGAATATCTCTCAAACCATAAAGGTTTGAGAGCTAAGACTTATATCGTTCTTCATGTTTTTTTTTAATGCCTACAAAATAAAATAAAGTTAAAACGAAGTATTACTATCCCTTTAATAGCAAATTGCATTTTAGTATTTGTGTTCTTTTAACTCAGGGATAGATTTCCAGCTGTTGAGGACTACAATTCCTATCATTCCCATCATAAGAACTGGAGTCTCCAACAGCTGGAGGTCCAGCATTTGACTACACCTGCTTTATTAACCCCTTGCATGCTAAAGACGTCTCAAACGCATTGCAAACTGATGAGCTGGCGATATTTCTAGGAAGAAAGGGGATAAATGAGGCAATGTTTTCAAAAGCCGATTTAAACATTTTTATGAGAGCCTTTGGCTGTAGAGTATGGGGATTTTAGTCCAACAACTGCAGGAAAGCCACATGTGGATAGGCCCTGGCTGAGGCATCTTGGTACAGAAAATGTATTTATCTGCATTTCTCCATCCAGACTAAATGGAAAGGGAGAGATTCGTTTTCTGTGGGAATTCAGTGTTTGGTCAAGTATGTAGGGGTGCACCGAAATGTTTCTGCCGAAAATTGCATTTTCAGCAAAAAGCCAAAATAAAAAAAATGGCAGAAAATCCCGCATTCAACCTAATTTCTGTCATGTTTATGTACAATCGTCAGCCCCATCATATCCACCTAGGAAGCGCATCTGCAGGACTTAGAAGACAGCTTGTCATTATGGTGACGGGGCGGGAAAAGCAGTAGCTCCCAGTCCTTGACCAGCTTCCCCTCTGCCTCTCCTCCTCTCCTTCTGTTGACAGTAACCATGGCGGCGGGGTACAGCAAGTACCTGACAGCCCGCATCTCAACGGAGGCCAGGGCGGCTCTCATCGTGCTCTACCTGCTGAGCAAGCGGGGAGAGAGCTGGTGAGATGTGGAGGTTGAGGGTAAAAACTGGGCAAGGCTTTTTGGAAGTTGCCTACCTGCTCTAAAATTAAATACACATGTATAGGGTTATCCCAGGTAATCATGTGATACCATGGTATTAAGCCCTTTCCAAAGAGGTTACTCAGTGCACAACAGGAATTGTTGGGGGCGGGGGAGAGAATCTTAAATAGATAACCATAGATGAAAACCAAATCAAGTGGTATTTAAATAAAAAGATGTTAAAATATATTTATTCATACACGTTATAATATAAAGTTAATAGATATGACAGTACAGTGACTGGATCCCCAATACTTCCGAGCTCAGGGTGTAGAAGATCACAATAGCCATATATTAGTGGTACAAGGGGTGTATAATCTCCGTAACCAAAATGAACATTTGAGTGTATAACCACAAGTTAAGGGGGAAAAAACAAAGTACTATGCCTGGACTCCCTTATCCCAAGGAAAGGAGGGAGGTCAGACATTGAACATTGTGTTTCTTTTTTTTTTGTTTCTTTTTTTTTCAGCATTGCACATTGTATAACGGTGGCTGGGGTGGCGCTCATCCTGCTCTACCTGCTGAGTAAGCGGAGGGGAGTGAGCAGGGGAGAGGGGTAACATGGGGCAAGGCGTGGGCACTGACACTAGCCGGATACTTACCCATATTCCCTAGGGGACACTGAAGGCCAAGGGAGGTGGGGAAAGCTTTGCAGGTAAAGGTGTGTGTAACATATGGCTGTCCAGCTTCTGTCATACTACAATTCCCCAAAATATTGGTCAGTTGTTGGCCTTGTGAAGATGTAGTACAACAGCTGGAGAGATGCAGGTTTTTCAGGAGACTGGCATATTCATCAGGGTGATCTGCTCTCTTATCATAATGGTAACAGAATTAGTCTGTATGAGAAGCATAAGAAACAATGACTAAACATTTGGATTAAAAGAATCATAAATAACTATAAAGTCTCTGTGAAACTGTAATAAGATTATGCTGTAGTCATTGCACAGGAACAGAATTATCCCAACTGCATACCTCCCAAGTGTCCCTCTTTAGGAGGGACAGTCCCTCTTTTAGACCCAAATCCCACTGTCCCTCTTTCCCACCCTAATGTCCCTCTTTTTAGGAGATCAGATTATGTGGTGTGTATATAAGTGTATCACATTGCTCCACAGCAATAAAACTCACATTATTGTTTCTTTAAACGTCAGTATATGTGTTTATAAATTAGTGTGCTTCAATAAAATACTTTGGTTTTGTTATGTCATTTATTAGGTAACACAAGGAGGTGTCAATAGGTCATGAAACAGCCTGAAAATTCTCGTTAATGCCCTGCCCACCAGCCACACCCCCAGGAACACCCCCTAGAACACAACTGTCCCTCTTTGGCAATTTGAAATGTTGGGAGGTATGCAACTGCAGTGAGACTAAGCACCCGATGTTTCTTTTGTTAGACATCACCCTATAGATTTAAAAAAAAAAATAAATTTCGGTTTCGGTTTTCGGCCAAGTGCATCCTGAAGTTTCGTTTTCGGTTCAGAATTTTCATTTTGGTGCACCCCTACAAGTATGGGACATAAATGTCCATATACATTTAAATATCATGTATTCCAAATCAGCATTTATAAAGCAAATTATATATTTGGTGCAAGAATTATACAATCTGTCATAAATATGCTGTTCCCATGAATATGTAGGGCGGCCAATAAGCCAGATTTGATTTTCAGACTTTTTTTTTTTTTTTTTTTTTTTTTAAACAAATCACTTCTGTGGTTCTCTTCGAGAAATATACAGGGATTGTGAATGCTGGCATCTGTAGTCCTGGTTTAGGACGAGTTCACATGCGTGACCTGAATAATGCTATGTTCCAAAGCCCTATGTTCCGCTGCAATCAAGTCACTGGGTGGGCATGCTGCGGCAGTGATTAATGGTCACTCTATGATGGCGTCAGATTCACATGACTGGCTGAAGCACACGTGGCTTGGCATTGACTGGACTGTTGTGAAGAGCATAGGAACAGCTGAAACTGCTCTGTGTGGCTTCATAGATCTCCGTGCACATCAGCTCTGCAGCAACATCACTGTATTCTGTGTTGAAAGCAGTAATAGTTGAAGCAAATTGCATTCAGGCTGTGTAAGGTGAGACAACAGTGACCCCAACAAATGGACATTTATTTTATTTTTGAAGAACTTATGCAACTATGGAAGTGTCTTAATGTCTCTAGTACGAATGTTGCCTCACAAGGCAATGTATTCCCAACACAATCAAAAGGACATTTCTAAAATTTGCCATAATGCCTAGAACTGTATCAGTACAAAACAGAACTTGGTAGATGCCCAAACTCTTAGTAGAACACCTACAGCTACAATGCAAACAGACTGAAGCAAAGGTAGGAATGCTTGAATCTCTGGGACATGGGTATATGTGAAAAGAAAAGTCTGTTTTCTACCTCACAGCAGTTATTTGTTTAATTATTTTTTAAAACAAACTTTATAATCAAATCTTGACACGTCCACCTGCAGTGTTACTGTTATTTGTCTATAGACTAGTTGAAGAGCCTGTGTACACGGGCCACAGTGCCACCCAGCAACGGCCACAGTGTAGTCATGCACAGTAGGTACTGTCCGCGCCGTGGTGATACGGAGCGGGTGCTCAGAATTCAGACCGTAGTCCTCTCTGCGCACTGAAGGACTACGGTCTGAATTTGGATCCCCGCTCCATTATCAGTTGCGGCGCAGGCAGTCTGTACTGTGCATGACTACAGCACATGCAGCTGTCTCTACTAAACAAGACGGCTTCTGACAAACACACACTTAGAGAATTATTATACAGGATGAGCAATTCTGAGACAAACCAACTGTAGGTGACAATTAGACTTTCCCTAAATGTTCATGGATTTAAATGGTGCTTTTAACTCCTTGAATGTTAGAGGTTTGCAGTGCACTGTATTGTAATGCACTGCAGACCTCTTTAGCATTCATGGGGTTAAAATCTCAATTTAAATCATCCAGAATTGTAATTTCTCCCCTTCAGAGCATTTGGTTTGCTCCTGAATTGCATCTTTCTTAGCTTATTGACTGCATCCAAAAACAAATGTTTACAGGCAATGGCTAGGAGTGTGTGATATTTAAATAGATATGAACCCTGTACACATTTAAATACATTTATTTTAAGTGAATTATTTCTATCAACTAAGTAGTGTGCAGCCTCAAAATGGCTCCTATCACACGTATGGAGGCGGCTCAGAAAACTGATCACCTCGGCTGGAACATAACAAGGAAGTATGTAGCTCTCAGCCACAAACTCCTGGGTTGTGTGTGCAGTCCCCATACAGCAGCTGTATTGGCTTTCAAGCCTGAAACATGCGGTCTATGGGAACCTGTGTTGTGCAGGACAGGAGGATGAACTGGGAGATCTCAGTTTCTTACTGAGGGACCAAAAAGGATCTCCTTTCAGACACCCATTCTGCTTCCTCATTGCTCTGCCAGAGCTCACAATGCAGCCCTTGCTTCATCATCTGGTCCCAGAAAAGCAGATCTGCTGATGGGGAACAATCCTGCTGATAGATATCCTTTAACCTTTTCCTTGTTTCACAATGCTTTGGATAGCCCTCTGGCACTGAAAAGGTTAACTCTTTGGATGCTAAGGATCTTTCCAATGCATTGCTTTTAAGATATCTACCATCTACCCCTACTCTGTTTTTGATATCAAGGGACCATACAGTATAGGTACAGTAAGCCCCTGAATACGACAAATATACTGAAAACTGCTTCACTGTGACCTGAAAATGTATTATGACTTATTTGAACAGCTCTAAGTCTATTATTTGTCTTCTTTATTTGGTTCCCGGTTCCTCCCTAGAATGAATTTTAAAATAATGAGCAAGAACTAAAAGCAGAGTACAAGCTGGAGCCGACTGAGAGGATGAGGATGGAAGCACCTGCTTACAGAAATAGAAGCAGTGACGTGCTAAGTAGCAGTCTGGCTTAGCAGTAATTGTAATCCTTTCACAAGCAGGAATTTCCTGAGCCTGTGTGCATTGTGCTGCACTGGGCCTCTATGGGAAACTTGTTCCAGAACCACCTTCCTGTTGGATGCTTAGAGACTTCCTGCATCCTTTTATCATCAGACATGGTGTACTCACAGATAGTTACAAGTACAAAAGGCTACTTTTATTACATGTACAGGGCAATTATAGCCTTGATTAGCTCAAAATAAATAATTATATTTTTAACATGCTGAATACTAGGCCAAGGAACACGTTTTTGCTCAGAAGAGCAAAATCAGAGACCAGCAAACAATGTCTCTCCACCTGATGGAGTCTTCAACTCATTGGATGGGGATCCCCAACAACTTGTTGATTGGGGATAATGAGAGTTGTAATCTCCAAGAGATGGATAGCCAAATGTTACATACTGTTGAGCTAAACAAACCAAATAATACATTGGTATTGTTATCAAATATCAAGTGTTTAAACATAAGCTGCATATTACTCATGCTCATCATAATCTCTACTCCATTCAAGTTTCATGAAAACATAGCCTTATACGAAAGAGCATATTGCAACATTCATAGATATGTTAACATTTATGTAATGTGATAGAACTTAAAATATATTAAATTGCATGTGCTGTTTGTAAGCAGGAAGGAGAAGTGATTTCCCTTTGTATTCGCCACTTCCTGGTCAGAAGTCTTCACTGTACTGTTCAAACAGGATGTAAAAAGTGCAAATGAAAATCATTTCCTCCAGCCTGCTGAAAAACAGTACATGGCGTTTCATATATTTTAACTTCTATCAAGAAATGACTTTGCATATACAGATCAATAAGTCTTACAACATTCTCCTTCATATAAGAAGAATAAACTGTATTTTAACATTAGTGTTTGATTAAACCCATAGTTCTTAATCTTTTTTGGCCCAAGGTATCCCTAATATAAAGTCTGGAATTCTTATGGCACACCTGATTTTTAAAAAGATAGTAATGTGTAAATATTAAGGTAAGGTCGATTATTCAATATACTTTTTTTTTATAACAAAGTGTACCTTTCTAAGTGTCCATAACATTGTAGTCTTCCTGTTATTTTAAAGTGTTCCGCTCCCTCCCCTTTTCACTATGTCATACAGAGTCTCCTCACAGCAGACAGCCTGTCCAGACGAATCGTGATGAGGGACAATCTTGTGCTAGCATAAGGAAAAACCTGCCCTCCTACAACAAGGGGGAAGGGTTTTCCTTATACGGATAAACACAATATTGTCCCTTTTTGCGATTTGTCTGGCTTTCTGATCTGAGGGAAGGCAGCGTGATTTAGGGAAAAGGGGCGGGTACTAAAATAAAACGAACACTACAAAGTTATGGACACTTAGAAAGGTACACTTTATTATAAAAAGGTATATTGAATAATCAACCATATCTTATTATGCATATATTACTCTCTCTTTAACCCCTTAATGTTCCCGATCCGACATGTGGTTGGCTGTTAAGAATCATGGAGCTTTTTTGTTTCTTTGTCTATTTGAATTCTGTGATAGCAGAGCGGAGTGCAGCTGCCCTGCCATCCCCGAATTCCATGACCAGCATGACTGTCCTGGCATGTCAAGGGTACTTAAGGGGTTAAAGGTTATTTGTTAAGGGTATAATGGAGGGTAAAAAATACAACAATATATAGTTATTCGCATGGCTCACAATCACCGTGACAAAGATCAGCTTATTGTGAATAATACATTCCATAAATATTCTTTTGAAACCCAGAATATTCACAGGAAGACAGGGGCACCCTAAGCTAGTGTCCATGGCACACCAAAGTGACATGGCACCCTGGCGGAGACCACTGTATTAACCCTTTGAGTGTAGCAGAGGTATGTAACGCATTGCAAAGCAATGTGTTTGATACCTCTCTGGTACTCAAAGGGTTAAACCATCCAAGTGGTGAATGTATGCGTAAAAACAGACCTCAATGCTTATTTGAATGTGTATATACAAAATGGCTGGACTAGTGAGGCAGTAGAGGAATCCTATTAAAAACTAACTACACCATAGGGCATAAATAACTACTCCCAAATTAAACATTGCTTCACAATGCACTGAAGACTATTCTAGCATTCAAGGGGTTAAATTCACTATTTAGTCAATTGGAATATTTTCTTCCCAAGTGTGGTCATTTTGCACCAGAATTGTTCCACTTTTTCTTTGTATATCAGTCTCTGTGCTTTCTCACATACCTGGCTGGTGACTCATTTAAACATTTCCAGAACTGGATTTGCCATTAGGTAGAGTAGGAAACTCCCCAGAGCTTCATATTTTGATGGGTATCTTGGCTGTTTGGCCACACTCACATTCGGAGTGGGATGTAACCAGAGAAATCACACCAGTCCCTTGCCAGGGACCAGCTCTTTGTTTATGGTGGCTAGCTTATGTACCAGTATACATACTCAGTCACTGGTTATTATTTAAACTCTTGGATGCAAGAAAGGTTTCCAATATGGGGTAAAATTCCAACCATGACTGTTGCTGTTTCAGGTTAAATGAAAAATTACTGGGACATTTACTGTTGCCCAAATCAGAAGTGACTACATGAAGAAAGTATTTACTTTTAGCCACAAACCACAATCTGATCTACAAAAAAAAAATCCTATTCAATGAACTGATGGCCCTGAGATTTTCTTAGATTGCCAATTAACTTTATTTGAAGCAAGACTGGAGCTGTAGTGAAGGCAGAAAATTGATCATTGTGCTCACAGGCCATGTTATTGATTAAATTTGATAAATCAGAGCTGATAGGATTAAAGAAGCTTTAAAAACATTGCCGTTTAACTTGTCTAAACCTCTCAGGATGTGCAAACACGACAGCTAGTAGACTAATGGTAGAGATAATTAATGAAATGTGTCTTGTTTAACTTTCTAAGATATAGGTGTAAATACAGTCCTTGGCTAATGTATACACATATGTGAGCTCTCTCATCTAATTTCACTGATCATTAGAATTTTAAGAGAAATTTATCAACAGGCAAATGTACAGGCAGATTTGTTAATGGAAAATAATATGTATATTTATCAGGCTCCATTCACCAGACGTAAGCTGTTCTTTTCTAAGCTTTTAAATTGGTATTTTCACTATTTTTCAGTGGTATTTGTAATTTAGATTGGGTTTGCTATAATTATTTATATCTGTGCAAACTGTTGGCTATGCCTTTGATGAGGAATTGCTCTGTTCAAAGGCTCAGTAAAGATTTTTCACTAAAGATACATATATAATAGGGCTTTTGCCCACTGAGAATAACAATTGTGTTCATGTTTGTGCTATGAGAAGAACGTGAACTTGTCATTAGTTGAGTTTTGTGATGAGCCAGGGACTCATGGCCAACAGAAGATATAGATATTCTAGTGTGTACTAATGCTACCACTCTAAGAACTTTTGTTCTGGTAATGAAGCTGATAATCATGAATCACTTCAGTACGTCATAATCTATTCTTTCTGCTACCATTTCTACAAAAACATCTTATTTTAACTACCGGTTTGTTGGGTTAATCAACATGAGTTAGTCTGCCTCCCAGTTATTTACCCTAGGGTGTAAATTGCTTCCAGTGCGGTAACAATCCTCTACATCCAAAACGGAATCATCAACCAGGCCATTTTGTTTTTTGGTTCACCCTTGGAAATGTCATTGTTGGACTTATACTGAATCGAAATAAATGATCCTTTAAATAATCTCATCCAAGGATTTTGGAGACTGCCTACAGGTATAGAACACTAACTGGGAGAAAGGCTCTTGGTTTGAACAAAGTCATTTAACTGAGTGATAAAGAAAATCGCTCCCCAGTCTAGATCTACAAGTGATCACTGTGCACTCCAGATTGGATAAAAAAGTTACCTTATGCAAAGCAATGCTGGCATAACCTCCTAGAATGAGAATGCTGTGTTGCTGGTGACATCCAAATGACACTGTTGAGAACTATGGATCCACATCCTATAAAGTACCAATTGCAAATAGTATAACTGGAACTGAGAAAATGTGGTCAGTTCCAGATTGAAGACCACTGTACCACTTCCTCTACACATGAATGTAAAACTGTTGAGCCCTCAATAGAGTCCAGATTCTGCTCTGGACTGTGAAGATGTAGTCAAGAGGGAGAACAAACAAAACTTGTTGTTGCGAGATACTGAATTTCCAACACAGAAAGGTCAAGCACTAATTGATTATACACCTGTGATCCCTGAGAATTTGCAGCATCAGCCTGGATTCTCAAATATACTGCCAGTGAACCCTGGGAGCCGATATGAGCTCAAAGTTAAGAGCCACAAACTGATTATAGGTAAAGGGTGGTACTGTGTTAGCTGTAGAAAAAGCAGGAGACCAGTAGAGTAAAAACGATACCTTTATTGGTTGAGTGGTTCTAGAATGCAAGTTTTCAAGACACTAGGAAAGCTTACATCCTAGAGCCACTCAGCCAATAAAGGTATAATTTTTATTATGTCAGGCTATTACAAACTGATTAGGATGTTTGTGAAATGTAAATCTCAGGTTGTGATGGAGTCCTGATCCGATCTGAATATGGAGATATAGGTTGTTAATATACATAGATGCAAATAATCTCTTTGGCAGTTTTGCAGACTGAGGGATTCTAAATTGCATGTTATAAGATTGAGGTCTAGTACTGATCTGAATTCACCATCCTTATTGGGAACCACAAAGAGTGCAGCAGAAACCTTTGAGTCTTTGAAACAATGGTGATGACCTGAGATATGAAACAACATGTTTAGCAGAAACTCAAAAAAAAAAATAATCTAATCAACTTGGATTACCACATGCATTACCCCATCATCTAGAATTAAGTTCCTACAGTATTGGGACAAGTATTTGAGTCTGTCTAGCAAGATATGGTGTAAAATTGGACCCAAGACCTAACAATCATGTTGCTGGTGGAGTAGAGGAAGCATATAGGTTCATCTGCCTCCAGGCCTGCTGGATTGGCATTGTTTTACTAGAAAATCTAGGAACTGCCTCAGGATATGGAAGACTGTCTGAAAACTTTCATTTGAAAATGAAACAAAGGGAAAATGAGTCTGGTGCGCGTATCATTATTCCTAAGATTCTGTGTGAGTGCATAATGGCAGAAAAGAATCTTGAAGACAGTCTAACAGTATCAAGTGAAAAGGAAAAATAACTTTCCTTTCCTTAGAAGGAATGTATACATGTGGTAGAAAGACTGTACCACCTATAGGAAACACAAGAAGAGACAAAATGGGGGTGGCCCCTTGTGTTGAATCTCAGGACAAAAAGCTGTAATCACCACCAGGTGCACCGGATAATTGGGTACTCACAAAAGTACTAGGAATAGGACAGCGCTCTCAGAACATTCAGTGGCATAAGTATTTAACATACATATAATATGTACAAAAATCCTCCTATATAATAACTGGCTAAATGGTTTGTAATGACGCAGTCATGCACAGTAGAGACTGCCTGTGATGAGGCTGATACAGAGCGGGGCACTGACTGTCCAGCTTTGTATTAGCCTTGGCGCGGGCAGTCTCTACTGGGCATGACTGCACCGTGACAACTAGTATTTAATAATAAAGATAAAATACCTATATTATTATAAATCCTATGTAGGATGAAAATACACATCACATATTTTAAAACTTTATACCAAATTGAGAAACACTGCGTTAGAGTGACATACATCCATCATTTCATTGGAGAGACTTTACCCATCTATACGGGGATACCTGACAGCTGTGTGTCAGACAAGAGTCAATACACAGATGGGAGGTAACCACATCATATCTTGCCCACTAACCCTCAACTCCCAGCATACGGGGATGGCAGACAATTGTGGAACGGGAAAGAGTCAACTAAGATGGGAGGTAACAATATTCTGCCTGCTAATTCACCCACTTATATATCTACCAGTAACAGATCATCCACTATAAGGTATTGGGGTCTCTGCCTTCTATAATTCTATTGTCATCAAATATATAATTAAAATGGGGGAGACAATCTAACAATAACACCATCCCACATAACTGAAGGCTAAAGATTCCATCATCTATTTCATTTTATCACCTTAAATGTGATTTGATAACATACAGACATATCATATTTCTTCCATGATACTGGAGTCATTAAGCCATGGCATTGTTTAATTGAGCTAATTTTTTCTCATTAGGGTATTTTTATACTGCGTAGGATTTATAATAATATATGTATTTTATCTTTATTATTTATGATATATATATATATGTGTGCGTGTTTATTACTTATAGCAGAACTACCACCCCTGTTAAAATTTAGCCCAAATAAATACCCATCTGTTGACTAGCTGCTCAATAGTGCTAGGGGCCAGAATTATTACCTGGTTACTGAGAAATAAACACTGTTCCTGGACTGAAAGGCAGGAAACAGTGCAGACATCTTTCCATAGTGATGTCTGCGCGCCTGCGCTGTCAGTCCCTTTTGGTACCGAACGGCTCCTAGCAATGCCTCCTAGAGCAGGCTGGGACTGACAGCGCAGGCATCACTATGGAAAGATGTCTGTGCTGTTTCCTGCCTGTCAGTCCGGGAACAGTGTTTAATTCTCAATAACCTGGTAATAATTCTGGCCCCTAGCACTATCGAGCAGCTAGTCGCCAGATGGGTATTTATTTGGGCCACATTTTAACAGAGGTGGTAGTTCCGCTTTATGCTACTGAATGTTCTGAGAACACTCTCCTATTTCTAGTATTTTCTCTTTGGTGCTCTGCTCACTGTAGTACCTGTCAGGATAGTAGCCAGCTCTCATTGCTATCTAGTGGCATAAGACTAAGAGATATTACAGCAGTGTCTAGGGATTGCGAGCGCATATTATACAATATATTTTTTTCTACTCACAAAATTAGCAGATGGATAGGATGTTTATACATGTAAATCTCAGCAAAAAGAGCTCCTGTGATGTGGTCATATTAAAGAGGCTCGGGACTGTCATCCATTAAACTGATACCAAATTGGTGCTGCCACCTTGTCATAAGCATAAATAATCTCAAAAGAAACTTACAATACTGAGGAAAAAAGTCACTTATGTATGCAGAGCCTTGTCATTGAAGTTAGAGTGCCAGCCGATCCAGGGACCTACTTCAAACATAGGCATTTCAGTGATTGTATCTGAAGTAGGATCCTAGAATGGCTGGAAATGATTGACTGATAAAAATACTCTGCTCTCATCTTCTGACAGCGCAGCTCCAGGCTTTTTAATAGGTCTGTTTCATTTTTTTTTTTTTTTTTTTTGCCTCCTGTATTCCATTTGGAGTAGACTTGGTAAAACGTGATCATTTCAGTTTCCTAGAAAATAATCTGGTGGTGTCTGTCTCTGGGAGAAGATTTTGGGGATATAACATTTCATACCAAATGCACAAGATCAGTCTCAATGTTTCAATATGTACAGACTGTATCAAGCTCCAAAGGGATTCATTTATTGAGGAAAAACAAAAGCTGCATACAGCCTTTTGAGCTGTGATTCCAAATAACCATGGGTTGTACCGAATAAACTACATATGAGCAATTCTGGAGCAAACCGATTTAAAGGGATAGTAATGTTTCAAAATTAAAGCAGCTCCAATTAATCTTCATAGTATTTGTGTCATGAAGAGTGTTATTTCGATACTGTCAGAGTTGTAGTTCAAGAGTAATTGAATGATGAAGTATCCCCCTTCCCCCTTTTACTGATGTAACACTGCTCACCTCAGAACAGAAAGGTGGTGTGCAGATGGCTTGCAAAGAAAGAAGGACAATCTTCAGTTGGCATAAGGGAGAAACCTGACAAACCTCTCAAGAGGGGCAGGGTTTTCCTTATAATCACAGTAAGAAGATTGTCCCTTGCGGTGAGCTGTCTGGTCTGTGGACCAGATTACACAACTGAGTGGTAGTGGCTTATACTAGGTAAAAGGGGTGGGAAGGGGACACTTTATCATTCAATAACTCTTGAACTATAACTCTGACAGTATTAAAATAACACTCTCCATGGCCCAAATACTATGAAGATTAATTGGAACTGCTTTTAGTTCCCTTTAAGGTATAAATTAAAATACCCACAGATGTAAATGGGGATTTTAACCCCTTGCATGCTAGAAAGGCTTCCAACTTACTGCACAGCAATGCACTGGAAATCTATTTAGAATTCAAGAGGTTAAAACCCCAGACACTGGGAATTTTCATTTCTCCCTATGGTGCAGATTGGTACAAAACTGCACCTCAGTAGTTTGACAAATGACAAAAAGGGTTTGTGATTTCTCTAGCATCCAAAGGGTTAAATAGTATAGACAAACTTTAGAAGTTCAAGCTTCAAAGAAAAAAGAAACCGTACAGCAAACATCATGTGGACACAGTCAAGTGCTGTTATAACAAGTCGCGGGAATGTGTTAGAATGAATTAACAGTCTGAGAAATGTCACTGATGCTGGCTTATGTAATAAACTCACAGAATTAACCCTTTGTTTACCTTTCTCATATTAGGTGACAAACCTCTAAATCAGTGTGAAATAATTCTGTGTTGAGTGCACTTTTACTGCTGTGTTTACCCTATAAGCTCCCATCCCTATCTGGTTGCATAATTAACCTTTAAGTGCCAGAGGGGGTGTGCAACGTATTGCAAAGTAACGTGATGTATACCCCTCTGACATTCAAAGGGTTAAACGCTTTGACTCACTATAACATCAAGCCAAATAGGCGCAACCCAACTGCGCCATAGGGTTGAAAGTAAAATTCAGCAAATTCCCGCTGGTTTAACCCTTGAAGGACCAGCAGGTGCATAACACATTGCCGAGCAATGCATTACATACCCTCTTGTCCTGAAAGGGTTAAATGGGTCTTTTAATCCCTGGAATGCCAGAGGGACATCCAAAGCATTGTGGAGCAATGTGTTGGAAACAACTAGCATTTAAGGGGTTAAAATCTCAATTTAAATCAAAGGGAATTTTCATTTCCCCCATATGGTGCAATTGTTTCGACCTAGTATTGTAGCTCTAGCTGATAAAATGCATTGGAGACTTCCCTAGCATTCAAGGAGTTATATAACTCTTTTACACCAATGGGACTTTTATTTGTTCCCCATGGTGCAGTTGGTTTGCTCCTGACTTGCACCTATCAAGCGGTTAAAAAACAAAAACAAAAAAAACATTTATATGAATTTGACTTTTCTGAATATTATTTTTCTCCAATGGCACCGTTGATCTGCCCTAGAATTCATCCATTTTTAAAGGAGAAGTAAAGTTTTTTATGAAAACCTATGTTATAGAGCTTTTCCTCCTGAGTAAAACAAGGACACTCCCACCACTGTCAGTTGTTTTATTCAAATGTTAACATTTCAAATAACCAGGAAGTGAATTTACTGTTTGTTTACTTCCTGATAGTTCTGACAGCATGACTCAGCAGTTTTTATCACATTCCAGCTATTTGGAATCTCACCACTAGAGGGTACTGTTAATAACAATCATATAAAAAAACAAGTTAAATCTGTAATAAATCTATAAATATGCATCCCTCAGCAGTGGGAGTACCTTTATTTTACTAAACAAGAAAAGACTTATAATACATACATTTTCATAAAAAAGTTTACTGCTCTTTTTAACCCCTTAAGGACCAACTGCACGGCCACAGTTTTTTTTTTTTTTTTTTTTTTGGAAATTGAATCGGGGGTCCCAGAAAGGCATACAGCAGCACGGGGTCGTCATGGGTACTTAACGTAGGTTTTTCCATGACACATATGTAAGTCGTGGGTCCTTAAGGGGTTAATCTTAACATAGGGCCCATAGAGAGGCTGATGCACTACGAAAGCAATTCTAGAGCATCCCAAATACACCATAGGGGGTCACATACAAATTCCAACTCACTTAAATAGAGTGTTTATCTCATTGATTGTTAGGCAGGTCTTCAATGCTTTTCATAGCAATAAACTGGAAATCAGAGGTCAATAGGGCACATAAAAAAACAAAACCTTGTTTTTCCCAAAGTTAACCCCTTTGGAGACAGAAAAATCTCCAGTGCATTACTACATAAAGCAAATGAGTCCTCATTTTGTACCATCCTATATAATAATTCGCTAGGATGTTTGTCAAAATCAGCCATGCGTAATAGAGACTGCTCTCGCTGCAGTCATGTGCAGTACAGCCTGCCCGAATGCGCCGCGGCTGATATGGAGCGGGGAGCTCAGAATTCGGACCGGAGTCCTCTCTGGTCACCTTCCTGGGACCATTTTGTTCCAGGAAGGTGTGCAGAGAGTACTACGGTCCTAATTCAGGGCACCCCGCTCCGTATCAGCCGTGGAGCATTCAGGCAGTCTGTACTGGGCATGACTGCAGCGAGCAGAGAGGCTGTGGGCACCAGCCGAGGCTGCTGGGTGGCACTGTGGCCCATGTATACGGACTTTTAAACTAGTTAGGTATAAAATGTAATATCTGAGGTAAAAAAAAGACAGATATACAAATGACTTCCTAGGAAACAATGAAACAAACCATTTATTGACACTCATTTGTAAAGGTTGCTTTTAGGAAATTAATATTGTCAGAAACAACTTTTGTATAAGATGTCGGAGCTCCACTTCTCCAGTCCACCATTTCACCGGCAACACATACAAACTTAACTCTTTGAGTGCCAGGGGCTACGCAACGCATTGATTTGAATCATTTTCATCCTTTTTTAAATGAAAGTTATGTTTTCTAATATCTTCAGTTTTTTTTTTAAACCCGTTGAGTGCCAGAGAGGTACGTAACGCATTGCTTTATTTTTAAGAAACAATATACTAGTGCTAGTACAGCAGGGATATCGGTTTTTCTTTTACAAATTGACTATGACCTCGTAAACCCTTTTCATTATCGTTTCTCTTTCTCACACTAGAATAGCCATTATTTACGTGGAATGTGCATAAATAAATATATTTCCTACAAATATGCCTCATAGTATAGATGCCCCTTAACCCTGTAAGTGCTACAGACGTAAGCAATGTAGTGCATACTCCCCTGGCACTCAAAGGGTTAAAAGGGGAGTAATAAAAAAATATTTTCCAAAGCAATGCGTTCCATACCCCTCTGTCGCTCAAAGGGTTAAAGGGCTAAAGAAGAAGAAAATATGCATGTTTTCAATTATGGCTGCAATTCAAGAGCTGCAATCTCAATGGCACACTAAATGGAGAGGTGAGGTGTAGATTGTTGGCTATGCCTACCACATACATTGGTGTATTGAGTGCACTCTGTTCTGTCTCTTGTATTGTTTATATTATTTGTTATCCTGTGGCAAGGTTGCAGGTGAGGGCTATGTACTGTTTTGGGACTGGTAATGAGCTTAAAGAGTATGTTACAAGATTAAGCTCTAACCCTAGAAAGATGCCAAGCAAACATTCTTTTTCCAGGTAAATCAAACACATGGCACTGCAAAGAACAAACAGAAACATGTTATCAAGCACGGGGAATACTGATGGTGAGAGTTCAACATAAGGTTCCTATTTACTGGCACATGAGCAGGTTACTTCCCAGAAGGGCCTTATACAGCAAATTGTTAGCAAAACAACTGCACCACAGGGGAAAAAAAGAAGAATCACACTGATTTTTATGGGGCTTTAACCACTTTAATGCAAAAGATCTCAAACTCACTGCAAAGCAACATTTTTGAGTCCTCTCTGACAATTAAGGGATCAAATGTCCTTAAGGACCAGCCGCCATTGAGGACCTTTTTTTTTGGTATTTGATTCAGGGGTCCCCGAGTGGCGTGCATCTGTGCAGGGACCCCTGGATTCAATGACATACCAGGACCGTCACTGGTCCTTAAGAGCAGGACAGCCATGATAGTCCTGGCATGTCATTAGTCCTTAAGGGGTAAAATAACTGAAAGTTTTGTTTGTCCCCTATGGAGCAACTGGAATTAAATTTGGAATAAAAAAAATTGGCTGACCAATACACATGTTTTTTAAAGATCCTTGAAAATCACCTATATTTGTTATAGTGACAGTCTTAAGCTACCAGAAGATCTCGGTGGAGATGGGTCATAACCATACCTGAGAACTTTTCATGCAGGGCTACCCGGAGGGTAACCCTGTCAGTGCCGAAAATGACACGATTCGTGTCATAAAAGGGGTGGGGCTTAGTCACGGGGGGCAGGACAAGAAAACCCCTGCAAAATGAAGGTAAGAGGGCGGGGAGTGGGAGGAACCGGGCAGGATGGAGCACAAGTGGGAAGAGTTTCTACTTAAACTCTGCCCATCAGGTGATTCACACATTGCCCTGGAGAACCGGTAATCCAGTTTGAAATCCGGAGTCTCCGGGGCAAAACCAGAGAGTTCCCAGGTATGGTCATAACAGCAGCAGGCAGAACTGGGGAATGGATGGTGGATCATGGTTATATACTCCTTCAACCATTTCCTGTTCACAAATTAAATGCTTATGGATAGAAAGATGGCAGCAGGTGGAAATGTCACCCTAAGCAACGTATAAGGTGAAGGGCTCACAAGCCTTTTTTTCTTCCTTCCACAAAGGAGCCTGCCCTCCACAGCCTGGGAGGAGTGTGTGTGTGTGTGTGTGTGTGGGGGGGGGTATGAAGGCATTCCCAGCCTAAGATGGGAACATTAAGGATGGGGCTTAGGATTTAAGAGTCCTACCTGTGTACCTGTAGAAACTGTTTTTCTTTAGGAATCTATCTTTGGGATACACCAATCCCTGTTTATCTACTTCTGCATTAGCAAATCAAAGGGATGGAAACCTCTTTCCTATCCAATACCTATCTCTATCTCTAAAGACATTCCTTGTCTGTCCTACTCCACAGGGACAAGCTCAAATCTTTAGAATCAATGGCAGAATTGAATCCAAGACCTAGAATGCACTGTACATGGTGACCCACATTGCACCTACATGGTGGTTTCACAAACCCAGCTCCTGCTTCTGCTCTGATCACAGTAGGGAAGCAGACATTGAGGTAGATTAAGTAAGGAGCAATTCTGGAGTAAACCATCTCCACCATCAGGTACACATACAAATTCCAGAGCTTCCCCTTGATTTCAAATAGGCTTTAAACTCCTTGAATGCCAAAGAGGTTTTCGATGTTTGGCTCTACGGATAGAAAAGCTCTGGCAGAGCTCTGGTTGAGGCCAAGGTATCAGAGCTGTACCCTGGCACAGCAATCCCCTGCAATGCATCTCTGAACAAGGTGCCCACCATGGTGCTTTCATTGACAGATTTACTGATGTGAACCCAAACATGCATTGTCTTCATTGTGTTGTAAATCAATCTGTTTTATGATGCAATTACTTGGTTGCACAATCTAGCAGTAAAAAGTAATAAAACACATGCTTTATACCTTTTTTTTGCTAATTGTACTTCTGAAAATAATTTCTTTAAATCAGTTGAATACCTCTCTGGCACTCAGATGGTTAAACAATACAAGCTGGAAGGAATGAATTACACAAATCATTTAAAGGAATAGTAATGTTTCACAAAAACAGCAGCTCCAATTAATCGTCATAGTATCTGGGCCATGGAGAGTGTTATTTCAATGCTATCAGAGTTGTAGTTCAAGAGTAATTGAATGATAAAGTATCCCCCCTCCCGCCTCTTTTATCTAGTGTAAACCACCTCCCTTCAGATGTGAAATCTGGTCCTGTGATCAGATAGATCACAGCAAGGGACAATCTTCTTACTGTGAGAATAATGAAAGCCCTGCCCCCATTGACAGGTTTTTCCCTTATGTTAATTGGAGATTGTCCCTCTCTGCAATCCACTTGGACACCACCCTGCTGCTCTGCGGTGGGCAGTGTTACATCAGCAAAAGGGGTGGGAGGGGGACACTTTATCATTAAACTACTCTTGAACTACAACAACAGTACTGAAATAACACTCTCCATGGGCCAAATACTATGAAGATTAACTGGAGCTGCTTTTATTATGAAACGATACTACCCCTTTAACGGAGCAGGATACTTTTTTCATGAAAACCTATAGGATAAAAGGCTTTGCTCAAAGGATGTGCTCAAAGCATAAATAAAAAAAAATATTTCAGATCAAATGTATTTTTAGTCAAACTGCTAGCAACAGCAACAACTAGTGTCTGAAAGGTAGTTTTTTGTAACGCCCTCTATAGGCGAGCTTGGGGGAGATTCACTAAGCGATGATAAAGAGGTGATCATGTTCCCATGTTATTCTATAGAAAGTAGGCATTAAGTTGAAGAAATTTTAGTGCATAAGCTCTATAAAAAAACATAGGAATTTGCAAAGTGAATAGGGTGATCACACTTCGCGGAATGCCCGGGACTGTCCTTTATTGGGGGGTCTGTGTCCCACATCCTGGGTCACCCCCCACCAGGACAACAAAGAGTCCTGGAATGGAGAAACATGCACCAGTCCAGCCAGCCAATAAAATGTATTTGCTATATGGTCCTCACTGGCTGGCTCAGCCAGCCAATGAGGACCATATGGCAAATACATTTCATTGGCTGGCTGGACTTGTGCGTGCGAGACAGCTGGGATGGAGCAGGTATGCTGGTGCTGCGAGACCCGCGGATGAGGCTCCTGTTGGCGCTGACCATCTTTCTGAGGCTGACACAGAGTAAGAGTTCCCACTGCGAACTCTTACTCTGTGTCAGCCTCAGAAAGATGGTCAGCGCCGGCGGGAGCCTCAGCAGTGGGACTAGGGTGACCACATGTCCCGGAATGGCAGAACGCAAATGTGGTCACCCTTGAAGTGATATCACTGGAGAACTCATCTTCACTTTATCAGCTCTTTATCACCGCTTTGTAAATCTCAATCCTTGAGTCACAGGCTACTGCTGTTCATCGTAAATGATAGGTAGAGTACTACCTGGTGATCACAATACTAAATAACAGTTTCACTTTTTGAGTGCCACAGAAGCATCAAGCTCATTTCAGCACAGTACATTGGATACTTCTCTGGTACTCAAAGGGTTAAAATAATAAGTGTGAGCTGTGATATATTTTTAATGAAATATCTCCCAGTAGGGTGAGTACCTACAGTAGGTTTTGCGCAGCAGGTAAAGTCCTATACCATATATGTTCATTAGAACAGTTCTTCTTCGCTATAAGCAGTATTTCAGGATATAGAAATTGATGGAACAAGTTCAATGAACCACAGGACATTAAATATCTTTTATTGAGCTCTGGTGGAGTTCACCAGACGTCACAGGCACGGAGACTCATGTGTCTGTTATAAGGTCCCAGAGGAGTGATTCCTTCATTTGTTTGTGTTAGGAAGCTGAGAATGCAATCAGAGAGGAAAAGGAGGATTTCCTCCTCCATTGCTGACTTCAGAGGTTTTCATTGTGATCATTTCTATATGTAACAATGGAAACACACACACACACACACACACACACACACACACACACACACACACACACACACACACACACACACTCTCTCTCTCTCTCTCTCTCTCTCTCTCTCTCTAAGGAGCTCTGCTGTGGTGCATCCGACTCCCAGCTACCAGGAAGCCAGTGCAACCTACTTTAATCCAGCTTTGGTTCTGACATTGACCTGGATTTCACCAATGATGTAGTGCTTGACACCGTAAAAGGAACAGAAGCATAAAACATCAATATACATGAAAACCCAAGTTAGTTCACACCTTTTGCCTTTGTGCTGGTTTTCTCTGGAATATTTATGTAGCTTTAACACCAGTGCTACATAAAATGTAGCTCCTGGCTCAACATTCAGGGTTATACTGTATGCATACCTGATTCCTATGTTTTTTTTTTTTATATCTCATCTCCCGGTTTTACTTATCTAAACATTCTTTTTCCTCTAGCATGCTAAAGAGACATTTAATGCATTGCAAAGCAAGGGGTTAAGGGGACAGCCCTACAGTAGCTATCATATGCAAAATATCCTGCAATATAGCAAACTGATGCGCACAAATAGCCATTTTCTAAGTTGACTTTCAATTTAAATCTCTATCATCATTAGAAACTATTTGTTTCACTCTAATATAGGTGCCTCAACACACAAATCTACATTAACACCTGTTGGAAACCACTGCTTTAAAGGTATATAAAGCATACTGCTTAGTAATGTCTGAGAAGAAATAAAACTCAGGTAGGTCATTGGGCTTTATGGAGTGAATTGGCCTAGTTGTATACAGAAGACCTGCCACTTTTTCAAGTCCTCATTCAGTGGGGGCCTCCATCTTGAAAGGGTTTGCAAGATTATTCCTCCTTATCAATTATTTTATCCTTTTGGTGAAAACTAATCAGATTTAGCAGTTTAAGAAAGTGAAGAGAGGCAATTTTGTGAATGTGTGAGTAATTAATTACACAGCGTTGTCTGGCTGAGTTGGAGAACAAAGCTCTGCTGAGAGTACATTCCCCAATTACTACATAAAACATTTCTAAAACGATTAAGCTGCTTGGGAAAACAAAAAAATACAAGGTGTGTGCAGTTTAAATAGATACATTTAATGAGACTAAAAGCTGCATAGTTAACAGGACCACTTTAAGGTATGTTTACGAGTTTTGAAAATACAGGCCAAAATACCTACAATAAATATCATTGTTAAATATGTACAGTCACACTGTAGTACACAGAATAAGTGGATCAGTCTAGTGAAACTCCACCCAACCAAACTGGAATATAGGAGACCTGATGAGACCGGCATGCTGAAATGAAGGGGGCAGAACAATTGCAAGCATTCTCAGCATTTCAAATGCTAGCTATTGTGGTTTACTAATTCTGCTCTAATGAGAGAGAACTATTAAAAAAGCCTGGTGCTGTGCAGTTTCAAATACCTCACTCAAACTGATGGAATAAACAAGTTAAATCATTGGTTTAAAGGGATAGTAATACTTAAAATTTAAAAAAATATATGTTGTAGGGTTTATCCCCCTGAGTAAAACAAGGGTAATTCCACTGCTGAGAGATATTTTATAAAGAAAATAATAACAGCTCAAACTTGAATTTTTTAGGTGCAATATCACAGTGGCCTGAAAATTTACAGTGGCACTGTTGCTGCACCATCCTATGGACTGCTCTGGTCTGTAGACCATAAATCTCCATAGGATGGTGTAGCAACAGCGCCACTGTAAATTTTCGGGCCACTGTGATATTGCACCTAAAAATTCAAGTTTGAGCTGTTATAATATTTTTATAAAATACCTCTAGCCAGTGGAAGTACCCTTGTTTTACTCAGGGGGATAAACCCTACAACATATATTTTTTTACATTTTAAGTATTACTATCCCTTTAATTCACTTGTTGCACTTCCATCCTGATTGTAAGCAAGTGGTGGGCTTTGTGAACGTGACACATGCTCTCAGATTCCACACAAGCCACATCTGGAATCAGGGATGTAACTAGGACCTTCTGAGGTCCCCCCATCGCCACACACACACATAATCTGCAGCAAATCTGAATAATGCACGCTGATACAATTCCAAGGTGCAATTCTTTGTGTGAATGGTAAAGAGAGCACCAAGGATCTGCTGCATTATAATTACCAGTAGTGTGTCCGAAACATTGTTTTGCAATGCACTGGACACCTTTGGAACCCCAAAGTATTAGTAAATAAAGAGGAAGGTGCTCACTTACACTGTTCTTATCTTAAAAGGATTGTAATTAAAAGAAAAAAAAACTCTGTACAGAATAGTTAATTTTAAATTGTTATAATGCATAGCATATTTTTAAATCTCGTTGCCTTCATACTCTTCTTCAAAACTGCTTCCAAATATGCCCCCTACCGCCCCTTTCCATTACATCAGGCATATCTGAAAGCTGTTCAGGCCAGATTGCAAAGAGGGGCAATACTGGGTCAGCATAATAAAAACCCTGCACTGCTTCGTAAAGGGGGCACGGTTTTCTTTATACTGACAGACACAATTTTGTCCCTCGCTGAGATCCATCCGCTCAAGCGACCGGCTTTCGTATCTGAGGGATCTCTGCCTGATGTAATGGAAAGGGGAATCTTTTCAATCGAATTTGAAGAAAAATATGAAGTTAACGAGATTTATAATTATGCTATGCATTATAGCAAATTAAAGTTAACAATCCTATACAAAGTTTTTTTTTTTTTTTTTTTACATTATTATATATTTCACCGTTTGAGTGCCAGAGGGGTATGCAACGCATTGCGTATCCCTCTGGCACTCAAAGGGTTAATAGCTAGCAGTGGTCATGTGTAACAGTGTCAGCAGCCTTCAGACAAGATAGGAAACAGGTCTGATTGTAAGGGCTCACAGGAAAGTGCATAGTGAGTAGGCCTCCCTTAAATTCTGGGCAACGTCACAACTGCATACTCTTCACCCCCTTGTAGTTACATTCCAGGCCTGGACTGACAGACTTCAGAGTCCCACAGTTTACATTCACAGCAAGGACAGCCAGACAGCTGCAGAGGATCCACTATTCATGAAAACCACATTACGTTTATTGAACAGATTATTTTCTGTTTAACCCCTTAGTGACAGACGACTTACCTGGTAAGTCCAGGAAGTCATTCACTATAATGGAAAAAAAAAACCTGTCGTTAAGGGGTTAATCCCATGAGGACTATGAGATCTCATTTTTTTTTTTTTATCCCTTCCATGCAAACAGCGTATTGGGGTAGGGGTTAATACTAGATTCCCAGAGTGTTTGTAAGGCTGCCAGGGCTTTATTTTTTATATCTTTTTAACCCTCTGAGTGCAAGAGAGGTATCCAACGCACTGCAATGCAATGCGTTGGATACCTGACACTCAAAGGGTTAAATGATTAATCCCTTTTGTTGCCTCAGGAACTGCGACACATTATTTTGTGATGTGTTGCAGGCTCATCTGGCAAAAGAGGAGTTAATCGTACACTGTGCAAAGGTAGTAGTAGGAGGTTCGCATTTTCTCTCTGACTCTTAAAGGATTATTGGTCTCATACCATTAATTTGTCAATGCATCTTCCTGCAAGCCAGTCTGGCAGTGGTGGAGGAAACAGTACAGCTGGTGAGGTGACAGATTGAGAGAAGCCCTACATTTACAGTACCATGGACAGAGGGCTAGGCTGATGCACCTCCAATGGAGAAACAGATAGCCCTCACTGTGCGCAACATACAGGACAGAAGGCTTTTTTTAAATCATGCTAAAGAGTTCCGCAGTGTGTTGAAGACTTCTCCAGCGGTCAGTCTATGGGTTAAAAGACCCAGTGAAATCAGTGGTATATTTATTTGCCCCCGATGGTGAAGTTAGCTTGCTGCAGAATTATTCCTCTTTACTTTTATACAATGGTCCGGTGTGGCTTGTAACTTTTTTTTATTAAAACAACAGAGACAGTCGTCCAATGTAAGCATTTCTGCACTCAGTCCTGTTTCAGACCATGTATAACAAAGCAGATACACAGAGGGGCATACACACAAAGTAAAAGTAAAATGGACGATTTCTGGGGAAAATCAACAGCACCATAGAGAATACATTACCATTTCCCTTGAATGCTATAGAGCAGGGCTCAAAATTTCCACTCGCCACTAGCCAATGGCGAGTGAAAATTTAGCCCTGGTGAGTAGAAATTCAGCCCTGGTGGGTATGTTATGGCTTGCAGTGGCAAGTAACTTTTCAGGTCTGCTAGTAGCAAAGGACTTCAACTTTTAAGCCCTGCTATAGAGCATAACTGGAAACTCTCAGGGTCTGACCTTGAAACTCAGGGTTTTGACCCAAATATCAGGGTCTCAGGGTGAAAGGCCAAATTCTCAGGTTGAGAGACCAGTGTTAACTACTCTCTCATCTACACAACAATAACTGTTTATTTAATCCCTGAATTTCTGCTATCCCTGCCAGAAAGACAGAGGGAGACGTCCTGCTTCTCTTTTATATGTTCGGGCTGTGGAAACTCTAAGTCACATCATGCTAGGGGTTCCATGAGGACCAATAAGAGCATTTCCCACCTAGAGCAAGTAGGGACACATTGCTGGTATCTGCATAATGGGGAACCTTCCAGGTTAATATCTCAAAGATCTCAGGGTTGGCACATGTGAAAGTTCCCAGGTATGATAGAGAGGTAGTATTGTAGTGCACTGGAGACCTCTCCACCGGGTTACAAAAAAAAATAATAATAATTCAATGGCAATTTTGGGAACGTAAATTTGTTCCCTATGATGCAACTGGTTTACCCAAGAATTGCTCCATATCCCTTTGCAATGCATTGCATATCCCCCTGGCAATCAAAGGGATATTCTTTGTGCATATAGGAAAATATATTAATGATGAAGCCACCTGTGTCTTAAGGTTTCCACTGATTTAAATGGGGCTTTTACCACTGAGTGCCAGAGGGGTGTCCAAATGTAATGGACACCCCTCTGGCACTAAAGGGGTTAACCACGTGAATGCTTGCATGGTCTTCAATGCATTGCTTTGGCGACCTCCCTTGCATTCAATGAGTTAATCTTTTCAGTGCCAGAGAGGTACACAATGCATTGCTTTGTAATGCATTGTGTACCCCTCTGGCTCTGAAAGAGTTAAAGGATAAACTTTTTTTATGAAGAAATATATTATAATGCTTTTCCTGCTGAGTAATACAAATATATTCCCACTGGTGGAAGATTTCTCATTCAAACATTACACAGCTGAAACTTTTTTTTTTTTTTTTTAATTAAATTGACATTTTTATTGTGCCCACCAGGTGATGCTGTTCCTATCACTTACTATGGATAGTTGTAGACTATGACTAAAGCTCTCCCACAGAGTGCATTAACCCTCCGAGTGCCAGAGAGGTATACAATGCATAGCAATGCAATGCGTTGGCTACCTCTCTGGCATTCAAAGGGTTAAAAAAAACACCCTACTTGCCAGTTAGTTGGCTTCTCCTACAATATTATAATTCACTAGATTGAAAAGCAATACATCATTAGAGAATGTGATGTGTTTCATAAACAACTAATGTTCATAAATAGCTATTGTTTAACGATACAGGTCATATTGATGCTGTGTATTCAGCAATTGTCAATATGCCTTTGAACTGCGGGAGAAAAACTATGTCCTTGAATACATTTTGGTTAATTCATTCTATAAAACATCAAGCACCAGCATACTGGAAAGTGCTTGATAATTGGTATTCCAGGCATGCAGTGGAAATCATGATTAACTGCAAGGACAATTATTGTAACAGATTCATTATAGGGAAAGTACAGCCAAAAACAGTTAGTCTTAACTCTTTAAAGGGATGGTAATATTTCACAAAAACAGCAGCTCCAATTAATCTTCATGGTATTTGGGCCATGGAGAGTGTTATTTCAATAGTGTTAGAGTTGTATTTCAAGAGTAATTGAATGATAAATTATCCCCCTCCCGCCCCTTTTACCTAGTGTAAGCACCTCCCCGCAGATGTAGAATCTGGTCCACAGAGCAAACAGCTCACAGCAAGGGACAATCTTCTTACTGTGAAAGCAATGAAAACCCTGCCCCCCCTTGACAGGCTTTTCCCTTATGCTAATTGAAGATTGTCCCTCTCTGCGATCCATCTGGACACCACCCTGCTGCTCTGAGGTGAGCAGTGTTACATCAGTAAAACGGGCAGGAGGGGGATACTTTATCATTCAATTACTTTTGAACTCCATGGCTCAAATACTATGAAGATTAAGTGGAGCTGCTTTTATTGTGAAACATTACTATCCCTTTAAATCAGGGGTAGGCAACTCATGTCCCCCGAGCTGTTGAGAACTACAATTGCCATCATACCCTGATAGCGTCTGATTCGCACAGATGATGGGCGTTGAAACCCTGAGTGTTTCAAGGTGCTCACCCCTACTTTAAGGACCACAGGGGTGTATAACACATTGCATAGTAATGCACAGTGCACCCTATGGTAATTGAAGGGGCTGATAACAAAAAAAAAAATAATCTGCCTCTCGTACCACTGTTATTTTTGCTTTTGCCAGCTGTAATTGCACTACTTTTAGGCCCCATTCTCATGGGCAACACCTGCCTCCCATTGTGATAGGTCTTATGATCAAATCTAGACGTGACCTTCATCTTTCTTGCTTAGTACACAATCACTTCTCTGGAAAACTACCACAATACCTAAGCAGTATGCTCACCCCAGCTCTCCATACTAACTATAACCTCCGCTCCACTACTAACAACTCACTGCGTATACCACAATACAAGAAAGAAGCAGGAAGATCTGCCTTCTCCTTCAGAGCTCCAAAAATCTGGAACAATCTGCCGGAAAAAATCACATCTGCACCCAGTCTAAAATCCTTAAAAGCAAATGTTTCTTTATATCTACAAACAGTGTGTAACTGCAAATAATCCCATTATTTAATAAGTATGTATATTTCTGTATGTTTGTATATAATGTCTCACAATTAGTGTAAATATGTAACCTTTTACTGAAAACTATCCAGGACATACTTGAAAACGAGAGAAATCTCAATGTATTCTTCCTGGTAAAACATTTTCTAAATAAATAAATAAATAAATGATGGGCTACCGTGCCTTTCATATGGGCGACTATAACATTGTGGGAACATACTGAAGACCAGCATACACCATCATTATTGCTTTTACGTAGGAACACAGGAAAGATGCAGTAAGGAAGGTCTGCACTGAGACTTGCAGTCAGAAATTTCAAACAAGTGTTGCTGGAGGTAGGGATGCTCATTACTAATATTAGCTGGCGCTCATATAGGCCGGCTACCAGACGCTCCTCTCCTGCCTCTGGATTGCAGTGAAAGAAAACTGTAGCAAGGGGCTGTTACAGCTTTCTCACCTGTGTGAGACAGTCTTTATTGGTAAAATCAGCAAAACAAGCAATTTGTCAGTTGAATCAAAGTCTGTTTAATGACAGAATGTGTATCATTAAACAAACACAAAGAGTGAAATTAATTATGTCCCTGATTCAACACTTTATATACAACTGTCACACAAGAGGCTAAGAGCCAAATTTAGAAAGGGGAAAAGAATAGTAACTCTGGGGCAAAACAACTGCACCATAGGGAATAAATAAGCATTCTGATTGGATTAAATGGCAATAATCATGTTTTACTCAGTCTGGATTCATAGAAATTGCAGTCCCAAAATGGTTCCTGTCAGCTGTTTGGCATGTAATTAAACTGATCACCTGGCAGCAGGTTGGAATGCAGAGGGGCTATGGGAACAGTCAGGGCTGGATTTCCCAATAGGCAGATTAGGTAACTGCCTGGAACTCCAACTTTTGAGATGTGCCTCAGCTGTGCTGGCCACACCAACATTCTGAATTGTGGGTATGGCCATTGCAATCTCATTGTCCCTGCACCAGTTTATATACTTTTTTAATGGCTATTATTTACTCCCTTGGATGCTACAAAGGTCTCCAAATGATTGTGAAGCAATGTATTGGAGATCTATAGCAAAGAAGGGGTTAAAATGTTTTTTGCACTAATAAGGGTAAGGCTAAGGGTAGTTTCTGTACCAGGAAAGAGTGGATGGGACAGTGGGTGTGGTCATGTGAGGAGTAGCTGTGTGGCCATGGGTTGAGCTAAGGGCTTATAAAATGCCTTGTCTAGAGACGCAAAATTCTCTTTTAAATGTGACTTCTAAGAATGCTATATGTCTCCAGTGTATTGCTAGCATTCAAGCTCCAGAATCGCTCCTCTTTTCTTTGTGCATAAGGCCCTAAGGGCCTTTTGTGTTAATACTGTATGATGTGTAATGAATTTTAGAAAAACAGACAGAAGCCCAAATAAGGTCTATACCGGTGATGGGAAACAGGAGGTCCTCCAGCTGCTGCCAGACTACAATTCCCATCATACCCTACCAGCAAGTAGATGGGAGTTGTAGTGTGGCAGCAGTGGAGAATCTCACTTTGGAGACATCCCAAGCACACAAGAGGGTTAACCCCTTGAGCACCAGAGTGGTGGGCCACATAATGAATTGCACACCACTGTTGCTTAAGGGGTTAATGCAGCCTTATTCTTAGCCTGTATTTTTCAAGCAATCATTTTAAGTCTCCAAAGCATAGTTCTGTACAGAGTTAGAGATCTCTCTAGCACCCAAGGGCTTAATGATACAAAAGGTAGGAGCAAAGTGATGCTTTACTGTGAGGAAAAGCAATGATGAAGAGAAGCATAAATGGTTCATGGAAAAGATCTTGTCCTGGGAAAAGAATCAGCAGGAGGGAAACGGATTTTCACATTAGCAATAAGAGCAGGATGAAGAGAATGCATATCAAGACAAAGCGCAGACGTTTAAAAATAGCATATTGATGAAGTGTGAGGCCGGTGGAATCCAGAATAAAGTAGACTAACATACACAAATCTGTTTAAGAGCGCAGTAATAATTAGGTTTCCTTAAGAATAGTGCTTGCTGCATTTCTGAACTGAGCCTCCAGATGAGATGCCCAAGTAAGATGTAAAGTGTATACTGTAGGCCTTATGTTCAAAAGAGGAGGAATCATGGGAAAATGTCAGACCGCAATTAAAGCGGAACTATCACTGAAATAAAGTGCCCCCAAATAATTATTCATATAGTGATAAGCATAGAAATACTAGTATTATTCAAAATAAGTCCAGCATTATTAAAGGGGAACTACCACCCCACATAAAGTTTCTCCCGAAGATGTCTGTGCTGTTTCCTGGCCGTCAGTCTCGGGAGCAGTAGGAATTCTCTCTAACGAGGTAATTATTCTGGCGACTAGTACTACTGAGCAGCTAGTCGCTAGATGGGTAATTCTTCGGGGGAAACTTTATGTGGGATGGTAGTTCCCCCTTAATAACGCTGGACTTATTTTGGATAATACTAATATTTCTATGCTTATCGCAATATGAATAATTATTTGGAGCAATCACCAATCAACGTGGAAGATAAATTATCAATATAAATATAGTTAATATTAAATAGATTTCTGGTAGTATAAGGTGTAGGCATCTTTTAGCCCGTTATTGCACTGCACACCTCTCTGGTCCTGCACCATAACTGGAAACTTCCTCTTCTTGAGCCCCCAGAGAGGTCTCATGTGCTGCCGACCAGGAGAATTAAAATTACGTCAAGTCAAGTCATAAAAGGGGTGGGAGCTTAACAGGGTGGGTGTGGTTTATCAATGCTGCATCATAAAGCGGGCTGGAAGTGGGCAGAACAGTGTGGGAATGAGGAGAAGTAGGTGGGAAGTGGGTGGACCAGGGAGAGTAGAAGGGGAAGTGGGCCCAGTTTCATATGAAACTCCTCACCACCAGAGAATCAGTCTCTGTCCCCAGAGACCCAGTAATTAACTTTAAAAACCGAGTCTCTGTGGCAGATCCAGAGAGTTCACAGGTATGTTCTGCACACCCCTCTGGTCATTAAATATTTAGTATACATACAAAAACATGCATTGTCTGGAGCAACGACACATTTCAAACTCTAAGCCAAAGGCTTAAAGGGAAACTACACCACAGGAATAAGATTATCAAAAGTACTTCTCTAGGTATGTGTATTTTGTGGTTTATTTCTATAATTTTTTCTTGCATTTTATTTTTGTTGCAATCCACTGCTAATATTTTCACTTTAAAATCTGATAAAGACAATTGACCCTTATGAGCCATTCAGGTTTTCTGAAGCCTACTGTCTGTTGTGTGGAGGTAGGATCTAGTGGCAGACTTCAACAGAGCTCACTATGTACTGAAAACTGTAAGCTCTTGAGATCAAGACTCACGCTACCATTTGTTTCAACCCTTTGAGTGCCAGAGAGGTACGGAACGCGTTGCTTTGCAGTGCGTTCCATACCTCTCTGGCACTCAAAGAGCTGAGAAAACTAAAGACATCAAGTTAAATAGGTGCAATTCTGGGCAAGTCAACTCCACCTCAGTTTTCTGCATTTTGCTTTTATTTAAATGGGGCTTTAAATACCTTGAACACAAGGGAGTTCTCTGACTCGCTGCTTTGCAATGCGTTGAAGACCTCTCTACCATGCAATACGTTTTTAAAAGCCCCATCTGAATAGAATATTTTATGAAAACTTAGGTTCATCTGAAAGAGCTTTAAAGCGATAGAAATGTTTGCAATAAAGTAGCTCTTCGAGTCTTCTTTATTGTAAAACTAACACATTGCGCAATGTTAAATCACTTACTTTCATGTAGTTCCAAAGATATTACATGTAAAAAGATCCCCCTCACCCCTTCTGGCCGCCTCCCTTTAGAGCTGCAATCTGGTCCTAGGATCGGACGGATGCAGCAAGGGACAAACTTCAGTAAGTATAAAGAAAACCCTGCCCCCTCCCCTTGATGAAGGAGGACTTACTTGCTTACTGAAGTCTGTCCCTTGCCGCTTTCGATCCGGACAACAGATAGAGGAACAATGACGTGGCCAGAAGGGGGTGGGAGGGGGATCTTTAATAATATCTTTGGAACTGCATCAAAGTAAGTGATTTAACATAGTGCAATGCGTTAGCTTTACAATAAAGAAGATTCAGACAGATACTTTATGGCATACATGAATATCCCTTTAAGAATATATATCATGGGTATCCAACATGCATCCATGAGTCAAATGCAGCCTGTGTGACTCCAGGGTGCGGCCTGTCTGAGATTTTTAACAAAAACCTAATTAACAAGCACACTAGTAGGTGATTAAGGCATCACCGACTGCCAGTACCTTACAGTTCAAGAATAGTTGTTTGTTAAATAGCATTGTTGTCACTGACTTGATAAATAAATCCATATCTTTGAATAGTCAGCAGGCTATATTCACCATTGTTATCAGTAAAAAAAAAAAAAAAAAAAAAAGCATTAATATGGCCCCTGTATGTTAGCCATTTACATACCTGGGAACCTCTGCTCTTTGAGCCCCTGGAGAGGTCTTGTGCTGCCAGGAAGCAGATGTCATTAATGTGATTTGTGTCATAAGAGGGGTGGGGCTTAATTGAGTGGGCAGGATTTACTCATTGTGTGTCATAATGTGGCCAGGAAGTGGGCAGAACAGGGCGGGATGTGTGAGGGAAGTGGATAGAAAGTGGGCAGAACAGGGTGTGAAGCAGAAAAACTCAACACGGCCAGAGTATCAGCCTCTGTCCCTGGAAACCCAGTAATTTAGTCTGAAAACCGGAGTCTCCAGGTCAGATCCAGAGACTTCCCAGATATAGTCATTTAGCTTTATTTATGTGTCACTTTATGCTAGTTAGATAGTAATGGCTGGCACAACTGTGTGCCATATACTAACATTCTACACTTTTCTCCCTCCCATCTACCACTCCTTCTTTCCCCTACTTATTTTAGAAACTAGCAGAAGAAGGTACAGAACACATCTCTCTAGAGTCAATAAACAAAATGGCACCGTTTTTTAACCCTATAAGTGCCAGAGAATGATGAAGAGGCAGCTGGAGGGAAAGGCATGGAGAGCAGTGTAGAATGTTAATATTCAGCACATGGATGTGCCAATCAAAACTCTCTAATTTACATAAACTGACAAAGATAAAGATTTCCAACAATTATTTTAAATATGAAAAATTAAATATGTGATCAAAGTGTTGAAGGTGCTTTCAAATGAACTTAAGCTGACATAAGGTGTTTGTTCCACTTTATATTAACATAAATTTGGTTAATTGGTTTGCTCCATAATTGCATCAGATTAGCTTGATGAATAGTGCAGCATTATGGTTTGCTGGTGAACTAAGCAGATTGTTAGGTGACTCAGACACTACGCATCATCTGTACTGGGTCCCACCAGTTATATTATAGTTAACCCCGAGCTTGGAGGCTATGTCACACAAACCTCAATTTCCCAGACGATTAATGTCAATGTTTTGTCTCACTTCCTCTGCTTTAATAAGTTTGTCCTCAAAGTGTTTTCAAAGAGGATTGCCTGTCTCTGTGTATGAACTATCTTTACATCTGCCAGTCAACACGCGAGCAACTGTTCCAGACTCTATACTATTTACAGATCACACAGTGCAGCTCAAGCAAAGCCTTTGATCTACACTAGGGAGTCCTGAACTGTTTTGCAGACCCAGAGAAGGATAATTTATAGTAAGCATAATGTTACTACCTGCCAGCTGTGCCATCTTATGCCTTTTTTTTAACCCATTGGATGTTAGAGACATTGCCAACATAGTTCAAAGTGTCTGATTTTAGTCCAATGTGAGGCATTAATAATATGCATATTTAAAGGGATAGTAATGTTTCATAATAAAAGCAGTTCTAATTAATCATCATAGTATTTGGACTTTGGAGAGTGTTATTTCAATTCTGTCAGAGTTGTAGTCCAAGAGTAATTGAATGATAACGTATCCTCCTCCCACCCCTTTTACTGATGTAACACTGTTCAGCCAGAGCAGAAGGGAGGTGCCCAGGTAGACTGCAGAGAGGGACAATCTTCAATTAAGATAAGGGAAAAACCTGAAAAACCTGTCAAGGGGGGGCAGGGCTCTCATTGTTCTCACAGGAAGAAGATTGTCCCCTGCTGTTATCTCTCTGGTCTATGGACTGCATTCCACATCTGAGAAGAGATGGCTTACACTAGGTAAAAGGGGCAGGAGGGGAAACTTTGCTTGTGAATATCTCTCAAACCATAAAGGTTTGAGAGATAAGACTTATATTGTTCTTCACGTTTTTTTAATGCCTACAAAATAAAATAAAGCTAAAACGAAGTATTACTATCCCTTTAAATATAGCTTCTGTATGTAGAGTATCCCTATGGATTTTCACTGTCTAGGTGTTGTTCCTGTTGACAGTACCTGAGTGCCCTCCCCTGTCCTTGCTATAGACATTAAGTAAATTCAGACATAGAAATATTTACTGTATGTTTTAGCATGCATATCAACCAAATTCATAGTCAGGTGGATGTACAGGGGGCATACGTTGAAACTCTCCATATATGCTCCAGAGACTCTGGTTTTTAAAGTTAATTACCAGGTCTACCGGGACAGAGGCAGTTTCTCTGATGGTGGTGAGTTTAGTATAAAATTCTGCCCACTTCTTTTCATTTTCACCCTGTTCCTCCCATTACTCCTTCCCACTCTGTTCTGCCCACTTCCCACCCACTTTTCAAGTACAACATACATAAGCCCTGGTCACCCAATGAAACCCCGCCCTCTTTATGGTGGAAATTGTGTCATTTACTTTCCTCCAGTTGCAGCACATGAGTCCTCTCCAGTGACTCAATCGGATGAAGTTACAAGGTATGACTGGGGGGTATGCACAAAGGTGTGATAAAGGAGGAATAAACACTACAGTTTCCGTTATTCTGTGGTACCAATGTTCTAAGATCTCTCCAAGCTGAGACATAAACTGTGCAGAGGCTTCACAGAATAACATAGGAACTGGAGATTATCCCATCCTTAATACAGTTTAGTGCATCTCCCCCACAAACAATTCTGTGACAATCTATGACACTAGGAACAAATACAAATTCCCAATGATTGAAACATGGTTTCAACCACCTTAACCCCTTAAGGACCGGTCGCACATGCACGTGGCCGGCACTTAAGGATCGAAATATACACAACACAACCTTAGCACTATTACACCAGTGGATCCGCTAAATATAACCTGATGGGTATTAAGGAGCCCTCTAATAATCTTCTGCACCTAAGGACCACGCGAAGCCTGAAATCCATGAAGTGCCAGGATCATCACTTTTCCTTTAGTTAAGTTTCTTCATGATGGTCCTGCCACGTCATGGGTCCTTAAGGGGTTAATGCACTGCAATGCACTGGAGACCTCACTAGTGTTCAAGGGTTTAAAACTACAATTTAAATCAGCGGGATTTGGCAGAATTTTAATTTGTTCCCAACAGTGCAACTAGCTTGGTCCAGAATTGCTCGCATTCCTCTTAATACATAAGCCTTATTGTTATTTAATGAGTGTTACTGGTATTGAGATTGCATTGAGATTTATTCTAATGTCGCGGCTTAAGTTTTACTTCACTTCGTTAACTCTTCAAAGCAAAAATTTGATTGAATGACTAAACATGCCTTGGTGATATCTGAGCTCCCGCATCAACACTTCATAGCTGGACTATAAAAATGAAGAAAAGGACGAGCGCCAGCCTCTGAGAGTTCACTTAATATAATGGGTGGTAGAGAATGTTCTATAAAACTGCTTGCAAGACACATTCTTGCAAGTGTAACACATGTATATGTTTTAGGTGCAGATACAATGGTGTGGACTTGATGGAAGAACTGATCTGTATCTTATACGGTCAAAGTCAACACATCTGATCCATGGGTGAATCTGAGTGATGAATGTGTATCAGAAAGACCCCTATATGGTCCAGGCTCATCAGATGATAACTTGGGAATGTGCGTCAACAGCCCGACCCGACTTGTGATAGTCTTCCCCAATATGTAGTAACACAATGCAGTGTGAGGTGCCCCGGGACTGGAATTTTATGAGCCATGGCCGGGTCCGGCTTGAAATACAGGCACGCAACAACAATCTGGTGAGTTTGGCCCATTTGAGGGCCTCGTTGGGTTATACCCACTATACAGATTTACTCTCTGATCAGATGCACTTTAGATTTCCAGCTTAAGGACACTTGCTGTACTGGCCCCAGGGCACCTCACTGTTATGGACCAGGAACCAGACAGGACACAAAAAGGTAAAATGCAATACACCTCTATTAATGAAACAAAAACAAAAGCATGATCCAAGAGCATAAAACAAAAGACACGCCAGGGTCAGGAACAAAGACAAGTATTCAGCCGAGCCGGAGTCAAGAAACCAGAAGTCTGTGATGTCAGGAAAAAACCAAGGGTCTGGAGCACAGAAGTCCATGAAGTCTGGAACAAGCCAAGGGTCTGGAACACAGCAAACAGGAATGCAGGAAATCCACAGCAGCAACAGGTCAACAAACAAACACAAGGACAATAGGGAAGTGGGCCAAGCTGCTATAAATGCCCTGCGAGGGTTGGTTGATAACAGTCAGGTGAGTAATCAGTCAGCTAATTCAGCCTGAGCTAGAAACTCAGAAGACAGCAGCAGTGGACAGCAGAGCACTAGATTAGCTCAGACAGCAGAATCAATAGGCAGAATGGGAGCAGCTCAGCCAAACCTTGACACTCACACTGCATCGTGTTACTACATATTAGGGAAGAGTATCATAATTCGGGTCAGGCTGTTGAAGCACATTCCCAAGTTATCATCTGGTGAGTCTGGTCCATATAGGGGTCTTTCTGATACACATTCATCACACATCAGATGTGTCTTATGTGTTTCTACAGTAAGGACTCCAGTGGGAACTGTAAAGCCCGACGTTGACCGTATTAGATACAGACCCGTGCTTCCATCAAATCGACACCATTGTATCTGCACCTAAAAGATATACATGTTCTACACACGCATTGCGTCTTGCAAGTAGTTTTATATAACATTCTCTACTACCCATTATATTAAGTGAACGCTCAGAGGTTGGCGCTAGTCCTTTTCTTCTTTTTTTCTAGTGTTTGTCTCAAACAAAAAGGTTCTACCAAGGACACCACGGACTGAGTGGCCATATAGAGACATTTCACATTTTCATCAATTTTGGTTCTCTTGTTTATTTGTTACACAGACTGAGCAATTCAACACAGGGATTTCTTACTGGAGTGCTATATGTGTGTTTTGGTCTTTGTGGACTACAAAATTTCGGCATCAAGCTGGTGAATTGCTCTGTTAATATGGCAAAAACTAATCAATGTTAATACACTGCTCCTATGTGTCCTCCGCTCTTAATATCCCCTCATGCTAGCGTTTTAATGCAGTATGCTTGTTCATAGGAACAGTACATTCACATTGATTAGTTGTTGCCATATTAATAGTGCAATTCACCTGCTTGGTGGCAACATTTTTTATACTCCAGCTATGAAGTGTTGATGTGGGTGCTCAAATATCACCAAGGCATGTTTAGTCATTCAATCAAATGTTTACTTTGAAGGGTTAATGCAGATGGTGAGGGGAAGGAGAGCGGGAGCACACATTTGAAGTAAAACAAGGTATGTTTCTGTTGATGCGACTCTTAAGCCAGGGACATGAGAATCTCGCCCTTTGATGCAGCTGAGATTCTCACTTCGCCCTTTTCTTCCCGGTGACATGGTTAATGTGCCATTTAGTTGTTCGCACAATAATGTGCAACATTTTGATAGTGAAACAGATTGCATTTTCGAATTAGTGTTCTATTAATCAGTCTATCCTGCCCTCTAATTTTCATAGAATGATTTAGGTGTTAATTTTAAACAATGAGTAAGATAAACTGAACTAAAAGTAATGCAATGAAGGGAAAAAAGATCTGATGGTTATGTTGTTTCAAAATGATAATATAATTTAAAGGGATAGTAATACTTCGTTTTAACTTTATTTTATTTTGTAGGCATTAAAAAAACATGAAGAATGATATAAGTCTTATCTCTCAAACCTTTATGGTTTAAGAGATATTCACAAACAAAGTGTCCCCCTCCCGCCCCTTTTACTGATGTAACACTTTTCAGCCAGGGCAGAAGGGAGCTGCCCAGGTAGACTGCAGAGAGGGACAATCTTCAATTAAGATAAGAGAAAAAGCTGAAAAGCTTGTGAAGGGGGGCAGGGATTTCATTGTTTTCATAGGAATAAGAATGTCCCCTTCTGTTATCTGTCCAGTCTATGGACTGTATTCCACATCTGAGAAGAGATTGTTTACAGTAGGTAAAAGGGGCGGGAGGGGGAAACTTTGCTTGTGAATATCTCATAAACCATAAAGGTTTGAGAGATAAGACTTATATCATTCTTCATGTTTTTTTAATGCCTGCAAAATAAAATAAAGTTAAAACGAAGTATTACTATCCCTTTAATGGATACTTCCATCTGCATTCCAGCTAAATTCTGCATCAGAGTTATTGTTCATGTTCTGAGAAATAAGCAGCAAGCTAACAGCACACCAGACCACTGGTAAGAAGCAGGTGACATGTGGGCCCTCAGAGGCTTCTCTTGAGGCCCTCATCTTGGCTGCTAATGTAGTGAGAGCAAGTCAGCATGTCTATGTAAACACACGCAGAAAAGGTAAATCATCTCTTACCTCCAACACAAGACTCCATTCACACACCCATTGTTACCTGCCTCCTAATCACAAGAAAAGTTATAAACAATTTTGTTTCTCAATGGTTCAATAAATGGGTTAACTATATTGAGCAGCTCATTTCATGACTCAGAGTTTGTTCTTATCAAAGCAGAATAAGGACCCTTTTACACAAGAGACATCAACTGATTGATGCTGCATTTGGATCTGTCACTTGTGATTTATGGTTACTTGCTGAAATATGGTGCTGTTCACATGGGTGACTATAACCTGCATGAGTGCACCAAATTCTAGCATGCAGAGAGTGAGGAAGGTCTTCACTGCAGCCAATGACAGACCTTTCACGCTAACAGCATTGGCGGTTGTGATCCTCACTGCAAACTCCAATGAATGGATGCACATATGGGCATCTAAGTATGCACATGTGGGCTCTAAGTATGCCTACCCTGCATGCCAAATGGCACTATAATGCAAAAGAGTGATGCAAGCAGACACATGAGACACATAACTGTTGCAGTGGGCTGCAACAGGTCTGTCGTCCAAGTGAAAGAGGCCTTACTATAAAGCAATAGTCTTCTCTGTTCACCTCTAAAATGGCCCATTCTGTAGACAATGGGCTCACATAATTGAAACCTAATATTTATCACTCAGAATAAAATCAGCTTAAAAACTGAAACCTGGATTGTGTGCGTGTAATTTTATTATTCTTGGGGTAGGGTTTGTAAAGGTTTCCTTTATCTACAGATAATAAGTTACTAAACATAGTAAGAATAGCTCCCTTTATATACAGGGAGCTATTATTTTCAAAGTCAACAGAGAAAGAGAGAGAATAAGAAAGCTCTTTACAAAAATACTTAAGGCCCAATACACTACGAATATTAGGAAATGATTCTGGCTTGTAGTTGGTGTCGTAGCTCTCATGAGACAATTATAAGAGCTGGCAGAGGATACAGAAATCTTGTGTCACTGTTATGTTTGGCAAAGGGATTGTCCTGTATTAGGCTCAGGCAGAAGGTCAAAATGATATAGAAGCTAACCTTTAAAAAGTACAGTAAACAAATGAAAATGTTCCCTCTATGCCTGCTTGAATAACTCATCCATATCATATGTGATATGCAGTTATTCATCCCATATACTATTACCAGGTTTCAACTAAAATCAATGAGATGCAAGAATACCTCCAAAGTATCCCTCTTTAATAGGGACAATCCTTCTTTGAGACCCACATCCCTCTTTCCCACACTGGGATCCCTCCACTACAATGAAACTCACAGTAATGTTTTTTTAAACTTCTGTATATGTTTTTATAAATTAGTCTGTCTTTGGCCATGCTCTAACTAAATAATCTATTCAGTTACACAAACGTGTCAATAACCTGAAAATTCTGGATAATACCCTACCCACCAGCCACACCACCTAAAAGTGTCCCTCTTTGGCCACTTGAAATTTTGGATGTATGTTTAAAGTAACCCTGTCGTGCCTAATACAATGTGCTATTTTTTCATGGAATGGTATAGGAAGCTAACTAAACATGAGCTGTGCTATTTCATCTGCAATAAAAGGAACTAAATATCACTCCTGCTTCTCCCCTCTGTGGTAGCCACAAACAAGGTATGGGTTGGGCATCTGCTCTATCCAAGGGTGTACCCAGAGCATTTGGCACCTGAGGCAGATCCTATATTTGGCACTCCCCCACAAGTTTAAAATGTATAAAACACCCGCACCTGCTGCTGACACACAGCTGAGGGCTCAGGACTGGCTGCCTGAGGTGCCTGAGGGTGTGATGAGGTATTTAGGCCTCCGTGTCCTCCTGCTTCAGTTCGCGAGCTGTACTGGCTGTGTCGGGTCCAGGCATCTCCTATAGACCATACACAACAGGACCGCGCCGCTGCACACCACGCACAGTCAATGAGGAGGAGTATCCTGTCAAAGCACTCCTCTCTCATTGGCTGCAGTGCAACTGCGACATCATGCCTAGGAAAGAAGCAGGTACTGGAGTCCGGGCCATATCTAATGCTGTCAGTACCTGCTTTGGAAGCTAAAGGGCAATCTGGCAGTGGGCTCAGTCTGAGTGGCAGTGTGGCACCCCCTAATGAGTGCTACCCGGCACAGACTGCCCCCCCTTTAGTACGCCACTGGCTCTAACCATGCCTTGTGACCACTTCCAGGGTTATTTGTGTTTTTTCTTCCACTGCACAGGTTTGCGCAGCTCATATTACACAATATCTTGTAGTTTCTTTTCCGACAGTATGGTCATCACTGATTTGCAGGAATATGTTACTAACCGTTCCATGCTTGGACATTTTTTTTTTTTTTTTTTTACCCCTAAAACACTTTGTTAACCCCTTGGTGACCCGGGCTTTTTACACTAGAGAACAGCAGCAATTTTGGCCTTTTTAATATGTCTTTATCCAATCATAATTTCCCTCTAATTCATTTAGTATATCCACACAAATTATATACTGTTATTTAACAATAAGTAGGGCTTTCTTTTGATGCCAAAACAAATGATATATGTATAACCCATAATTTTTTTTATTACAATATATATATATATATATAGAACTGGGCAACACTGCAAAAAAACCCCACATATTTTATAAGATTTTCTGTGATGATTTCTATGCAATTAGTGTGAATCTTTAAACAGGGACTCGATACAACGTATGGACATTCTCTCATACCTCCCAAGTGTCCCTCTTTAAGAAAGACAGTTCCTCTTTGAGATACAAATCCCTCTGTACCTCTTTCCCACCCTAATGTTCCTCTTTTTTTTAGGAGATCAGACTATGTGGCACGAATATAAGTGTATCACATTGCCCCACACCAATAAAGTTCACATTAATGTTTATTTAAATTCAGAATGTGTGTTTATACAATAGTTTGTATGAATACAATACTTTGGTCTTGTTCTACATAATTTAGTCAGTGTTATAAAGAATTGTCAATAGATTTTGAATACCTTCTACCAGTCCTTCCCCCAAGCAACACCACCTAAATTCAGTGTCCCTTTCTGGCCATTTGAGTTGTTGGGAGGTATGCGTAAGGGAATCCCTGTAAGGACTTGCATCTATACTTTGAGAACTGTAGATGCCACGAGTGATAACGATGAATTCAAGCAGATACAGGGTGGAGATTTTTGCGTATTTACTTTATGAGTTATTTCAGAACCAATACATTACAATCCTGCAGCGAGAAACCTTAGCATTTTAGTGAATTTGCTACTTGACAAAACAGTAACTCAACAGAATTTCGAAGTCCTCTGTGACCTCTCATAGTAGTCCCATGAGACCTCAAACACAAGCCAAAAGCCAGAATCAGTTGGGGCTTTAATAACTTTGTAAGTGAGGCAGTGTATCCCCTCTCCATCTGCTTAGAATATAATGGCTCCCTGTAGATAAAGGGGCATGGGGGAACCCTAACACATGAATAATAAAATAAGAGGATTTTAGTCTTACCTGTTAAATCCTTTTCTCTTAGTCCATACAGGTTACTGGTAACTACGGGTAGGTGATCCGCCCCTTTAAGTAGGCAGGAACAATTCTAAAATTGATTGCAGGGGGTGGAGCCTACTTTCCCTCCTTGGCTGCAGCTAGCCAACCAGCTCCAGAAAGATTTGAGATACTAACTATTGACTAGATAGTGGAAGGGAAAGAAGACTCCTGTGAGCATGACCCTGAAGGATCCCCACAGTCTGCCACAGGAGAGCCAAGCATGGTCTCTTGACAGGGTGGGACACCAGTAACCTGTATGGACCAAGAGAAAAAGATTTAACAGGTAAGACTAAAATCCTCTTTTTTCTGTCATCAAATACAGGTTACTGGTAACTCTGGCATTTCCAACCATTGTGTTTCCCAGAGGCGGGAAGCAAGGCAAGAACCAGGCGCAAGGCCCCCAAAGTCACCAGTGCAGACATGAACCATCAGAACAGAGATAGCCCAACAAAAACAACTGAAGTGTCAACGGACACTGAACAGGGGTAACAACACCCACTGAACTAGAGCCAATGGTGCGCAAAAGTGAAGGAAGCACCAAGAACTGAAGAAAATCCTAGACTGGCAAGACTGCCTCCAGGATTTTCCTCCCAAAGCTGGCGTCAGCCGATGCCAGCACATCACATGTTAACGCTTCGAAAAGGTGTGCACAGACAACCAGGTGGCAGCCTTGCACAACTGATCAGCAGAGGTCTGATTCTTGTATGCCCAAGAGGCCCCAATAGATCGAGTAGAATGAGTCATGACCCTGAAAGGGACAGGCTTCTTCCTCAGCTCATAAGCCTTACAAATAGTGGACTTGATCCAAGAAGCAATAGTCACCTTGGATGCAGGGTTTCTTGCCCTAGGACCCTCAGGAATGACGAACGATGCGTCTGATTGCCTGACAGACTCAGTGTGATGTACATAAAACTTAAGACAACGCACCATGTCTAACATGTGGAGATCCCTCTCCTTGTCAGAGATGGGGTCAGGGCAGAAAGAGGGCACCACAATCTCCTGACTGATGTGGAACTCCGAAACCACCTTCGGGAGAAACTCCTGAGAGGTGTGAAGCACCACCTTGTCCTTGTGAAACACCAAATAGGGTGGTTTACAGGACAGAGCATTTAACTCTGCAACACGACAGGCAGACACAGCCGCCAGGAGAAAAGACTTCCTCCAGGATTTTCCTCCCAAAGTGGCTCAGCCGATGCCAGCACATCAACACGGTAGTGCTTTGAAAAGGTGTGTACAGATGACCAAGCGTCCGCCCTGCACAACAAAGCTTGACATCAGGAAGGATGGCAATGTGCCTCTGGAAGAAAACAGAAAGCGCAGAAGTCTGAACCTTAAGTGAACTCAAAGTGAGGCCCTGATTCACACTGTCTTGCAAGAAGGCCAACACCGTAGGCAGATCAAAATCCTGAGACAGGTCCTTGCCAGCACACCAGGACAGAAAAGTCAAACAGACACGATGGTAGATCTTGGAAGAAACAGGTTTGCGGGAACTGAGCATAGTAGCCACCACACCAGGAGAGAACCCTTTATTCTTCAAAATTGAGGATTCAATTTCCAAGCATCAAAGCTAGACGATGAACATCCTCTTTCCACAGGTAAACCTGTAGAAGAAGATCCGGACAGTAAGGGAGCCGAAATGGCTCCGCCACAGACAGATCCAGAAGCTCCAGAAACCAAGAGTGACGAGGCCAGTATGGAGCAATCAGAATAACTGGACAACGTTCCAGTAGCAAGATGTAGGCCAAAGGGAATATCCAAGGAATGGACATCACATCTACCGCCAGAGCCAGAGGGTCTCTCCACCGAGAGCAGAACCTCAGTACCTTCCTGTTGTGTCTTGTCGCCATCAGGTCGATGGAAGGAAGACCCCATTTCTGAACAATGAGGTTGAACACCTCTAAGTGTAGCTTCCACTCTCTGCTGTCCACTGTGTGTCGACTGAGGAAGTCCGCCATGACGTGGTCTACGCCAGGAATGTGCACTGCTGAAATGGCAGGAACGTGATCCTCTGCCCAAGACAAACTAGCCTTGAACTCTAACCAAGTGGAGAGACTTCTTGTTCCGCCCTGCTTGTTGATGTAAGCCACGGCCGTGGCGTTGTCGGACTCTACTAGGACCGGACAGTCTTCCAACTGAGATGTCCAATGACGAAGGGCATAAAATATTGCCCGAAGCTCCAATATGTTGATCGGAAGGAGGGATTCCTCCGGAGACCACTGACCCGGAGTGCTCAAGTGACCCAGTACCGCTCCCCAGCCGGAGAGTCACGGTTTGTTTTGACTCTCAGACACAGAGTTAAGATAAAAACACAACTTTATTGAAAAGTTTAAAAAGAACCCTCGCAGGTTAGGCATACACATATAACAACATTAAATTTGTACACGGCAATAGTGAGTAGTGGTACAGAGAATGTGAGACAGGCTCTACCGGCCTTGCCAATACCGGGTAAGGCAACCTTAGACTGGCACGAGATGGAAAAGGTTCTACCGGCCTTACCAATATACCGGGCAAGGCAGCCTGGAGGCTTGCAGCAACGAGGAAGGAGGCTCTACCGGCCCTGTCAATATACCGAGCAAGGCAGCCTTGAGACTGGTACAACGAGAGAGGAGGCTCTACCGGCCTTGCCAATATAGCTGGCAAGGCAGCCTTGAGACTGGTACAACGAGAGAGGAGGCTCTACCGGCCTTGCCAATATACCGGGCAAGGCAGCCTGGCTAAACCATGAGACTGCAAGTACTGGTACACAAACAGAGATGGCCTCAGCAACTGGCATATAGTTGGAGTAAACCAGTCGCCTATGCTGGGCACACAGAGGCCTAGCCGGGGCTGTATAGGTGTCAGTGAGCACCCGGTAATAATGGAGCGAACCAGTACCCGCGTACTGAACAGACAAGGATCACCGGTGCTATATGGAATGCAGCAAGCAACCGGCTATGCGTGGAGCGAACCAGTACCCGCGTACTGGATACACAAGACTCTCCCGGTGCTATATGGAATGCAGCAAGCCACCGGTATACTAGGAGCAAACCAGTACACGCGTACTGGGTTACACAATACTCTACCGGTGCTGAATGGAACGCAGCAAGCAACCGGTTATAAGTGGAGTGAACCAGTACCCGCGTACTGGGTGACAGAAGACCCTACCGGTGCTGTATGAGATGCAGCAAGCCACCGGTTATAGGTGGAACAAACCAGTACCCGTGTACTGGGTTACACAATAATCTACCGGTGATGTATGGGACGCAGCAAGCAACCGGTTATACATGGAGTGAACCAGTACCCACGTACTGGGTTACACAATCCCTACAGGTGCTGTATGGAACGCAGCAAGCAGCCGGTTATACATGGAGAGAACACGTACCCGCATACTGGTTACACAATCTCTACTGGTGCTGTATGGAACGCAGCAAGCAGCCGGTTATACATGGAGCGAACCAGTACCCCTGTACTGGGTTACAAATCAAAGAGAGATGAAAATGTCGCCAAAGGTGATAAGAAGGAGGAGGCACTCTGCAGGCGATCCAGAAGCAGGAACACAACCGGTACAGGACAGGAAACAGGAACAGCGATGGCAGCCAACCGGACCAGGAACCGGACCTGGAACGGCAGCAGGAACAACAGCCCAAACCGGATCAGGAACCGAGGAAGCTGTCAGGCAGTAACTCAGGCGATCACTGGAGAGCAGTAGTGTAGTAAAAGCCCAGGAAGCTCAGGAACACAGTGCAGGTGACAGAGACACCATGAAAGGGCAACCAAAGGGTGCCCAAGCCCAGTCTAAATAGGCAAAACTGGGCGGGCTGAAGGCAGGCAGCCAATGGAGAGCCCATTCAGGTAACTGACAGGAAAAGGCAGCAATCAAGGGCACCGTGATACATCCGTCGTCACAGTGGTCCAGAAGGATACCAGGAAGGACTTGCTCTTCAGCAGGTTGGAGCGGTCGAGCCCCCATGACAAACTCAGCTCCACATGAAGAGGAAGAGACACTGATGTCTTCAGAAGGTCCGGTTGACCCTTGCACACCTGGATCACGAACCTCTGGAGCTCCATGCTGTGCGTCAAGGCAAACAGGACCACTTCTATGGTGGAGATGAATTTCCCCACTAGAGAGGACAGCTTCTTGGCTGGAACTGGACCTTGAGCCAGAACCGCAGAAACCCTGTGGGCAATCTGGTGAGCCACCTCGTCCGTGAGGAACACCATGGTCTTCTGAGTGTCGATAAGATCTGACTTGTCCAAGTTGATGATCCACCCATAATGGGTGAAAGCATGAATGCATTGATGAACCTGCTGATGAAGAAGTTCCGCAGAAGGGGCTTTCAGAAGCAGGTCGTCCATGTATGGAGTAACTCTGATGCTGTTCCGGTGGAGGACGGACACTAAGGCACCCAGAACACGGTTGAAGACCTGAGGAGCTGTCGTCAGACCAAATGGAAGAGCTGAGAACTGAAAATGTCCCGTTGCAGGCAAACCGGAGGTACTGCCGGCTCTCTGGATGAATGGCAATGTGTAAGTACGCGTCCTGAAGATCCAGAGAAGCAAGGACATGGCAGCAATCACTGTCTGTAGAGACTCCTGATGATAATGAGTCCGGGTCACAAAGGAATTGAGATCCTTCAAGTCCAAAATGGGACGACAATCACCATCCTTCTTGGAGACCACAAAGAGGTTTGAGTAAAAACCCATACCTCTGTCCTGAACTGGAACCAGCTCTAGAACGTCCTTGTCCAGAAGAGCCTGAACAGTGCCGAACAGATGGAGTTTCTCTGCGCCGTAGAGTGTTAGAAGGACGAAAGCGAAATGGAGGAAGAGAGACGAAAGAGATCCTATACCCTTCCGTCATCACCTATAAATCCCATGGGTTCATCACTGAACTCTCTCAAATGCTGTGATAGTGTCGCAGATGACCACCCACAGCATAGTGTGGACCCGAGTTCTGTGAGTCATGCCGAAGAAGGCTTGGAAGCCTTGGGCTTGGAGGAGACCTTGGGCTTCCACTGTTGTTTGGGCTTGGAGGCGGTACGCGGAGCTGAGGGAACAGTCTGGTTCGCCAGACATGTCTCATTCTGAAAGGAACGAAAATACCGATTACGTTTAAGCGGCAATTTCTTCCTGTGAACCAAGGGTAGAAGAGTACACTTACCCCCTGTGGCCTCACTGATCAGATCCTCAAGATCTGGCCCAAACAAGGAGGTACCCTGAAAGGGTAGGGAGAGCAATGCTTTCTTAGAAGCAGTGTCAGCAGACCAGATCTTGAGCAAAAGAGCTCGTCTGGCCACCACAGATATGGTGGAAACCCTAGCCACTAAACGGATGGCATCAAATAAGGCAGCAGAAACATAGTGCTGTGCCTCAGAAATGTTGGCGAGAAGGCACAACTTATCCAAATTAGGCACATCCTGATGGACAGCCCAGATGAGCTGTTCAATCCAGACCGCAATGGCCCGGTTCACCCATGCAGCATTGAATGCTGGACACATGGCAGAACCAGCAGTGGCAAAAATGGACTTGAGGGAGACCTCAAGTTTCTTGTCAGTCCAGTCATTCAGACCAGATGCATCAGTGACTGGTAAGGCAGTAGACTTACCTGGAAATAGGAGCATCCACTTTGGGAGGATGAACCCACTGAGCAAGTGCTGTCTCAGAGAAGGGATAAAGCCTGGCAAATGTCCTGGACACAGAGGGTTTTTAGGCTCCTGGAACACATCAGAGGGGTCAGAAGGAACCTCCTGAACTTAGGGAATGTTAAGAGTAGTTAAGACAGCCCTGATCAGGCCCTCAGCGGAGGGGCTCAGGATCAGTCTCGAAAGGATCCCCAAAAAACTGAGCTGAGCCCACAGCAGGACATTCCTCAACATCTGAATCCACCAGCAGTTCCTCTTCAGAGGAATGACACATCAGGTACTCCCTGAGGTTTGGGCAGGGAAGACTTGATGGAGGAGGGGGCCTGCCAAGAATGAAAGACCCCCTGTAACTGGGATGGAAAGAGTTGCAATGTGGACCTAAGGTCCCTAGTAGCAGTCTTGAACTCTTGCACCCAAGATGGCTCTAATGCATGGCTGGAGGTCCCTGGAATACTTTCAGGGACATCAGAACATGCTGGGCATAAGTGACCTGAGAATTCTCTAGGCAGCCCTGAGTGACAGGAAGAGCAATGCGCAATGGGGGATACAGAGACCCCAGCCTCCTTAGTCTTAGGTCTGGCCCCACGCTCCAACCTTATAGACATTCTCACAGTGTCAAATAACCTTACTGTATAAGAAATCACTGAATTATAGTGTGTAGGATTAAAGTTTCACCCCCAGAAATCGCTAACATAAACTTATCTGGCAGGCGAGAGTCCAAGCCCTGCGTAGGATACTTGTTCTGGAAAGATCACAAAATGGCTGCCGCGGCGGGAGCCAATCAGAAACAAGCGCGCGAAGCAAGCACTCATGGGAAATGTAGTTTTCCCAAAAAAGTACCCTAACAGTGCCCAAAGCCCCCTGAGCCCCCAACACACCAGAAACATGAACCTGATTATAGAGCAAGGGCAGACAAGTAAAATGAACCATCTCTGAAGTCGCTAAGTTAAACGGTTGCAGAGATATGTCCCAAACAGTACAGTCCCATAGAAGTGAACGGAGCAATGGCGTCTATGCGGCAAAGTGCGCCTTAAAGGCGCAGAACTCAAATTTTACAAAATTGAGAGTGTAAATCTAAAATGCCTATAACAGCATTAGAACATGTTAGGACACCCGAAAAACACTAAACCAGTAGGAAAAGTGTTAGAAAACCTGCTTCAAAACACCCAACAGACATACAGATAGACCCAATGAGTGCAGGAGTGTGCAATAGGAACTCCAAATGAAAACACCCCTGTGCGGAGGGGCACTGTGGGACAAGTGGACCTGCAACACTCAAAGGGTTGCTCACCTTTCCTGCAGATCCTCTGTCTTCAGATTACCATGTAGTAAGAAGTAACCTCAGTGGGTAACTCCTGGGGAATCACTTGGAATCAAGATTTTCCCCCTCAGGGCTTAAGGTCCACAAAAAGCACCTGGATACTGAGCTAAGCACATCTAAGGGCATTTTCAGTTATGGTAATCCACCTAATTGTGGTATTCCATATCTAACAGAAAAATAAAAAAGTTTTTAAAACTATAGCAGAACTGTTCTCTTGCCTGTGTTATCTTCACCAAGGAACAAATCTTTCTGGAGCTGGTTGGTTAGCTGCAGTCAAGGACGGAAGGTAGGCTCCACCCCCTGCAATGAATTCTAGAATTGTTCCTGCCTACTTAAAGGGGCGGATCGCCTACCCAGCGTTACCAGTAACCTGTAATGGACGACAGAGAAATTAAATCTTGATTGTATGTGTTTTAAGCCAATTACATTTTAAGTAACAATATAAGCTGCATTTTAGTCAAGTGAACTCATTGTCTGCAGAAGGTACAAAAGTGCTGTTTAAGCAGGTTTTCTTTGCACATCTTTGTTCCTGGTGTGTAGGTTATTTTGTCTGTGAGCACAATTCAGTTTAAATTAAGATACTGAAATTCAGGTACCATATTATAATATTGGCTAGTGCAGTACCTTTACCTTCTTCTGACAAAAGGCTCGATCCAAATGTTGGTGTAGAAAAATGTTGGTAGGGCAAAATGGATACCGACCGGCAAAATAAAATGTCTTGGTCCGTATTCAAATGTCCTATAGACATTTAAGCACAACGGACGTTAGGACACAAAACTGGTGTTGTGTCCGAACGTTCTTTTTTGTTCGTTAAGTTCCCAAAACATCACTAAATAACGCCAGTTTTGGGAACTTAACAATTAAAAGTAATGCGTTGCGTACCTCTCTGGGGCCCATAGGGTTTAAGTACATGGTAGTGTGCAACGTCTTCAAATAAAGATCCCCCATATATAATAAACATGTCATGAAATGTTTGCTATATATCATAATGAAATGGTATGTCTATCTCCTATAATTAAATAAAATTCCAACTTAGCGTTTCAACGTTGCTGTCTCCGCCTATGTGTGAGGCGCTGAGGCGGTGGCGGAGACAGAATAAGGTGGCACACCCCTCCCCTCTTCTTCTTCACGGGCTAATGCCTGCTCCGGTCTGAGGGAATTAGAATTGAGGCTGCCCTTATGTATGGGCAACCTTACTTCTAATTCTCTCACAGCCAATCAGTTTAAAGCACAGCAGCTCAAAGTCGATTGGCGGAGGCAGCAGAGACAGCAACGTTCAAACTCTGAGTTGGATTTTTATTTACTTATAGAAAATAGACATACCATTTCATTATGATATATAGCAAACATTTCATGACATGTTTATTATTATATAGGGGGATCTTTGAAGACGTGGCACACTACTATATACTTTAATGCATTGTAAAACACGCAAGGGGTTAAAGTATGTACGCTTTCAACTCAAACTTATTTTTCACAGGAAGAAGATAGAAGAAAGAAGATAGAAGAGAAGATAGAAAAGAAGGACAGAAGAGGATCAGGAAGCTGAGGACTCCGCTGGACATCAGGATTGATGGTAAGTGTTACTTGTAATGTGATTTTTTTTTTTAACTTAGTCGGGTTAACCCTATGAATGCCGGCGGGGTAATTATACCCAACTGGCACTCATAGGGTTAATTCTACTAATGTCTGACACATTTTTCATCCTTTGGATGTATTGATATGGGTCTTAGAGCCCCATATCAATACATTCACTGAGGACTTAGGTTTTTATTTAAAGGGATAGTAATACTTCGTTTTAACTTTATTTTATTTTGTAGGCATTAAAAAACATGAAGAATGATATAAGTCTTATCTCTCAAACCTTTATGGTTTATGAGATATTCACAAGCAAAGTTTCCCCCTCCCGCCCCTTTTACCTACTGTAAACAATCTCTTCTCAGATGTGGAATGCAGTCCATAGACTGGACAGATAACAGAAGGGGACATTCTTATTCCTATGAAAACAATGAAATCCCTGCCCCCCTTGACAAGCTTTTCAGGTTTTTCCCTTATCTTAATTGAAGATTGTCCCTCTCTGAAGTCTACCTGGGCACCTCCCTTCTGCTCAGGTTGAACAGTGTGACATCAGTAAAAGGGGAGGGAGGGGGACACTTTGTCATTGAATTACTCTGGAACTACAACTCTGACAGAATTGAAATAACACTCTCCAAAGTCCAAATACTATGATGATTAATTAGAGCTGTTTTTATTATGAAACATTACTATTCCTTTAACTTCAAGTGTCTGTGTCGGCTGTTTAAACAGGCAATAAGGGACTCAAGTTGAAAAGAAAAAATAGGATTTTAGTCTTACCTGTTAAATCCTTTTCACTTAGTCCATACAGGTCACTGGTACTTCTACTTCTGGGAGGCGATTCGCCCCTTTAATAGGCAGGAACAATTATGCAAATGATTGCAGGGGGCAGAGCCTCCCCTCCTACTTAAGCCACCTTCAGGCCAGAGCCACTAGATTGATTTGAGACCCTAAAACTGACCCCAGGTAAGCAAGAAGAAAGACTCCTGTGAGCATGCCCCAAGGGTCTCCCACTGAATGCCACAGGAGAGCCAGGTCTGGTCCCTTGACAGGGTGGGAGACCAGTGACCTGTATGGACTAAGTGAAAAGGATTTAACAGGTAAGACTAAAATCCTATTTTCACTGTCGTCCAATACAGGTCACTGGTACTTCTGGGATGTACAAACATTGAGCTGATCCAGAGGTGGGAATAAGGCAAGGACCAGAACAAGGCCCAAGTCATGAAAACTGCTATGAACCAGTTAATTACATAGCCCAAACTGTAAGTGTCAACGGACACCAATCAAGGGAACAATCCTTGAACTAACACAGCACACGGAACAAGAGCCAACTGGGCTCAACAGTAAGGAAGCAGTAAGGATCACAGAGCGGAAGACCTACACAGGCAAAACTGCCTCCAGGACTTTCCTTCCAAAACTGGCATCAGCCGAGGCCAGCACATCAACTCGGTAGTGCTTAGAAAAAGTGTGCACAGAGGACCAAGTAGCCGCTCTGCACAGTTGATCAGCGGAAGCCTGATTCTTGTAGGCCCAAGAGGCCCCAATAGATCTGGTGGAATGGGCAGTCACCCAGAAGGGAACATGCTTATTCCGCAACTTGTAGGCTTCACGGATAGTAGCCTTAATCCAAGAGGCAATGGTAACTTTGGAGGCCGGTCTCCCTGCCGTAGGCCCCTCAGGAATGACGAATAGAGCGTCAGACTTCCTGATAGACTCGGTGCGATGAACATAAAACTTGAGGCAACGCACCACATCCAACAAATGGAGATCTCGTTCCTTGTCAGATGAAGGATTAGGGCAGAAAGAGGGAACCACAATCTCCTGATTGATGTGAAACTCGGACACAACCTTGGGTAAGAATTCCTTGGTAGTGCGAAGCACAGCCTTAACCTTGTGGAACACCAGGTAAGGAGGTTTACAAGACATAGCCTGTAACTCTGCTACCCGGCGAACTGAAACAATAGCCAAAAGGAAGGCCATCTTCCAAGTCAAGAGACGTAATGGAATGGAAGCCAAGGATTCAAACGGGGGTCGCTGGAGAACTCCCAGCACCAATTGAGGTCCAACTGGGGAGCAGAACTCTTGAAGGCAGGTCGAACATGAGTCACACCTTGGAAGAAAACTTTCACATCAGGAAGGATAGCAATCCTTTCCTGGAAAAACACAGACAAGGCAGAAGTCTGAACTTTGAGGGAACTCAAACTGAGCCCCTTATCAACACCGTCCTGCAAGAAGGCCAGGACAGTGGGAAGATGAAAATCAAGGGAGAATTTCTTCTCAGAGCACCATGCCACGAAAGTTGACCATATGCGATGATAGATCTTGGAAGACACAGGCTTACGAGCACTGAGCATAGTCGACACCACAGAAGGAGAAAATCCTTTCTTTGCTAGAATCGAGGATTCAACCGCCATGCCATCAAATGGAGAGAGTGAACATCCTCCTTCCACAGATATCCCTGAAGAAGTAGGTCCGGACGGGCAGGAAGTGGGAACGGATCCGCCACTGACATGGCCATCAGCTCCGGATACCAGGACTGGCGAGGCCAGTTTGGAGCGATCAGGATAACAGGACATCGCTCCCGCTTCAGTTTCTGGATGACTCTGATCAATAGAGGAAGAGGAGGAAAGATGTAAGCCAGAGAAAAATCCCAAGGAATCGATAAGGCATCCACTGCCAGAGCAAGGGAGTCCCTCCGCCGGGAGCAAAACACCGGAACCTTCCTGTTGTGTCTAGAGGCCATCAGGTCCACCTCCGGCATCCCCCACCTCTGGGTGAGCAAGTGAAACACCTCTGGATGAAGAGCCCATTCTCCACTGTCGACGGCATGACGACTGAGGAAGTCCGCCATGACGTTGTCCACGTCTGGAATATGAACTGCAGAGATGACAGGCACGTGATCTTCTGCCCAAGACAAAATATCCTTGACTTCCAACCAGGCAGTGCCGCTTCTTGTGCCGCCTTGCCTGTTGATGTAAGCCACCTCAGTGGCGTTGTCGGATTCCACTCTGATCAGACGACCGGTCAGTTGAGATTCCCAGTGTATCAGGGCAAGCCGGATGGCACGTAGTTCCAGAACATTGATGGAGAGAAGAGATTCCTCCAGACCCCATTTCCCCTGAGCACTGAAGCGACCCAACACAGCACCCCAGCCCCGAAGGCTGGCATCCGTTGTGATCGTGGTCCAACAAGGAACTTGAAAGGACCTCCCTTACAGGAGATGGGAGAGATCCAACCACCAGTGCAGACTCGATTCCACATGAGGAGGTAGAGAGACTGACAGATGCTGATGATCTGGATGATTCTTGCACGTCTGGATCACAAATCTCTGAAGTTCCCTGGAGTGGGCCATGGCAAAAGGTACCGCTTCGATCGTGGAAATGAACTTCCTTTTTGGCTACCACAAACAGGTTGGAATAAAATCCTGAACCTGTGTCCTCCGGAGGAACCACTTCCAGAACCTCTTTGTCCAAGAGATCCTGAATAGCGTCGTCGAACAGACGTCTTTTTGTGGGTTCCTCAGAAAGACGAGTAAAATGGAACCGAAAAGGAGGAAGGGAGGAGAAAGGGATCCTGTATCCCTCTGACACCACCTGAAGAACCCATGGGTCCACCACTGACTCCTCCCAAGTCCGGCGAAAGATGCGGAGACGTCCACCTACAGCCGGATGCGGACCCGGGTTCGGCGAGTCATGCCGAAGCAGTCTTGGAGGTCTTGGCCTTGGGGGCCACTTTGGGCTTCCAGGACTGTTTGGGCTTGGAGGAGGAGCGCGTAGCAGGAGGACCCGTTTGGGCCGAGGAGCGTGTCTCAGTCTGAAAGGAACGAAAGGACCGATTGCGTTTGGCTGTAAACTTTTTCTTAAAGACTGAGGGTAGAAGAGTACTTTTACCGCCAGTAGCCTCACTGATCATTTCTTTGAGTTCAGATCCAAATAGCAAATTCCCCTGAAAGGGCAAGGAAAGCAAGGCTTTCTTAGAGGCTGTATCAGCAGACCAAATTTTCAGCCAAAGGGCACGTCTAGCCACCACAGAAGCAGTGGAGGCCCTCGCCATCATGCGCGAAGCATCAAAGGCAGCGTCAGCAACATAATTCTGAGCTTCAGTGATATTAGCAAGAAGCTGCAACTGTTCAGATACTGGTGCATCCTGGCGAACTGCGTCAGTCAGTCGTTCAGTCCAGGCCGCAATGGCTCTATTAACCCACGCCACTGCAAAGGTTGGACGCATGGTAGTGCCAATGGAGGCAAAAATAGACTTAAGAGAAAGCTCTAGCTTTTTATCCGTCCAATCCTGAAGGGCAGAGGCATCAGAGACAGCCAAAGCGGTAGACTTGGATAGTCTGGAAACAGGAGCATCCACCTTGGGGGGATGAACCCATTTTGCCAGCTCAGTCTCAGGAAAAGGGTACAGTTTAGCAAACTTTTTAGAGACAGAGGAGGATCTATCAGGATTCTTCCATGCCTCAGAGACTAGACGGGCAAGAGTAGGGTTAGTTGGAAAACAAACAGCAGGCTTAGATGGTTTCTTTTGGGATCATAAGTGGATTCCTGAGTCAGAGGAAGGTTGAGCGTATTCAGGACAGCTCTAATCAGACCCTCAGCCGAGACTTCAGGGTCACATTCATAAGGGTCCCCAATGGACCTGTTAGACTCAATAACAGTGCGTTCCTCAGCATCAGAATCCTGCAAGAGTTCTTCCTCAGAAGAATCAGACACATCAGGAGCACCCTGTGGCTTAGGCAGGGAGGTCCTGATTGTAGCGGGGGTCTGCCAGACCTGGAGAGCCCCCTGTACCTGAGAGGGAAAGAGTTGAAGAGTGGATCTGAGATCCCTAGTGGCAGCTTTAAACTCCCTCACCCAAGATGGCTCAATAGCATGGCTGGGAAGCCCAGGGTTGCTATCTTGACCAGTGCATTTAGGGAATAGATCCCCCACAATATCACTAGATAGCCCAGTGTGACAAGAGGAGCAAAACGCCATGGGGGGGGCAGACCCCCCATCCTCCTTAGACTTGGGACTAGCCCCTAGCTCCAGTGAAGTAGACATGCTCACAGCGTCAATATACCCCACTGTAAACTCTATCACCCAGTAAGAGTGTGGAAGATTAAAGTTTCACCCCAGAAATGCCTAATTTTGGACTTATCTGGCCAGCGAAGGGTTAATCTGTTGAGGGGAGAGAAGGCTCGGTCCCTGCGTAGTGTACTCGCTGAGGAAGAGCTCCACAAAATGGCGGCCGTCAGGATAGCCAATCAGAAACGAGCGCGAACCGGGCGCTCATGGGAAATGTAGTTTTCCCCATACAAGTACCCCAAACAGTGCCCGAAGCCCCCCTGAACACCCCACACTAATAAAACACACACCGGATGATAGAGCAGGAGCTTAGCATTAAAATGAGCCCTCTCTGGAGTTGCTGTGACAAGCGGTTCCAGAGATATGTCCCAGACTGTGAAATCTCATAGAGAGTAAAGGAGCCATAGCGTCTAAGCGGGAAAAGCCGCGCTTAAAGGCGCGGAACACCATTTTTAATAAAGTTTAACAAAACATTAAAAAGTGCCCAAACATACATTAAACACATAAATAAACACTATTCAAGGCTCCAAACCCAGAGAATACCACAGAAACTGCATTAAAACATTGAATGCAAATAAAAACACCCTATGAGTGCTGGAGTGCAAAGCAAACTCCCAAATACAAGCCCAGCAAAGGGACACTGTGGGGACAAGTGGACCTTCAGCACTCAATGGGTGGCTCACCTTTCCTGCAAGGACTTCAGTCTTCAGGTGACCATGATGAAGTGGGAATAGACCAGAGGTAAATTCCCTAGTAGGGAAGCTGCTTAACTCAAGCTGTTCCCTCTTCAGGGCACAAGGTCCACAGAAAATCCCTGGAAGCTGCACCAGCCACTTTAAAGAGGGCAATTCACAGCCATGGTCACCCTCCTAATGGTGGTATTCCATATTTGAATAAAAAAATAACAAAATACTAAGTTGAATGCATAGATGTTCTCTACCTGGTGTGCACAGCACCCAGGAACAAATCAATCTGGTGGCTCTGGCCTGAAGGTGGCTTAAGTAGGAGGGGAGGCTCCGCCCCCTGCAATCATTTGCATAATTGTTCCTGCCTATTAAAGGGGCGAATCGCCTCCCAGAAGTAGAAGTACCAGTGACCTGTATTGGACGACAGTGAAATAGGTGTTAACTTTCCTGCGATAACTTGAGTCCCTTATCACCTGTTCATGGCTAACTCGGACATCTAAATTGCAATTTACGTTGTTTTCATCCACAACGGCCCTTTTTTTGCTGGTATTTTTTGATAGCACAAACATTTGAATAGCTTACTGTGCTGGGAAAAATGCCGTCGGCAGAAAAAAGAGCCGTCTCCAACATTTGGATTGAGGCCAAAATGTCTCCAAACAGCCAAATTGTGAGTCAGAAACTGATCCCCTCTTCTGATAGATGGGCCTGAGTTCCATACTTGAAATCCGTGGCTCAGGTCACAGGCTTCACTTGCTACACAGTAATCCCTCTAGGCAGCAGATTCCACATTTTGGAAACCAGACACTCGATGTGTGTGGGGACTGTGCATGGAACTCCATGGAACCTGAACTGTGATACTTAAGACTTGCAGTTCAGGTTCATCACAGGATCAACCAGACATTGCCAGGGGTCAGTTTACTAATCTCGGAATGGATCAGCCAGGTTGCACACCTTGACTAGCTTGGTAGGTCTGTTCTAGCAGGGAAAACTGCTGGGTGTCAGTTTGGAATTGCTTCTTCCTTGTTTACTCCATTGTGTATAAGATGCATCCCTGTGTCTGTGCCCCATTTTCTTCCTATCTATTCATGACTTCCTGCTGACACCATATACATTGACTGACTGAAGCAAGAGCACACACACTGTAGAGAGCCTCTCTTAATAATCCCTCCTGTAGGTGTTACAAACCTCACACTGAGACTGAACACCAGGAAATTAAAAGTCCATCATCCTCTATCGAGCACAGGACCACCAATATTTTCTTGATGCAATATTTTTAAAAGAAAGAAGATCCTGAAAGGAATTTTCACAAATGAAGAGTAACTGAAAGCTCCAAGTAGAAATATTAACTAAGCATTGTAACTTTTTCCATTAGGATAACGGATTTGTTTGGATCGCTTCCATGGGTACAAGAACTCTATCTGCAAAAGATACATTTTCCCAGCACTTCAGCTTTTAATAAACATGTTGAAAAAATGCAGTGTTCTCCTGCTATATCACTGCCATGGTGAAGAATGGTACTGTACCAGCTTATAAATATCCATGAGATAACCATGTAGAGAAGTATGCCTCTTTCCTGTGCCTTGTTGTCTAATTTACTATTATTTTGCTGAGCAGATAGCAACAACATGTAACTAATAAACAAAGAAACATAGGGACTGACGTAATATGAAAAATGTTGCAATTCTGTGGCAAACCAACTGTATATATGAAAGAAACAAAAATTCCTAGAATTCACACAAATCTAAATGGCACTTTTAACCCCATGAATGCTAAGCAGGTCTTCAAACTATTGCAATGTGGATTTTTCTTTGTTTCCCTACAGTGCAGCATTCTCCTTAGTATACAAAAGCCTCATTACTCTTACCCAGTTCATTGGGTGATCATGTCAACTACCAGAGGGAATCCAGTATTTAGTATTTGAGAAAAGAAATCAGCTGTATATATCTTTATTTATACAGCTGCATACATGCAAACAAAGCTTTACAGAAACAGAAAAAATGTAATTAAAGCAGTAGTAATGTTTAGTTTTACATGTTTCTCAGAACGTTCATCATATGCAATAGTACTGCTGTGCGATGCTCTTACACTTCAAAACGTGCTAATAATATGTTGAAGTTGATCCGCCTGGCCCCTTTCCCTAATAGCAGGCCACCTCCTGATAGACCTGAAATCCGGTCCCGGTACCAGACAAATCACAATGACGGACAATCTTCCCTCATTCAATATAAGGAAAACCCTGCCCTCCTTTATGAAGAAGGGCAGGTTTTTCCTAATACTGTGTGAAGATTGTCCCACATTGTATCCACTGTCGGATCTGTGATAAAAATGCTTACGTCGGGGAAAGGGGTGGGTGGGATCAACTTCAACATATTATTGCAATGTAACTAGCATGTTTTGAAGAGTAGGCGCATCACACATTCTGAGCTATGTGTAAAATGAAACATTACTATCCCTTTAAAAACTGCAAGATAGGGTAAGTGCATCAGGCTACAGTGTGATCACGAAATTACTAGTGAGGAAAAAGTGAAACCAAGTAAATCATACCTTGGGAAGGGGACCATATCCCGAAGAGCTTATAATATAATAGTATATGGGTAATAAGATTTAATAAAGGGTATTATATTTATAGGAATGTATGTCTTTTAATATGCTTAACAATCACAAAATAGAATTAAGACTTCTAATACTGTATTTGCCTAATTACTGGATGTTCCTGAATAGAAGGCATCCCCCCACCAAAATTATGTTAATTTAGGAAAAAAAACAGCAACAAAAACTCAATATATGATGACAGTGTAATGTCTGTGCGTGAAGACAACAGGATGGGAGCGCTTCATGGATCCATCACGCGATCAAGCCAATACGAAACGGATTTAAAAAATCCAAATTTTATTCATACAAAAACAATAAAATTGGTTCTGGAGGATCAATGTTCAGAAGATCAAAACACTGCACACACGCCTAACGCGTTTCATGAGTAACCTCACTTAGTCACAGCCTATAAGTGAGGTTACACATGAAACGCGTTAGGTGTGTGTGCAGTGTTTTGATCTTCTGAACATTGATCCTCCAGAACCAATTTTATTGTTTTTGTATGAATAAAATTTGGATTTTTTAAATCCGTTTCGTATTGGCTTGATTGCGTGGCGGATCCGTGAAGCGCCCTCATCCTGTTGTCTTCTCGTATGTTGAAGCCTTGGCTGAGGCTGTTGGGGGCAGCACCGGATCTGCAAGGCTGCAGTGCCTGGGTGAGTTTATTATTTACATTACTACCTGATATATTGTAGCAACCTTTGTTTAAATCTTTGCTAATGTCTGTGCGTGTCTGTTTTTCTGTGGGACTGGCGTATTATGAAAAATGTTGCAATTCTGTGGCCAATCAACTGTATAAAACAAACAAACAAAAAACTGGTGGCTTTTAACTCTTTGAGTGCCAGAGGGGATGGAATGCATTGCTTTGCAATACATTCCGTACCCCTCTGACACTCAAAAGGTTAACCCCATGAATGCTAGACAGGTCTCCAAAGCATTACAATGTGGATTTTTCTTTGATTCCCTATGGTGCCTTTCTGCTGTCTCAAAAGTGCAACACTTCTCTTTAGTATATACCGTGTATTGTGTGTGTCTGTTCTTCTGTTTGTCCATCCCTCTCTTTTCCTCCTCTCCCTCTACATGTGCCAAGAGGAACAGTCATCCGGCATGTTTACATGTGCTATCCGACAGCACCTTACAATAGACGTATGTTACAATAAATAGGAGGGGATAAAAGTGCCACATTCATAGAAACAATAGGAGAGAGGTCCCTGCCCCAAGGAGCTTACAGTCTAAATGGGTAAAGGAGACAGACAACAGGGTAAGAGGGTGTCAAGTGCTTGGCCGAAGGTACTGCATGGTCCTAGTGCTCCAGAAGATAAGATTTCAGGGTAAACTTAAAGACAGAGGGGAATTTTTCAAGATGTAGGGAGAGGGGTATGGAAAGGGCAGAAGGTGTGGATGGTAAAACAAGAAGTGTGTTGTGTGCTGAGCAAAGGAGGCGACCAGGAACATAAGAGGAGATGAGGGAATAGATGTAAGGAGGGGTAAGGTGAAGGAAGAGATGTAAGAAGCAGTTTGGAGAGCATTAAAAGTAATAAGAAGGACTCTGTAATTGATGCCTTGCTGAATAGGGAGCCATGACAGATGTCTAAGAATTATGTAAGCAGGTTCAGTTTTTGGGGAGAGTGTGGTGATTCGTGAAGCCAAGTTTAAAACAGATTGCATAGGTGAAAGAGGAGAAGTGGAGAGGCCAGTTAGTAGGATATTCCAATAGTCTATGAGGGACAGAATGAGGGCATGTATAAGATTTTTAGTAGTTTGTTTGGAGAAGAACGGGCGGATTTTAGCAATGTTGCGGAGAAAGAAGCAAGATGATCTAGCCACTGAGTTAATGGTGGGGAGAAGGGAATCAAATATGGCCCCAAGGCAGAGTGCTGAGTTGATTGGATCAATGACAATTCCATCAACTGTAATGGTACAGCTAGGTGTTGGGCAAGGTCTTCGTTGTCCAAATGTCACCTTTGGACATGTCTATCCCTCTGCTTTGCAATGCATTACGTACACTCCGGCACTCCACGGGTTACCTTCAGCTGACGGCGTGACATCCAGGAGGAAATTGCCAAGAGGCAGCCTGAATTTTGTAGCTGAATTTGAGGTGAAAGATCAGGAGTGGAGATGTAAACTTGGGTATCATCAGCATATAGATGGTACTTGAATCCAAATTAATTAATAAGTTCACCCAAAGAAAGTGTGCACAGTGAGAAAAGCAGCAGACCCAGAACAGAGCCTTGAGGCACCCCCACAGACAGAGGGACTGTGGAGGAGGTGTTATTGCCAGAAGACACAAAAAAGGAACTTTGTAAGAAATAGGAGGAGAGCCATGAAGCAGCTAGATTTCGGAAACCAAGATTGTGGAGAATTTGAGCAAGAAGAGAATGGTTAACTGTGTCAAAGGCAGAGGCTAAGTCAAGTAGTAAAAGTATAGAAAACAGTCCTTTGGCTTTTGCAGTCTGGAGATCAGTAGCCATTCTGCAGAGAGCTGTCTCAGTTGAGTGACCGCACCGGAAACCAGACTGCAAAGAGTCCAAAAGATTGTTAGAGTTAAGGAATTTGATTATTTGGGAGAAGACAAGGCGTTCTAAGAGTTTTGAGGTAAGAGGTAGAAGGGAGACAGGTCGATAGTTAGAGAGACAGGACGGGTCAAGGTTAGTCTTCTTAAGTAGGGGTTTGATTTGTGCTTGTTTAAAAAAAAAAGGGAAGGTGCCTGTGGAGAGAGAGAGAGAGGTGTTGAAAGTGTGTGTTAATATAGGTGTAAGGATTGGTGAAAGTGGTCTGAGTAAGTGGGAGGGCAAAGGGTCCAAGGAGCAGATAGTGAGGTGGGTGGATAGCTGAGAAACTTCTTCCTCTGATATAGGGGTATGATGAGGGGGGTTTGAGGAGAGAGAGTTCGGAGGCAGAGGGAATAGTAGGAATTTGTTTTTGAATAGATTCCATCTTGTACTTGAAGTGCTCTGCAAAAGCTTGAGGTGAATGTATGGGGTGAGAAGAATCTGTGGCAGAATGGAGCAAGGAGTCAAAAACTGCAAAGAGATGGCGAGGGTTAGACTTGTTGTTGTGGATTAGTATGGTGTAGTATAACTGTTTAGGTTTTGATAATACAGAATGTAGGCAGGACAGCATAAATTTAAAGTGGATGAAAGCTGCACATGAGCGTGATTTCCTCCAAAGGAGTTCAGCAGAGCGAGTGCAAGAACGTAGGAAGTGGGTATGGGAGTTGAGCCAGGGTCCTGGATTGACTTGATGACTCCGTTATAGTTTCAGTGGGGCAAACGAATCAATAGCAGAGGATAGGATTGAGCTGTAGGAGTTAACAAGAACATCTGTGTCAGAGATGGCCAACATAGAGGAAAGATTGGAGTTAAGTGAGGTTCTCATCCCAGAGAGATCAGGTGAGCAGGTATCCCTTATAAATCTGTTGGGGGGAGGGATGGGGGGAGGGGCAGAGTGGGAGAGAGAGAAGGATATAAGATGGTGGTTTGATAGAGGGAATGGGGAACTGTGAAAGAGGAAAGATCCAGATCTTTAGTAAAGACAAAATCAAGGCAGTGACCAGCTTTGTGAGTGGTACAGCCAGTTCACTGCCAGAGATCAAGGGAAGAGGTAAGGTCTAGAATATGGGAAGCTCAGGGGACAGAGGTAACATCAACATGTCAGTTAAAATTACCTAGAATAAGGACAGGATTGTCAGAGAAGAGAAAGAAAGAGAGCCAGGATTCAAAATCTGAGAGAAAGTTTGAAGGAGAAGAGGCATTAGCAGGTGGCCTGTATATTACGTCAAGAGCATAGACAGAGGTTAATAGAGCCGGATTGCATGTATTTCAAAAGAAGAAAAGTGCAGAGATTGTAGGACTGAGAGTGTCTGGAAGCGGCATCGGAAGAGGAGAAGGAGACCTACACCCCACCGTGACGAGCAGAATGAGGGGTGTGTGAGAAGCAGAACCCTCCATAACAGAGTGCAGCCTCCACAGCTGTGTCCTGTGCAGACAACCAAGTTTCTGTGAAAGCAAACAACTGCAGTGATTGCTCACAGAAAGAGAACTTCCAGTGAGAACTCACATTGTACATTCAAACTTGATGTCGCACTCACATCAGGTTGTACCACTGGTAGACAGAACCTGGAAGGTCCTTAAAGGAGCAGTTCACTTTTTTTTTATGAACCTATATGTTATAGAGCTTTTCCTGCTAAGTAAAACAAGGATATGCCCACTGTTGTCAGCTGTTTTTTTCAAACATTATAACTGTTCAGATAATCAGGAAGTGAATTTACTGGCTTTACTTCCTGATTGTTCTAAGTGACAGCAAGTGACTCGGCAGTGTCTATCACATTCTATGGAGAACTGTAAGACACTGACTTTCTTCTCAATTAGAATGTAACAGAATAATTAATTGGAATTTGCCCACTAGAGGGCACTGCTAATGAAAAAAAAATATAAAAAACCCCCCACAGGTTTAAACAGTAATAATTCTGGAAAGATGCATCTATCAACGGCGGGAGTACACTTATTATACTCAACAGGAAACACCCTATAATATATATTTTCATAAAAAAAGTTTACTGCTCCTTTAAATTATATGAAAAAGCAAATAAGAAAGCGACTGGCAAAATCTAACATGCTGCCCACTGGATGGATGTTATATTCTATTGGGTTGCCAACCACACAGATAGGGATCCTAAGAGAGATAATTTTTTCAGACTAAAATGCCTAAAAAAAACATTACTTTATATTCAGAGTCAATACAGTAATAATCACCCCCTTTACTGTGGCCAAAAAATCTTAATTGCTCCTATGAATTTTGTCAATGCTCCTTTGTTCAAGCAAGAACACAAGTCCTGGATGTCACATCCTTGGAGGCTGACATGACAGTTGCTGGCAGTTTTGTTAAAATGTAAGCAGGAAGAGTGTATGAGCCTAGTTATCCATCTACACACCAGAGGGGTGTGCAACAAATTGCTACAAAATGTATTGCACACCCCTCTGTTTGTTAAAGGGTTAAGAATACCATTTGTATTGATCAATGTTTGAGGTCCTGTGGTCCTGCTGCAAACTGTGAAGTCCACCTCCATGGACATGACATCTAGGACTGATTGAAGATGTTATCTCTTGAGCAAAGGCACAAGGACAAACCGGGGCGGTTTAGACTCAGTATGTGTGGTTCTACCTATACCAGTGCAGTGGGACAAGGCTGGAGGTCGGGATGTGCAGTTCTATGGCTATGTGTAGGTAGGTCAGTAGGTATAGTTAAACGGCTACTGCGGGGCAAAGCTGTATGTATTGGGGTGGGGTAGCATGTGTGGTTCTATGGCAAAAAGTGATATTTTTCACATTTACTCTTTCTAAATGAAAGATTTAATCTGTTTTACCCCTATACTGAAAAATGGGACAAAATGCTCATGTGCTTTTATAAGGTACAATAACAAAAAAAGGTACTGCACCTGCTAAATGATACAATTACAAGTTATTAGTTTGGGCAACCTGAGGGCCTTCAGATGTGAAGGAGTATAAAACGCCTGTCATCTACAACCAGCCTTTAGTTGGTTAGGGATGATGGGAGATGTGGTCCTCCACCGTTGGAGGGGCTTAGGTTGCCCATCCCTGATAGAAGGGGTAAAACAGGAGATTACAAGTCATAATTTTGTACTTGTTGAAAGATATCCCAAACATGATCCTTTATTTTTTCCATCTCCATATGTGTAACTCTAGATTTTCTTTGTCTAAAGGTTTCAGAATTAAAAGAGAATAAACTATATTTTACTAGGAAGCAATAAACTACATTTTATTAGAGAGGAACAATAATGGTACAAACCGACTGAACCACAGGGGAGCAATAAACATTCCCCAAATTCCCAATTATTTAAATTATGCTTTTAACCTCTTGAATGCTAAAGGTCTCAGACTGAAGCTACAGAAAAATAACTTAGCTTCTAATAAATAGTGACTCGGGCATGATTCTTTTTGATTTGCACATCCTTTTTCACAGCAACCATGGGTATTATGTACTAAGATGCAATAAAGAGAAGATTACTTCTCCAGTTCCTATGTTATTCTATGGAGCCTATGCACTATGATCTCTCCCACTTGAGAAATCTTAGTGCAAAGCCTGTATACAATATCAGAGTCTGGAGAAATTATATCACTGAAGAAGTTGCCTCCTCTTTATCAAAACTCAGTGAATCTCCCCCCTTGTGTGCTTGTTTCAAAAGAGCTCAGGAAAAAGTGAGCGTGGTTTTAGAAAGTGCCATATAGTTACTGTTTCAGCGTATGAATCAGTACCTAGAGTATTGTGTACAGTACATGACCTGAGAATACTCTAGGTAACCCTGAATGACAGGAAGAGCGATGAGCAATAGGGGATACAGAGACCCCAGCATCCTTAGTCTTAGGTCTGGCCCCAAACTCCAATGGTATAGACATTCTTACAGTGTCAATAACCTTACTGTATAAGAAATCACCCAATTACAGTGTGCATGATTAAAGTTTAACCCCAGAAATCGCTAAAATAGACTTATCTGGCAGGTGAAGGGTTAATCAGCAGAGAAGAGTCCAAGCCCTGTGTAGGATACTCACTCTGGAATGAGCACGAAATGGCTGCCGCGGCGGGAGCTAAATCAGAAACGAGCGCGCGAAGCAAGAGCTCATGGGAAATGTAGTTTTCCCAGAAAAGTACCCCAAACAGTGCCCGAAGCCCCCTGAGCTCCCAAACACACTAGATACATGAACAGGATAGTAGAGCAAAGGCAGACAAGTAAAATGAGCCATCTCTGAAGTCTCTAGGTTAAACGGTTGCAGAGATATGTCCCAAACTGTACAGTCCCATAGGAGTGAATGGAGCAATGGCGCCTATGCGCTAAAACTCAAATTTTTCAAAATTGAAGGTGTAATATTAATAGACTTGAAACATCACTAAAACATGTTAGGATACCCAAAAAAACACTGAACCAGTAGGAAAAGTGTCAGAAAACCCCCCAAGTGAATGCCAAACCAGCAACTAGTGGGATAAATACCACATAAACCTGCTCCAAACACCCAGAAGACACACAGATAGACCCAATGAGTGCAATAGGAACTCCAAATGAAAAATCCCTGTGCGGAGGGGTGCTGTGGGACATGTGGACCTGCAGCACTCAAAGGGTTGCTCACCTTTCCTGCAGATCTTCTGTCTTCAGATTACCATGTTTTAAGAAGAAGCCTCAGTGGGCAACTCCTGGGGAAAGAACTTGTAGCCAAGATTCCCCCCCAAGGTTTAAGGTCCACAAAAAGCACCTGGTCACTGAGCTAGCCACATCTAAGGGTATTGTCAGTTATGGTAATCTGCCTAATGGTGGTATTTCATTTCTAACAGAAAAATAAAACTATAGCAGAACTGTTCTCTTGCCTGTGTTATCTTCACCAAGAAACAAATCTTTCTGGAGCTGATTGGCTAGCTGTAGCCAAGGAGGGAAGGTAGGCTACACCCCTTGCATACAATTCTAGAATTGTTTCTGCCTGCTTAAAGGGGCAGATCGTCTATCCAGAGTTACCAGTAACCTGTACTGGACAACAGAGAAATCCCCTTTAATGCAGTGACAGAATTTAAGCATGCATGGGATAGACATAAGGCTGTCCTGTTTCAAATTGTATGTGCTTTATGCAGGATGTAAAATGGCTACAACTTTCTTATGTCTAGTCCTTCCAACCAAATGCAACGTTGGGAGAAAATTAAATTCCTACTGATTTAAATGGGGATTTGAACCTCTTGAATGCTAGCGCTCTACAATGCCTTGGAGAACTCTCTAGCAATCAAGTGGTTAAAAGTCTCATTTAAATCAAAGGAGATTTTTACTCGGTTGGTTTGCTTCAAAATTGCATCCCCTTAGCTTTCTGCATAAGGCCCTTAGTATAATATGTGTTGCCACAGTTTATAACAGTCACTTGCAGACTACAATGTTACCCACATGTCTAGACCTAATCTTTATTCATTAACACATTCCTACAATTCCATTACAGGTTCACGCAGGTTTAAAACATTTCCATGAATATTGGTGCTTGTATCTATTAAACATTTATTTGTTCATTTATATTTTATCACTATCAAAAATGTATATAATGCACAGTTGCTGGAAGGTGGCAAGTTTCAGTGATCATGCTGCATTTCATATCACACACTCTTAGATCAACATGCGCAGCAAGTGAACCAAGCGGTGACCCATCTTGACCAAGTTTGCCACAGTAGTTATCTACTCTGGCAGCAGCAGGATATGGACATATAGGGTAGTATAAAGTTATCAATACAGTCGATTATTCTTGATGTCTTATGAAAGATGCATAATGTGGGGCTATACAGGAACAACGGCTAATGAAGAGTAGCGATACGCAATTTTTGCTCCTTGAGCTGCTGTTGGACTAAATTTGACCCTGAAGAACAGAGGGAGCCAGTGTAGGACCTGACAGAATGGGGCATCAAAGGAAAACTGAGTAGTATTCAAGATGTACGGAAGCATTGTACAGCAGCAGTATTCAAGATGGACTGGAATAGTATCAGTTTAACCAGGGAAAGACAGGCTAGAAGGCCAATAGTCAAGCTGCGACATGATGAAGGCTTAGCAGTGTCAGGGTAAGAAAGACTCTTATCCTAGAGATGGTCTAGAAGTAAAGCTAACAGGACTTTGTGTATGATATAACTAGGGGTGTTAGGATGAAAGAGGACAACCAGACAGTAGGATGGTGGTTGATATTATAGTGGCGTTATTGACATTGATAGAGATTTCAGGTACCGGTAAAATAGTATGCGGAGTGAGATGTTTGAAATTTCTTTTTGGATAAGTTCAGTTTAGGTGGTGCATAAAGGAAAAAAACAGTAAATACATATGTGATGAAAATAAAAAGTAGAGTGAGTGAGAGGTCAGGAAAAGCATTATGGAGGGTTAAAGTATAGGATGATACCCATACAGGGCCATTTCAAGGGGTGTTCAACCAGTGAGGCTGCTCTTGGCATCATTCAGATGGGAGACTTACCCCCTACACCTTTGCTCCCATACTGTTTTGCCCAAATCTGGGTGCATCCCCAAACTTTGGCCATATCTATCCCTTCATTACTTGTGGTCCTCTCCCAGTGCAACCTGTGATCACTAAAGTAAGGGTTATCTTGAATATGAAAACTTGTACAGCTGATAGCAATTCACCCTGCCATCAGTGGTTCTTTGAGAACTTGGATTGTCTGTGCTTCTCACGCTGGATGTTAGAAGGAGCTAAGAGGCATAGACAGCAGAGCTCCTATACATGCAAGGGGTGATGAGTGATAAGATGTAGACAGGGGTTATGAGAGATGGGCAGGGGAGATGAGACTAGTAGGGGGTAAAGGAAGATAGGCAGGGGTGATGAGAGACAGGAAGAGGGTGATGGGAGATAGCGAGGAGGTTTAGGGAGGTAGGAAGGGAGTGATGGGACATATGTCTATTTCCCATCACCCCTTGCCTCTCAAGAAGAAAAAAATTGTTCACTGGGGTGCACTCTATCTTTTGCCACTCTCTGTGTTCCATCACCCCTGTCTTTATCCCCTCATTCCTTTCCATTTCACTTCACCCCTACCTTACTCCCATCATCCACCTCCAAGCTACCATGATCCCACTGCCTATTTCCTCTCATCCCCAGCCTAGCTCCCTTCTACTCCAATCTATTTCCCATTACCCCTCCCATGACACCCTATCACCCATCACTCCCTGCCTTTCTCCCTTCGCCGCCTTCTACCATCCATATCATCTCCCTTTAATCTCCTCTCTATCATACATCATCCCCTCTATTTCCCATCAACTCCTTTCAATCTTTTCCTTAACCTCAAAAACTTCTCATCACTCTCTCTTGCATTTGACATCTTACCTGCCATTTCCCCATTACATCTCGAGGCACAAATCCCTGTCTTCCAATCTTCTCGGATACCCATTTCACCCTGCTTCTCTTCCCCCTTATCCCTTACTTTCTCTGCCTCTCCTTATAACTTACTTCTGTCTGTCCTCACCCCTTAATTCTCTGTCTCCTATCATCTCTTATATTTCTGCCTCCCATAATCTCTTACTTCTCCTCCCCCTTTCATTTCTTATGTATCTGCCTCCCTTTATCTCTTACTTCTCTGCCTCTCTCATCTCATTTCACCACCCTGTTCATCTCTTACTTCTCTGCCTCTTCTCATCTCTTACTTAGTTACCGCCCCTCAACTTTTACTTCTGAGTCCCCTATTTTCTTATGTCTTAGCCTCTCCTCATGTCTTGTATCGCTGTCTCCTCTTATAACTTACTTCTGACTCCCCTCATCTCATACTTCTCAGCCTCCCCTTGTTCCTTGATCTTCTAACTCCCATCACTACCTGTCTCTGTCTTTACAATGTAATTAACCCCTACCCAGCATTCAAATGATTTAAATCAATGGAAATATATATGTGGTCCCTATGGTGCAGTTGTTTTGTCCCAGAATGGCTCCAGTTATACTTAGTACCTAAGTTTCAAATTATACAGGTCAGTGGGTGGGTGCATGTTAGACAATGTGACCAGATCTCCCCTTTAATGGAATCTTAAGAAAAACACACAGTGCATGATTGCACTGATTCCTGTAGTCTTGCAGAACAGTTTTTTCAACCTTCTAGCTTTAAAGGGAAGAATCTGATCACCTCATTGGCCACTGTGGGTAAGGAAATGTAGCAACTGTGGCTCAGTGGTTAGCACTGTTGCCTTGCAGCACTGGGGTCCGCGGTTCAAATCCCACCAAGGACAACATCTGCAATGAGTTTGTATGTTCTCACTGTGTTTGCGTGGGTTTCCTCCGGGTACTCCGGTTTCCTCCCACACTCCAAAAAACATACTGATAGTTGAATTTAGATTGTAACGAGATCTCGGCACTTCTCAAGCGCCATCGTGTCGACCGACACGGATCTCCTGCTCAAACTTTAAAAGCCCGTATCTCTTAAACCATAGCGGTTTGAGAGATACTTTTTTTGCATTTAGATCAGCTTTTTAAGCTCTTCTAAATGTAAAAAAGTTTTTTTTAGACATAACTAACACTTTAAGGCTAAGCTACATAAGCTTTTCAGGGAGTTTCTTATGCTAACTAAGGTTTTCACTGCTGATTCATATGCTGATTAAGCTTTTTCTGTGGGGGTTTCATATGTTAATTAAGCTCTGTGCTGCAATGAGAGACTTTCACTTTTAAAGCAATACGCTGCAGAGACTGAGGTCAAGAGGTCCTTCTAGCCTCCGTGAACATGACATCCAAGACAACGTCAAGAAGTTATGTATTGAATAAAGGCAAAATCATAGGGGCCAATTTGATTTTTCTGAGCAAAGTAAGGATAAGCGGTATATTATTATTAGGACATGTTAGTTCCCTTAAGTTTGGTTAGAAGCACCAAATACATGTAGGGATAATGAGAAGAAAATACTAAAATCCATTATTAGTACACAGAGCCCTACCAAAAGGTTACTATTTAAGATGACATCAAATGAATTAGGTCATTGTAATGCAAAGTATCGTTTAAGACCAGAAACTGATTTATGACCCAAATTAGTTTATAAAATATCACTCAAACTGAAAAAACAACAAATATTCTACACCAGTGTCCATTTAGAAAGTTATAAGAAACAGCTGGCATAGAGATGCAAATTATGTCTTTGGTGATCCTGCTCATGACATTTTACAATATACAGTAAGTATGTGAACATATGCAACACAAGGTAAGAAGTGTGTATGGACATACCTGGCAATTCCTCACACTACTCAGGTATTTATTGCTAATTGTTGAGTATCACTGATCTAAGACTCTTGACTGTTCTGAAGAGTCCACTGTAGCTCATTCTACTTTTCAGCTAACCCGATCTATTACCCACCCATTCTGCTCACTTACCACACAGCCCCACCCACAATCTTTCCATTACCTGTCAATTCAAAAAGCATAAACCAGAATGTCTTGTGCAGAGGATATCTGTTGGCAGGATCAGGGTAACTGAGGAAGTACTCGTACTTCTGGAGTCCTAAAATGTTGCTTATTCCACCTAATTGGAAATCCATCCCTACAGTACTTACAGTCACATAATCTGTCATTTCAGAGAGATAAATTACAAGAAAAATCAGACGTCTGATGCTAATAATTGTTCCGGAAATCCATGTTTGTTTTTTACTCAATATATTGTAGATTCATCAGAGAAAAGTATCCAGCTGGTCGATTGCAGAACATTAGCAATACTAGTTGCTCGGCCATCTGTATTTTCACTTGCAGTACAGAACAAGTTACTGCAGCTATGGAGACCAATTGAATGTATCAATGTTTCCACTGCCTGCATATGTGCCATTAACGCCTTAAGCACCAGAAAGGTGTGCAATGCTTTTGCTACCCAATGATTTGCAAACACCTCAGGGCCTTAAAGGGATAGTAATACTTAAATATTACTATACCTCATCTTGTAGCCCTTCAAAAACGGAGTAAAATGAGCCCAGCTGCATCTCTCAAACCTTTATAGTTTGAGAGATTATCTGCTTTCAAAGTTCCCTCTTTTTGCCTCTCCCCTGATGTCAGCATTCTAGCTGAGAGCAGGGGAATCCTCTTCAGTGATCAGCCGGCGGCTTTGCAGCAGAGCCGAGATCACGGTAATAAAAAAGAAATCCTTCACTAAAAAGGTCTTCTACGTGTGCTTGGTTTGCAAGCACACATAGAAGACCTTTTCAGTTAAGGATTTCTTTTTTATTACCGCAATCTCGGCTCTGCTGCAGAGCCTCTGCCGGTCCCAGGACCGGATTCCCCTGCTGTCAGCTAGAATGCTGACGTCAGGGGAGAGGGAACTTTAAAGCGGATATCTCTCGAACCACAAAGGTTTGAGAGATGCCTCTGGGCTCATTTTACTCACTTTTTGAAGGGCTACAAGATGAGGGATAGCATTTTTAAGTATTACTATTCCTTTAAGGGGTTAAATAACAATGAAAGGACATGGGGATGATCCAATGGAACATGCTCAGTATTGACAGAACACCTCTGTATTAGTTAACGGTTTATATATGTTTAGCTGCTTAGCAAACAACTGGGGCCAGTATTAAAGCTGTGTCTGTAGATATATAATGTGTAGAATCACTGCAAACATTCACATCAATCAGGAGTACAGTGTGTGGTTACAGATCATTGAGCACACATATGGTAAACTGTAGAAGTGGTAGACACTATTTCATCATGCAGCAGCTGTCTTCAGTGGTGCAAATCAAAGGTCTCCATCAAAACAAGGCCAGGCATTGGTTGAAATATTATGTTTTTAAAGTTATATAATTACGCTTATTTTGTACTGCATAAACATTTATTTTACCTTCTGGTTTTCTTTTTCTTCAAATCTGTAGGCTCCCCATGAATTAACTATTTTTTTTTTTTTTTTTTTACTTTCTTTGACATTCAGTGATGTGAATGCCCTCTACATACTTAATGTAAAAAGAGTGGGCGGCTCAGCTGTACCTGTCTGTTCATGTCTCATTTGCTGTTCACGAGCACTGACTGTAAAAGCTAAATACATAGCAAACAGAGCAAGATCCAGAGAGAATTCTTATGGCAATTTACAAACACAGTCTCAGACTTTATATGCAGTCTCAAGTACATTGTTCAAATCACTAAAAGTGGAGAGAACAGAGGACTTGAAATACCTGTTTCAATGGGAGTACTAACAATAAAAAAAATAGATAAAAGGTGGTACTGTGTTAGCGTAGAAAAAACAGGAGATTGGTATACCTTTAACCCTTTGAGTGTCAGAGGGGTACGCAACACAATGCGTTGCATACACCTCTGGCACTCAAAGGGTTATTGGCTGAGTAGCTCTAGGATGCAAGATTTCAAGGCAGCTTAGATCCTCTTCTTCAGTCATATTTAGAATCAATAAAAAATACTAACATTTCCTAATAATAAATCAAGCTGAGCAGGAAATTCTAATGGCCGCTATGAATCAATTCTTAGTGGACTGCTACTCCAAAACTAATATCTAATTAGTACTGGATATAATGTCCGTGGAGGTGGATATAATTGTTTCCTCAGGATAGAAGCACCACCCCAGCTCCTCCCACTGTAGGATTTTACAGAAGCCTTCCAGTGGAGTCTAGATTTGGGTCCTTGAATCCTTAAAGAGGAACTTTCAGACCAACTAATGTTAATGCGTGTGCAATCCTCTGGTGCCGTGTGCTAAAACCCTGTATTTTCATTTTCTTCTTTTAAATATCATGCTGTCCAAAGAAATTCACTTTTTCCTGTTGCCCAAAACTCACTGTGCGGCACAAGTGGTGCCACACGGCTTCTTAGTTCCTCCTCTCTCTGCTCACTGATGAATAGCGCACACTGTGAGAGAGGAGGAACAAAAAGAAGGCACAGATGTCGAGAGAGAGCGCTGCCAATCAAGAGCACGTCAACAACATGGCATCGCTCTCCCTAAATAGCTCCCTCACTACGGAGGTAATAATTATATATTTACATTTGTTAGCAGACATTTTCAGTGTTGTTTCCCTAAAGAACTGGATGTGAAACACTGATTGGGGGCAAGTCATGTAGATGTGATAGTTACGTTTTAAAAAGTATCCATGTCTGCCTCTATGGACATGATATGTATTGATAGACAACCCTAAACATCATTTGTTAGCTGACTGAGGATGATGAGCATTGTTATTGTTAATAAAATAATAATGATAACAATACTCATGTAACAGCAGATGAGCAACTGCAGGCCTGGCTTGACTCCAAGACGAGTGTAATACATTGTTCGTTCCTCTGGCACAAATGGGTTGCGGATTTAAAGCAGATTCTTTGACTGCTGCGCTGCTGGTAGTGTATGCTAAGTGACGAGTCAGGCACATCGCATTGTGCACTGATGAACTAGTTACCATGGCCAGGCCGGGCTAAGCTATCTTCCTACTCCTGGCACGCATGAGTGAGAGTGACACAGAGGCCTGCCAGTCACTTATGAATGGAGAGCCTGCCCCTGCATGCCATCACCCCACTCTGGGAAGCAGGTGAGTTGTGGGACGAGTGGGGGCCTCCGTAGCTCCTATGCACTTTCCTCAGCCACTCTCCATATTGCAACTTATGTCCCTCTCTCAGCCTCACTCCATAACACAGCTCAGTGAACGCCCGACAGAACATGCCTTAGGGCGGCAATTTGCCACCCCTGTCAAAGTGCCGCCTGGGTCCCATGGACCCACCGAGACCCATGTATGGGCCGGCTCTGAATAGATCATGTGTCCCTTTAGACCAGGAGAAGGCAACTATTGCATCTCCAGATGTTGGGGACTACAAATTCTATCAATAACTGGTTGGGGATAATGGGAGATCTGGGGTATTATGCACGAAGGCGTGATAAAGAAGTGATAGAGTGGAGATGATTTCTCCAGTGATATCACTTCTCTAGTTCCTATGTTATTCTATGGAGCCAATGCACTAAGATATCTCCAGCTCTGGAGATAACAGATATCACTCTTTATCATGCCAGTGCATCTGCCCCTAGTCTCCAACAACTAGAAAGCAAAATAGATTAGACAACTACAAGAAAAATAACAATTTACTCGATATAAACTATGATTCCTTTGAAGAAAGATAAATCACTTAATATCAGCTTCTTCCGTAACATTTAAATCAGGTTTACTTCTATCTGTCCACATAAGTGGATGCTAATATCTGGATATCATGAGTTAAACATCACTTTCTGAGCAAATATTCCAGTTATTTATTTGCTCCATACAAAAATACTATGGGCCTTATTTATCAAACTACAGTGGAGCAATTCTACACTACACTACACTATACCATAGTGTAGAAATTAACATTCTGCAATTGTCCATTGATTTAAGTGGGAATTTTAACTCCCTACACGTTAAAGAGGGATCCAAAGCATTTCTGAGATCTCTTTAGCACTCAAGGAATTAAAAGCCCAGTTTAAGTTAATGGCACTTAAATCCCCACAACAGTGTAGTTGGTTTTCTCCCAAAACGCACCCTCTTTAGCATGATAAATAAAGCCAAATGAACTCTATAAACCTTTTGTGGACTGTCCGATGATCTGGCTCTGTACAATTCCCTTCAGGTACCAGAATCCGCATTAAATGGCTTTATGTTTCCATGAAAACTTTTTATGGCATTTATCAGTCAGCTTGGGTGACTGTGTGTTTATACAAAATTCTGTTGGAGCTGGTAGTAAGTTTATTTAAGATTACACTGCTATCGTAAAACTCTGGTATTTGTGCTAGTCATACCTCAGAAACAGCATTAGCAAATAACTATTGGACTGACTGAGTGGACCATGAAATTAAAGGGGCAGTACCTCCTAGAAATCAAGATGACGTTTCTTAATAAATACAGCATCAGTGAGTGTATCATTACTAATACTAAACGGCCTCAAAAACACACAGATTGTACAGTTTTAGTTATTCATTCCATAGACTTATCCGTCTTTGCTGGAGCTATTCACACATCAAAAGGTAAATAAATCTTTGTACCACTTAACTTGCTACAAACAGAGGCCTCTGCTGGAGCCTAAGGAACAAATTACACTGAAAAGGAAAATAGGAATTTACTTTCAGTGGAATTTAAATGTAAAAACAATTTGCATGAGTATATAACCTTTATATTAAGCCTTCATTCTAAATATGCCTGAAGAAGAGGCCTAGGGCTAGATTTAAAGGCAGCCGTTAGCCAAAAAAAAAGACTAACGGGTGTCTTAACATGCAGTAGGCCATTCAAAGGGCCATTTAATGTACTGCTAACGGCAGTTCATCTAGTGTACCGGCCGCTACACTAACGTGTGTTTTGGCCCGCAAAAACAAACAAACAAAAAAAATGCTCCACTTTGCCATTCAATAGCCAGCGTTAGCTGAAAAAGATCCGATGAGGGACTCATTACCGCCTAAAATTTAAGACCCAGTTTGTTTGGCCGTAGAGTCCCACATCGGATCTTTTGCCAGCTAACGCAGCTGTTAACTGGCAAAAAAAAAACAAAGTCCTCAGTGGTTGTATTGATATGGGGCCCCAAGACCCACATCAATACATCCAAAGTGCCTGAATTGTGTTAAAACGGAGTAGAATTAACCCTATGAGTGCCAGTGGGGTATAATTGCCCCACCGGCATTCATAGGGTTAAGCCGACTAAGTGAAAAACATCATCACATTAAAAGTTACACTTACCATTAATCCTGATGTCCAGCGGAGCCCTCAGCTCCCTGCTCCTCTTCTCTTCTTTCTTCTACCTTCTCTTCTTTTGTTGCTTCTTTCTTCTATCTTCTCTTCCTTATGTTTTCTCTTCTTTCTTCTCTCTTGCTGTCCTGTAAGAGAAAATAGAGTATAAGTACATCTTTGAAACAAGACATAGTTGAACTCCTTGAGTGCCAGAGGGTCATACAACGCATTGCAAAGCAATGTGTTCCTGACCTCTCTGGCCTCAACGGGCTAATTAAGTGCCACAAAATAAACATATACAGTGCCATATTAAATTGCCAAATAAAATCTGCCCCCCAGAGAACATGTGCGCACATATGGTCAATATCCCTGAAACAAAGTATGTTGACTTAGCTTTATTATGTCTCCGCTGCTGTGCGTGGCCGCAGAGGCGGCAGCAGCGGAGACAGTGCCATAAGCCACTGGTTCCCTCCTTCCGGGGCGATGTCCGTTACGCAGTAAGGGAACCAGAGCAGAGACTGCCCTACATATATGGGCAGCCTCGGATCCAATTCCCTCACAGCCATTGGCTGAGATGTGCTGACACACACATCCCAGCCAATCAGTTTGAAGCACAGTTGCTCGAATCTCATTGGCTGGGATGTGTGTGTGTGTGTGTGTGTGTGTGTGTCAGTACATCTCAGCCAATGGCTGTGAGGGAATTGGATCCGAGGCTGCCCATATATAGGGCAGTCTCTGCTCTGGTTCCCTCATTGCGGAACGGACATCGACCTGGAAGGAGGGAACCAGTGGCTCACGGCACTGTCTCCGCTGCCGCCGCCTCTGCGGCCACGCACAGCAGCGGAGACATAATAAAGCTAAGTCAACATATTTTGTTTCAGGGATATTGACCATATGTGCGCACATGTTCTCTGGGGGGCAGATTTTATTTGGCAATTTAATATGGCACTGTATATGTTAATTTTGTGGCACTTAATTAACCCGTTGAGGCCAGAGAGGTCAGCAACACATTGCTTTGCAATGTGTTGTATACCCCTCTGGCACTCAAGGGGTTCAACTATATCTTGTTTCAAAGATGCACTTATACTCTACTTTCTCTTACAGGACAGCAAGAGAGAAGAAAGAAGAGAGAACATAAGAAGGAAGAGAAGATAGAAGAAAGAAGCGACAAAAGAAGCGAAGGTAGAGAACAGAAGGAGACAGACAGTGGATGACAGGTAAGTGTATCATGGATCAGTTAACAATCGGTGCTTGGCAATATGTCAGGCACTGATAGTTGTTTTTTAATGTTAAGTTCCCAATATTGCTGCTCTTAGCGGCGTTTTGGGACGTTAACTCATAAAACGGACGTTTAGCCACAAGACTGTTTTTGTGGCTTAACGTCCTTTGTGATCACAGCAGGTAGGGCCCTTGAATACCACGTTAGACATTTTATTTTGTCAGACGGTATTCACTTTGGCCCTACCGGCTATGCTAACGCCTACCTTTAAATCTAGACCCTAGTGTCTTGAAAGCTTGCATCCTAGAGCCATTCAGTTAGCCAATAAAGGTATCACTTTTACTCTACCAGTCTTCTGCTTTTTCTGTGGCAAACACAGTCCCACCTTTTACCTACAGAGAAAGATATTTGCTGCAATTATGCATGACAACTACAGTAAGAGATACAGCATGGTCATACTCGATGATCTCTTACAGGATGAGATGTGGCTCTGTTATGCAAGATCCCTACAATAAGAGATAAAGCATGGTCGTGCCCCATCCCTGTAGGAAGAAATGTGGTGTGGTTACGCTAGACCCCTATAGGAAGAGATGCGGTGTAATTATGCTAGACCCCCTACAGGAAGACATACAGCATGGTCATGTCTGATCCCTATAGGAAGAGATGTGGTGTGGTCATGCCTGATCCTTAAGAGATGTGATGAGTTCAAGTCTGATCACTATAGGAAGAGATGTGGTGTGGTCATGCCTGATCCCTAAGAGATGTGATGAGTTCAAGTCTGATCACCGTAGGAAGATATGCACACCCCTCTGTCAGTCCCTACACTGGCTCCCATTAGCATACAGAGTAAAATTCAAAACTCTGGTGCTAACTTATAGAGCCCTCACTAACACTGCACCCCCCTATATTTCATCTCTCATTTCCATATACTCCCGCCCGCCATCTTCGCTCTGCACATGACCTTCTGCTCTCCACAGCTCTTATCACATCTTCCCACTCCCGCCTACAGGACTTCTCCCGTGCTGCACCTGAGCTGTGGAATTCCCTCCTCCGCCCCATCAGACTCTCCCCCAGCCTTCAAATCTTCAGACGCTCCCTGAAGACTCACCTCTTCAGGGAAGCCTATCAACTGCCTCTATAAACATCATCACCAAGATTCACCCCTTGCACGGACTACTGCACTCAACGGCACTTCTCACTCCCACCCACTGACTGGCAGTTCATGTGGCAGGAGGCACTTAAACGCAATAGCACTTACTCCTTCTGTATCAAACCTACCTTCCTCTAGACTGTAAGCTCTCACGAGCAGGGCCCTCTGATCCTCCTGTTCTCCACATCTGATTGTACTATTTAATACCTCTGTATGTCTACTGCTGTGTCATGTCTGATCCCTATAGGAAGAGAAGTGCTGCAGGCATGCCTGATCCCTACTGGAAGAAATGTGGTGCAGTTATGTATGAACACTACAGGAGAAATGTGCTGCAATCATGTCTCATTCCTATAGGATTAGATGCAGTATGGTCCTTCATTCCTCATCTCTGTAAGGGTGATTTCATAGGATTTTTTTTATCTGCTTGCCATGTACATCATACTCTCCCTACAGTTAGTAATTTCTGTATATGAATATAGGTTATTACCAGGATGTTATGCAGTGTTAAATTTGGATTTTGTTTGAGGTACATGCAGACGTCTCATAGCATGTTCTGTTTGGTCTATAAAATGCATGTCCATGAATCATTGTAATCATCTTATACTGCACACACATAGAGCACCTACAAGTTTATTATTACAAACATTGACTAACAGTGACTAAGGAAGTTATGCTGTGTAGCAAATGTCACGTGTATTCAGCTGAGTTACTATGGTAACTAGTCATTCTGAGGATACAATATTACTCACATTTGTGTATTACAGGAAATGGAATTGTTTGGTGCCAACTTCAACTGCTTAACTCCTTGAGGATCAGACATATGAAACAATGTTCTGTACACCTTTCTAGTCCCCAAAGGGTTATACAGTCGCTGTTTTTTACTTTGTCTATTGTTTGATAAAAGTAATTTGTGAAAATGCCAATAAAGTTGCAGTTATGCTGCAACAATTATTTTAATTGTGAATACTCATAAGAAGGCACACTATAGCCTCAATGTGTAGTCAGGATCACTCCTAATTGGTCCCTTTTGAACCAATGAGATCACTATGAAACCCTATATGCAAGTACTGCACAGGAGAGGTCAGGGGAGGGCTGGCAACTTTCAGCCTGGGGGGGGGGGGCAGATATAATCAAGTGGCCCATTTCTACTATCACTCCAGCCTATCGTCCCAGTCAACCCCCTTTTTGTTACGTTTTTAATTGGCATTAATGATGAAATTGAAATGGTGCTGCACTAGTGATACCACAGAGTTTACAACTGAAATGGTGCTACACTAGTGATCCCACAGAGTTTACAATTGAAATGGTGCTGCACTAGTGATACCACAGAGTTTACAACTGAAATGGTGCTACACTAGTGATCCCACAGAGTTTACAATTGAAATGGTGCTGCACTAGTTATACCTCAGCCCACTTTTTGTTGTTGGTGAAAATTGTATTTGGTACTCATAAATTATGCCTAGATTTTACAATCTACTTATCAATTGTCCCACAGAGATTACAGTCTAAAAGGGAACTTCAGCAGACAGTTTGCATTCTGTAGAACAGGGCTGCACCTACTTTAGTAACATGGGATCTATGACCTTACCAGCAAGGAGTCATTGGTTCCTCGCCAACATTTTGGTGAGTGCAGCTTAGCCTTTACCATCACCACCACTCCACTCTTGTATATCCATTTTAGATGACCACCCTCTTCCCTTTTTGCCATCTCTATACCAATATTCTTCCCCATCTTTCCTGCCACACTCTTTCACTGCCTCTTTCATTCCCATTGTCTCCCTGCTGTTATTCTACAAACCAGCCATAATACAAGTCAGTATGTCTACATGTCCTATGCAGTTTTATAGATTAACATAAGAGATACAGTGTGAAATCGGAGGAAAATAGGCAGTGAAACAGGGAAGGTTAAGTAGGTAGGAGTAGAAATTACAGACATGGGCTGTGGTAATAAAGGGGAAAGAACATGGCAGGTAAAGGGTAATACAGGAAGCATGTAGGTGGTGCTGTTGTGGCTAGTAATACTATGTTGTCAACCTGCAACTCTCATTGATCTCGGTCAGCAAATAGCTGGCTCTAGATAATTAGCGATGTAGTTCACTAACAGTGGGAGGGCCACAGTTTGCCCAACCCTGCTCTGTCTAGAGCAAGGATATTGTAAAGGGTTAAAAATAATACAACATGACACAGTTGTTCCAAATTATAGATTGGTTATTATTTAAAAGAAATTCATATAATAACAGCAATTACAGAAATTATCCAGCAAGTAATGTACATATATATACTTACAAGCAATTCTGTAATGAGCGCCCCCCTCCCTCTCTAGAGACCCCTTCTTGTACCCTCTAAAGGTTAATCCACCCTAGTTGTTGTCCAATCCGCAGTCTTGGCATATAGGTCCTTATCTTCTGCGCACAGATGTACGACCAACCCTGGTCCTCAGGAGCTACCAATAATGCATGTTTTTAAGATATGCCAGATAAATCAAATGTGGACTAATTAGTGGCTTAGTCACTTTTATTAGTCCACCTGTGCTCATTCAGGGATATCCTGAAAATGTGCACTGCTGGTAGCTCTTAAAGTCCAGGGTGACTACTCCTGGCCTAAAGTCATGTGTGTGTATAAAATATATACCACAGGGCACCTTATACTGACACACATTCACACTCCAGGGCCCTTCACACAAACATGCACACGTGCACAGATCTGATTTTTAACTTTTAAATTATTTCAATTTAACACAGTTATTTTTGAGATACCACCAAGCTTACAATTGAAATATGGCTTCACTAGTGACATCACAGTGCTTACAATAGAAATGAAGCTACACTATTGCTACCACAGAGTCTACATTTGAAACGGGGCACCAATAGTGATACCACCGAGCTTACAATTGAAATGGTGCTGCACAATGATACCAGAGCTTACATATATATTTAGCCATATTATTGACACTGCAGAGCTTGCAACTGAAATCAGTCTACATCAGTCCAGGGTGCCTACTCCTGGCCTAAAGTCATGTGTGTGTATAAAATATATACCACAGGGCACCTTATACTGACACACATTCACACTCCAGGGCCCTTCACACAAACATGCACACGTGCACAGATCTGATTTTTAACTTTTAAATTATTTCAATTTAACACAGTTATTTTTGAGATACCACCAAGCTTACAATTGAAATATGGCTTCACTAGTGACATCACAGTGCTTACAATAGAAATGAAGCTACACTATTGCTACCACAGAGTCTACATTTGAAACGGGGCACCAATAGTGATACCACCGAGCTTACAATTGAAATGGTGCTGCACAATGATACCAGAGCTTACATATATATTTAGCCATATTATTGACACTGCAGAGCTTGCAACTGAAATCAGTCTACACTATTGATAATGCAGGGCTAACAACTGAAACAAAACTACACTAGTGTTCCACAGAGCTTACAATTCTATGAGTGTCAATGAGGGGAGAAAGAAAGAGAGGAAAAGAGGAGAGCAAAAATAAAAGGGGGAGGGTAAGATGAAGAAAAGAAAGGTGAGGAATAAAGGCAAAGGACAGATAAGGTGAAGAGAGGGGGGGATGGAATTAATATGGGCAATGGGGTGGGGAGATATAGGAGGGTGGGATAATTGAGAGGGGGACACATCACACATATGAACCCTTTGAGTGCCAGAGAGAGGTCCAAAGGCTGACAACATTATGGCACTGAAAGGATTAAGGGACATGTTCAATGAGCCTCAGCTCCACTTTCTACCCTTCCCAGAAGCCTTATGAATGCCAATTGGTTGTGCAAAGCATTGATCTGCAATGCACTGCACAACCCACTGGTGATCAAATGGTTAAAGGGAAGGTTAGAAAAGGGAAGTGCAGTCTCATATATTTTTTCTTTACCCCCTCCAACCCCATTTTGCAGATGTCAATACTTCAAAGAAGAGCACCATGAGAACTTTCAAACTGCAATGTGTGCTGGGTACCTCTATCACATCACAAAGATGAAGAGACAAATTATTGATTGCACTCACTTTCAGACAAATTAGTTATTCACACTACATACTTAAAGAATTGTTTAGTATAAGCAAGAAACTACACACCCCTCAACAGGTTAATGTGCTTCAGTCATGCCTGATCTCTGTAAGAAAAAGTGCAGTAAAGTTATGCCTAAAACCTATAGGAAAATATGTGATTGCAACAAATCATCAGAGTGGAGCTGAAAAAAAATAATACAGTGCTTAAAGGGATAGTAATGTTTCATAATAAAATCAGCTCTAATTAATCATCATAGTATTTGGACTTTGGAGAGTGTTATTTCAGTACTGTCTGAGTTACAGTTCAAGAGTAATTCAATGACAAAGTACCCCCTCCCGTCCCTTTTACTGATGTAACATTGCCCAGCCAGAGCAGAAGGGAGGTGCCCAGGTAGACTGCAGAGAGGGACAATCTTCAATTAAGATAAGGGAAAAAGCTGAAAAGCTTGTCAAGGGGGACAGGTCTTTCATTGTTCTGATAGGAAGAATATTGTCCCTTGCTGTTATCTGTCTGGTCTATGGACTGCATTCCACATCTGAGAAGAGATGGCTTACATTAGGTAAAAGGGGCGGGAGGGGAAACTTTGCTTGTGAATATCTCTCAAACCATAAAGGTTTGAGAGAGAAGACTTATATCGTTCTTCATGTTTTTTTAATGCCTACAAAATAAAATAAAGATAAAACGAAGTATTACTATCCCTTTAACAATATCAGAAGAATATGATATCTTAGACTGCTCAGTGACAGTTCAGTAACAGATTTAGCATATATTGGTATCACTGCATACTCTAGACATTTTTCAACGATAGCAGTAAATTGTGTATTTTTTTTAAATCATCATAAGGGTATACTTAGCAACAATTTGTTAGAATTGCAAGGATTGTTTGACCTTTGCAACTTCAGTGCCTTATTTATGAAATGCCATTCACCATGGCCCAAAAGGAAATGCAAGGCCAGAATTCCATCTCATCTGCCTACTCTGCCTAATGGTAAATCCAGCCATACCTCTGGTATTCAAAGGGTAGCAGAGCACTAGCCAAGAAATACAGATTTCTGATTATATCATGCTAAAAATACAAAAGAGACCAGTTTGCCAACTGAGAAAATTAAGCTAACAACAGCTTGTTACTGTGATAAACTAGAATCCATTCACAGTTTATAGAAATGTAGCTCTCTGGAGAGAAGGGAGCAGAAAATCTACCATGGCAACCAACCAAATCCCTTTTCTGGCACATTCTCAATGATTGCTTCAAAGCAGATTAATTCAGTGCACATAACCAAGAAAAGGGCTCTTGAGATCCATAACTGTCTCTCACAAATTACACTTATTGTGTGGCTGAAATCTATGAAACAGATTGTGCATTATCTGCACTAAGCCAGATAATTCATAGCACATTTACAGAAAGAAAAGGCAGGGAGGGGAAGGGTGAAATCCCTAGAAATGAACTGCACTGGATAAATACATATAGTTGAATTATTCAGGATAATCAAACAGCTTGGCTCATTGGTTGGTGGTGGTGGTATGTAAGCCTTCACTGGATAACCCCCAGTGTCGGTATCTTATAGATATTTTGTCTCCACTCCACAGATGTTTTGGTGTATTTCTCCAAATATCTCCGTCCTCTTTATGGTCTATCTATGGTCAAATGCAACTTAATGTATATGGACTAGGATGGAATAATACTAGGTTCTAGGAGTATTGATACCGATATAAACAACATTTATTAAAAAAATATAAACCAAGTCCCAAATAAAATATAGGGATATAATATCATTCACTATCGCCCAACGTGTTTCTCAGTATTACTGCTTCCTCAGGGGCCTAGGATTTAATACTTACCAAGTTGCTCCCCTGATCCAATGTTTATTCATGCTGATTCAGGTGTAGTCTTCCTCTACTTCTGGCTTCATTGGTGGCCAGCAATATGTGATCTGAGACTAGACAAATGTAACTATTGTGGATGTGCACAGCCAAAATGCCAGCTGTGGGCACGCACAGGTGTAACATGGCATTTGAGAAGTCAGGAAATGTGTCTTTCTCAGACACGCTATTACCCAGCCACTGATGACAGGTTATTCACCTGACCCTGCAGTTTCCTTTATATAGAGAGCTCTACTGAATTCTGCCTCTAGACCACAATAGGATGCAGTAGACCTGAATGGAGCATCACGGCCCTTACATTGTTATCAGACTGACACAGATGTGGAATAAAACAGATCAAATACAAAGAAAAACACTAAATACCAATAACTGCTCCTTGAAGAAAACATACCTAGGTAAGTCTTTTTGGTAAACAAATTAGGGACAGTTCTTATTCTTAGGCTATAGCTCCCATTTAAAATCATAATTCAGATCAATAAGACTTCTTTATTGCTCTACTTTGATTAAGCTGGTTTGCCCCAGAATTACTCAAATTTGCTTTAGAACATAAGGCGTTTAGGTGTACAACAAGTTGCTACTATTCAAGGCATAACTAAGAGCCCAGATGAAGAATTCAAGGACTTCAAAGACTTTGACCTCGGATGGTATAGATGGAATTTAAATATAGCAGGGGGAAATGACTGGAGTGCAGAAGTGGTACATTTGATACCTGCCCTGTAGTGAGAGGCTATATCATCACATTCCATCGGTTGAGTTTAAAGGGGACATGTCACATTATATCTTTTAATTCTGTTTTCTATATCAAATATGTGTCACAAAAATACTGATTATAATATATTTACATTATAACTCTAAATTAAATATAATAGTAAAAAACAAGCTCTAATTATGCCATCAATTTAAAGCTGCAATTCCATGGCTTCTGGCTCTTAATACCTCTCAGTATCTTCCTGTATACCTACTGCAGCCTCCCATTGCAACTGTAACATTCTGACAGTTGGAAGCTACACTGGACCAAGTCTGTAATGTAAGTGTATGTCAGAGCCTAATACTCAGGCTTTCATGTAGAGAATGAATAGTGTTCTGTACAGTGACCCAAGAGTAAAATGGAGCAGTTTATGTTAGCAAAGGGTAACAAAGAGCAGCTGCTTAACAAACAATAACAGTATATATGCTACTTTCTTTAAGTACATATATTAATTTTGAAGGGGAACAATCATGTTTTACTAAGCCTGGTCTTTTGGGAGAAGTCTTAGTAAAAAGCCAAAGGCTTCTTGGAACAGCCCCAAAAGAGTTCCTGTTTTCGAAGTCAAAATCTGGCCAAAATGTAACACTTTGGGTTAACAGCTCATGTGTACGCAACCTGGAAGCTTATGTCTTACAGCCACAAATTCTGCTGGGTTGCATGTGCAGTCCATTGCAGTTTATGGGGACTGGTATGTAAGGTACCACATGACTCTACCCTGTACTGGAAATTTCTCAGTTCAGAGTCTATTGTGGGATTAGTAGGCTCTCAGTACTTTCCTGCTGATCCCCCGGGGCTCACACTGCAAATTTGGCTACAGTGGCAAGTCCCAGGGAAGTAGACCTGTTGATGGCATCACTACAGTGAATGTTGCCCTTTAAGAAATTATTTAGAGCTGATTTATTGTCTTTAGGCCAAATAACAAAGCATTATAGTGTGACGGTTTCCTGTTAATTCCTTTAATGCTAGAGGGGATTCCATCACATTGCTTCAGTATCCAAGGGACAAGCACAGCCTCCACACAGCTTGCTTTAGTATTAAAGCAAAGGTGCAACTTTTCGATCAAACTAACTGTACCATTGGGAACAAATGAAATATTCCTAAATACACATTGACTTAAACATGGTTTTTAAACATTTGAATACCAAGGAGGTCTCAAACCTATTTGTTTGCAATGTACCAGAGATCTCTACCATTCAAGGTGTTAAAAGCCCCATTTAAAACATTGGGAATGTGTACTGTTTCCTGTGGTGCATTTGTTTGCCTGAGAATTGCACAACTTTTACTAATTATATCAAACTCACTGTTTCCTTCAATACTATACCAGGTCTGAAAGGCGATGCATATTAATTGATCCACTTATGCATTGTCTCTTTTCACAGCTTCATGGAGACGTTGAAGCTGGATTTGGAAGTTTCAAAATAGCCAGGGCTCCCTTTCAACACATGGGAGTACAACCTCCACTGATTTGGACCTGGTGGATAGCCCCACCACTCAAGTGACTTCACACTCCATGCTCACTGTCTGTTTTAGTATTAAGCTTGTCTGACAGGCAACATGTGTTAATTTGTCAGCTTATACATTGCCTGTTTTCAGAGTTTCCTGTGATGCTGAAGCTCCCTGAAGTTCCAACTTAGCTAAAACTCATTCAACACACTGCTTCCGAAATCCCCCCGTAGGCTTTCACTAATGGCTACCAATGCCTGCAATGAATAGAAATGGGAAGTAAAATAATAATAACCCCTATTTACCCTCTAAATTGTTTCTTGATTCAAGATATCACCATCAATCAGTCCTGGAAGTCATGTCCATGGGCACACCATGGACACAAACTCTGCCCTCTATACATGGCAAACCTAACGTTTTAAGGACAAGACGGATGTGCAACACATTGCTTCTAAATGCACTGTACACCCTGAGAGTCGCTAAAGGGTTAAGTAGGCTCATGTAGTCTGCCTGCCCCAGTTTGGGAAAAAAAATGTCAACTGTCCTGTCTGCCTCCGTGTACATGACATTCAGGACTCAATGAAGTGGTTATCTCTTGAACCACTAGGATTTTCTAGCAGGCATGGTAAGTGTGTGTGTGTGTGTGGGGGGGGGGGGTATTATTAGAAGGGGTGACTTCCCCTTTTTAAAAAAGTGTATTTTATAAATTTATATATATGTTACCAGGAGGGAAGCAGTCACTTTAGGTGGAATTCTGCATGGGTGCTCATGTGAAGGCACCTGCAGTTCTTATGTAGATGAACATAAGCACACTCAGGTCTCACTTTATATTGAAGATCTGAGTGTGATTATGTACATCTACACAAGAACTATATAATATTATAATTATATACATATACACACATATATATATATATTTTTTTATTATTATTATTTATTAAATATTACAACTGCTTTAATATTATTTGGGAGGAGGGATAGAATATGTGTGTCTCCCACCATGAGGTGAATTTCAGGCCTCAATGTATTCTGCTTGATAAAACACTTTTTAAATAACTAAATAAATATAATTTGCAGCAAAGTTAATTACAAATGTCCAAAAGTGGTAATATAGTCATAAAACTGTAACTTAACAGGGCGTGAAGAAATAAAATGTGGCATAAAGAGGAATAAGCACATTTGCAAGCACAGGGGAAAAAATAGGTCACATTTGACTAATGTAATTCAGAACTGAACTGCGTCATCGGAATATTCAAGACCTGACTGTTAATTTCTGCATAAAATACTGGTTTACCTTTAAATCACCGAAAGGGTGGCTGATAAACTATGAGGAATAGAAGAAATGTGGGAGCAAAGCAACTGTACCATTGGGGACAAATAAAAATACAAGAAATTCTCATTGATTTAAAGGGATAGTAATAATTTAATTTTACTATCCCACATCTTGTAGCCCTGAAAAAACTGAATTAAATGAGCCAAGAGGCATCTCTCAAACTATTATGGTTTGAGAGATATCCGCTTTCAAAGTTCCCTCTCCCCTGATGTCAGTGTTGTAGCTGACAGCAGGGGAATCCTGTCCCGGGACCTGCGGAGGCTCTTCAGCAGAGCCGGGGTCGCGTTGTGGAAGAAGAAATCCTTCACTGAAATGGTCTTCTAGCACACTATCTCTGCCAATGAGACCTCTCCAGCTTACAGGCAGAAAGCCTCCGTCATTGGAGGAGGCTGGATAGAGTGAGGGGAGCAGAGGCAGAGTGAAAGACTGTAGCACAGAACAGGTAACTGCAGTCTGTCAGGAAGTAGGGTGCAGGGCACACTTTGAACATTAATTTTTGCCCAAATAGCGTTTTTAAAAAACAAATGAGTACAGTTTTAAACATATTCTGTAAATAGTCTAATAAGACTAACTTGTATAGGGGAGATCGACCCCCTTTAACTTATCAGATATTAGTCCATCCGTGTAGTATCTGTGGAGAGAATGATCTGGCTGTAGTAGTCTTGGAGAGAAAAGTGTTATTTGCTTTGATAATAATCCAAGGAGTTTGGTATGGACATAAACACAATGCGTGTATATAGTGGTCTAATCCAGTGAAAGTTTTTGACATATATTTTAATAAAATACTTTGAGAAATCATAAATTTGACACTATACGGTCAGTTTTTAACCCCTTAAGGACCAGCAGTCCCGGGGCGTGCTGTCCCTTAAGAACCACATAGGAAACTTCGACGTGCTGTCCCATGTGACTGATCACATGGGGCAGCACACTGAACGGGGGACTGAAAGAGATCGCTCCGTTCTTGGAGTGATCAAATTCAGTCCCCGGTATTACTCACCGCGCTCCTACAGGAGCATGGTGAGTAAAAGTACGTGACGTGCCAGGACTGTCACTGGTCCTTAAGTGCCGGACCAGCGTAACGGTCCTGCCACGGCAATGGTCCTTAAGGGGTTAATGAAGCTTTCAATTAAGAAAGCGTACACTGAAGGTGACAGTTTAATGTTAATCCTTTGCATGCCAGAGAGGGTATCCAACACATTGTAAAGCAATGTGTTGGGTACCCCTCTGGCAAGCAATGGGTTATTAAATCAATTGGGATCTTTATGTGTCCCCTATGGTGCAGTTGGTTTGACCCAGAATTGCTCCAATTCTGCTTAGTACACCATCCTCAATATGCTGTATAAATCATATGACAGCAAGTTTTATAACCATACAAGATGCTGGCAGGCCAGCAGATAGAAAATACGCTGATAAAGCAAGAAATATGTTCTTTACAACTCTTTATTGTTTGGGCTCAGCTGTGAGAAACATAAGATTACTTGCTTAAGAAGTTTTAATAAATCTTCAACCAGTAAATAAAAATAAACTTATAAAACCAACAACATACATCAACACTTTCTTCCCTTATATTTCATCCAAATATCATGTTTTCTCCCTAGTGATAACCACAATGAAGACACGATCACATACATTACTACAACAAAATGCCTTTGCTGTATTTGGAATCCTATAAATGACAAAGATTTATTGTGCCGAAAATCACATTTACATTATAAAGTTTTTCTGAATTTCTATGGATTTTGAAGTAAAGCGGAATGTGCTTTTATGTTCAGCTAGGAATGAATAAATAAGGCAACTGGCCTAGGATTGAATACAAATGTTTATTGGCCTAGAACTAAACACATTTGTTTATTGGCTAAGGAGAGAATACAGGAGGTTATGGGGCTTGGGAGAGAATTAAAAAGGTTATTGGCATTGGGAGGGAATTCAAATGGCTACTGGACTTGCAGAGAATACAGGTTACTGGCCTAGGAATAAATACATGAAGTTATTGGCCGAAGAATGAACACATTCGGTTATTAGTCTAAGAAGTTACTAGCATGGGAAAGAATAAAGGAGGTTACTGGAGAGATTATTCTTGTGCTTTAGTTATGAACAGTCAGCACATTCTAAAACTCTTGATGACTACAGCCACCATCACCCAAAGGCTGGTTGGAGATGAAAAGAATTGCATTCTCCAACAACTGAAGAGCCAAAGGTTGCCTGCTTCTGATCTACACAAAATATTGATATGAAAGGCCTCCTTTCAAGAGCTAACAATCAAGAGGTAACAGGGAGAGCTGACACAAAAAGTATAAGTACTTTCATGTATGGCCTTGAACAGCTGTGGGTAAAAGGTTCATTTTTCCTGGCTCGTTGGTCTTTACAACCTAGGCTGATAGTCAGGCTTTATTGATGAGCACACCTCTGCTCATCTCAATGCTTCCAGCTGGTGGTTGTGCTTTTGAGGACATTGTATCCAGTGTCGGGTCATGCACATATTGAATGTACATTCCAGATTTGCCCAAGAAGCAGATATCTACTGGTGTACAGCTCTATGCTTTAAAGCAATTTGACACTGTACAGAAGCTGTGAGTTAAATTCTCCTGGATTAATGAAAATTATCAGCTGCACAGAGGTGGAAAATTTGAAAATGCTTTCAAACACAGAGCTGTACACTAGTGGGTGTTGGGCACCCTGGAACAGCTGGTCACAACACGAGAAACACAGAGGGCCATAGACAACAAGTGTTACATTTTCTTGTAAGAAATGCTGTGTTTTTATTGCCCATGTGAATCTAGCATAAAGGTTTCCATGTCAGCAAAAAATTATGAGAATCCATGATCCACATTATATATATAGGGAACTATATCATAACATGAAATTACCAACATTTGGCTGCAACAATAGGTATAATAAAGTAGGCCTCATCAGTAGGAAATATTTATCTTGATTTATATTAGCAACTGTAAACAAGATGGGTCATTAATTTCAATTTAAGATACTATAGCTCAGAAAAAATAAAAACATTAAACATTTACAAATGTCATCAACATTTTAGATACATTCTTTCTGTCCATTCTGTTGTAAACAAACGGTCTAACTAACCCTTAGAAGTTAAAATTCATCCGATAACGGTGCAAAAACTTGAACCAAATTTTCATGTGGATGAGATGAATGACGGCTCTGTGGTTTTTATTTTCATGTGTTTAGCTTGGAATAGGGGTTTATGTATTTTTAGACATACCCATGCGGCAGTATTGTGACAGAGTCCATGTCCAGATGGTGGTGGGGTGGTGTGGGAAAGTTAAAGTCTGCAGCTCTCTGTGTCCTCTAGTCTGAAAAGATCCCTACAAACGTCAAGAAGCAGCATTGCAAAGGTGACCTTTGCCCTCTACAAATCCTGTCTGACAGCTGCTGAATGATTTAGCTGCGGTGAACTCCATTCACACTCTTCATCCTTCCCTGCTAGTACAGACACTATTAGCATTCAACATGTGTGTTAATTGTGCAAGAACACCACATAGCTCTATAAACTAAAGGCATTCATTAGCCATTAAGTGCTAGAAAGGTGGGCAATGTTGCACAATTCTCTGGTTTTCAAGGAGGTAAACAAATTGGTATGACATCAGAATTCTCTGATAGTTAATGGAACCTGTGGAACTCAAGGGGTTAAGATTCTGATGAGAGGGGGAGTGTATAGAGCACTGTGTTGCAATGCATCCCACAATCCTCAGGACCTCAAAGGGTTAATTAACCCATTTGATAAAATACATCACCAATTCATTGCTTTGCAATGCATTACAGATATTTTAGCACTTAAGAAATTCAAAGATATTTTGTGTATTTATTGAGCTACACAAACTGCAAATGTTTCTCAAATAAAGATACTGGTCATATATAGCCTGCCTAAATGACATAAATGCTTAGCAACATTTATACAAAACAAGCAACAATGACAAACATTGGACAGACAAAATTACACAATTTTCTCCAGCATACAACTTGCTCAGTTAGGACACAGTCCTATATATACTGAAAAAGAACTTTAGTTCAGTAATAGCAAAGGCGTTATACTTAATCTTTATTAGGAAGAGTATTCTCTGATTAGAGGAAAGGAGCTGCAGTGTCAAAAAGTGTCAAGATCTAAGTCTAGATAGTATAGACCTGTATGTTTGACTTCCATAGTGGGTAAAATACAACAAGGATTATCATGATATTATTCAGGATTATGCAATCATAAACAATACTATCAGTATGGTTTTATAAAGGATAGATCAGGTCAAACAAATCCACTTTCATTCTATGAAAGGGAATTGATGTGGATGTAGTATATTTGGATTTTGCAAAAACCATTGATACTGGGCCACACAAGTGGTTGCTGCACAAAACTAAAAGGGATAGGCTTGAGAGAATTGTTTGAGAATGCAAAGAGTTATTTCAAATGCAACATTTGGATGTTAATCAGAAGTTGTAAGTGAACGGCCTCAGCATTCAGTCTTAAGCCCAGTGTTTTAATTAATTGCTTACATTGAAAAGAGTATTAGAGGTAATGTCTCAGTCTTTACTGATGACTAGGGGTGGGTGAAAGTTGTCGATGTGTTTCCGCGAGAAATTTTGCAAAAACCACATTGTTATCCTCTTTTTTCGAGGGAAAATCTGCTTTACAACTAGCAGTTAAAATGTTCGCATCTATCGCCCATTGGCCAAAATCATTCACCATTTTTTCAATGGCTAAAAGGTTTTCGGCCATTGATTTACGTTGTTTTCGCGCTTCCGCTATAAAAACGTGATGTTTTCGCTGAAGGCAGACACAACAGAAGCAGCTACAGAGCGAGATAGAAGTGCTGTGCTGTTCTCTTGTGATATTTTGCAAAAAGTTAGGCAGGAGAGACACATAGTGACTCCTATCACTATGAGCAGCAAAAAGAGGAACTGGAAGGACCCTTATCATGTGTCCACTGAGTCTGAGGAGGAGGAGGAAGCGACTAGCAGTACTGAACCAATGCTGTCCAGTCCCCCTAAATCACCCCAAGGGATCTTGGGGAATTTAATGAGAAGGAAGGGAGAAAAGGGAATGGGAAGGAAGGAAGAAAAGGATAATACTAGTGAGAGCAGGACAGGGCAGCTGCCTGTGCCTGCTGCAAGACCTGCTGCCCGTGCCACCATTGCTGTAACTGCAGCCACTAGTGTTGTACCTGCTGCCAGATGTGCTGCCCCTGCTGCCAGTGCCACCACTGCTGTAACTGAAGCCACTAGTGTTGTACCTGCTGACAGACGTGCTGCCCCTGCTGCCAGAGCCACCATTGCTGTTCCTCCTGCAGCCACTAGTGTTGCATCTGCTGCTAGATGTGCTGCCCCTGCTGCCAGTGCCACCATTGTTGTTCCTGCAGCCACTAGTGTTGTACCTGCTGACAGACGTGCTGCCCATGATGCCACCAGCGCTGTACCTGCTGCCAGTGCAGAACCTGCTGCCACCAATACTTTGTCTGCTGCTAGTGTTTCTTGTAGTGCTCGGGGGGGGGGGGAGGGAGAAAATGATGCCAAGTGTGACAGCAAGGGACCCTAAATCACACTTGCCATTCCCAAGCAGTCCTGCCAGTACTAGTACTACTGCTACTAAGGTCCAGCAGCTTGTTAGTGTTAGGAGTGAAGGAGGGGGTAATCAACAATATCCTCATATTACTAGTGACTGTGAGACTGAGGAAGACTCTGCGACTGAACTTGATGTGGTTGGTGTTAGTAGTAGTAGCAGTAATGATGAAGCAGCTGGAGTGGTAGGGGAAACATTTGACAGTGTCCAGACTAGCAGGCAAGGGAGCCCACACCATTCCTCTGGCTCTGGGAGTCCCCTTCCCTTCAGTACAGTGTCCAAGTTGAACATGATCCTTAAGAGGCCAGAACTGATGTTGGGGAGAGCAGGCTCAGAATTAATACTATCACCACCAGCAGGGGCACAGATAAGCTGCCTGTGCCCGCTGCTACTGCTGCTAGTGCTAGTCTGCCTTCTTCTTCAGGTCAAAAGGAAATGGCATGTGTGACATTAGGGGACCCTCTGTCACAATGCTCGTCACCTCCTCCAAGCAGCAGTGAGATGTCTGAAATAGAGAAGCAGCAACAACAGCATGTAGGGACTAGTGGTGGTGATGATGATGATGCTGGAGAAGCTGAGGTGGAAGAGACATTGATGGCCTTAAACAGAGAAGGAATGGGAGACAGGGATGACGATGGGCATCACCACCACTACTAGCAATTTTGGAATTAGAAGAATTTGCAACTGCTCTAATTCCTTCTGATGCTGAGATGCAAGGGCTGAGGAGCAGTCTAGTGTGGAACAGACCACTGTGGACACAGTGGGAATGGGGTCAACAAGTGATGCGGTACTAGGAAAGTTTCCACTTGCCAGCAGTAGCAATACTCCTGATCCTAGTTGCAGTGCTGAATCTGAGGCAGTAGCAGCAACATGATGGCCTGCCACAGACAATGAAGGGGAATGTGGAGGACAAGAAGAAAGAGGCCATACTTCTCCATCTTTCCCCTTCGCCCTGAAGTCATCATGGGTGTGGGACTATTTTTCTCTTGGGGCAGGCACAGTGCAGTCATCAGCAACGGCACTGTGCACAATTTGTGACAAGTCAGTGAAAAGAGCAAAGGAGGGAACACACCTTGGCACAAGAGCCCTGATATCACACATGAAACACAGACACCATGACATTTACTCCAAACATGTTAAAAACAAACACCCACCACAGAAATCAAGCACTGCTTTTGCTGTCCCTGACTCTCCACAAAGGCAACAAGAGGCGAGGTGGAGATCAAAGAGAAGGAGGAACAGAACAACTAAAGCAGAGACTGGAAGTTCCATGAAGAGTGAAACAACTAGCTCGCCATCACCTTCTAGGGTAACTACATCTTCTGCCAATCCACTTCATTTATTACCTCCCCCGCAAAAAGATAGCCACTCTGTTGATGTTAGGATGTGGCAGTTCGTCTCTACCCATTGCACACTGTGTGGTGCACTGACCACACATGCCAGTGTGGTGGAGGAGAATCACAATCAGTGCATCAAGCAGCATCTGAGGAGATTCCATCCTGCAGAATATGCTAAGATGGTGGCAGGGAGGGTTCATCATTACTATTAAACTGTCAGCAAGTTTTCATGTGTCCTTAGTGGGTCTGGAAAAGGGGTACAGTGACAGTGGCAGTACTTGGTTTCAGGTGTCATGGTGCTTGGATACAGTTGTGCCCCCAGATGTTATTTACCACACACACACACAGTAATGCACAAAAGTTTTAGGTAGGTGTGAAGAAATGCTGTAAAGTAAGAATGCTTTCAAAAATAGATATGTTAATAGTATATAGTCATCAACTAACAAAATACGTGAAGAGTGAACAGAATTAAAGTCTAAATCAAAACGATATTTGGTGTGACCACCATTTGCCTTCACAACAGAATCAATTTTTCTAGGTACACTTTATTTAGATTTTTTTTAGGTTTGCACCAGATAGGATATCCACTGAAGCATTGGCATGCTGGATACGCAGGGGAGAGAGCCCCAGGTCAACACCAGAATGGGTAGTCAGACAAGCCTGGAGTCAAACACGGAATGGATAGTCTGCCAGAGCTGCAGGTCTGCACCAGGTCAGGTATTCAGACAAGCCAGATAATGCACAAAAAGTCAAAATATAGAACTGCGCTGGACACCAACGAAAGGGCGACTGAGCCCTGTGAACAGGCAGTTTAAAGGTACAGGAAGAGGAAGAGTAGCCAACAGGTGGCTGTCCCTTTAAATGGAGCGCACGTCCATGCCTTTGGACGTGCTCCCAAATAATTATGTCACCCGCATGCTGGAATGCCGACAGCAGGAGCGGCTAGAGCCATGCATGGACCCAGTAGGCGGCTGAGCCGCCAGGACACAAGAAGCGGCCAAGCCGCGACTGAGAACAAATGGCAGAGAGCCAACACAGGATGTGTCCTGAGCCGCTGGATAAGCGATGAGGTCGGCTGGAGCAGCCGCCGCAAAGTTACTGGAACACTTCAAAGGTGCACTGAGAGGACTCCGGTCTGAATTCAGAGCGCCCCGCTCTGTATCAGCCGCAGCGTGGGCAGTCTCTACTGAACATGAATGCAGCGCACGCAGCCGCCTCTACTGCACGTTGGATTCTGACAAACATCCTTAGTGAATTATTATATAGGATACATATTCAATGTATAAGTTTTGCACATTGCCAAAGTAAACGTGTCATTTTAAATTATTGCCAGTTTATTTTAGAATTGATACACACTGTCAATATAGACAGCTCTAACAATATGTATCAAGATTTCATTGCAGACGTGCTGATATGACCAATTAATATATCGTTAAGTATGTATGTATGTATTTTTATAGCACCATACATATACACAGCTCTTTACAGAAATAATAATAGTGCAATAACCAAAAAAAAAATACAGGACAGTTATAAGAGCATCAGAGTGATCAATGCAATATTAGCAGAGGAAAAGTGCAGCAAAGGGAATCATACATTGGGAAGGGGACCTTGCCCCAAAGAATGTACAATCTAATCATGACAAAATACAGAGAGAGCGCGAGGTGTAGTATAAGTGCATGTACAAGACTTTTGTAAGTGCAGAATGATTTTGATGTGAATGTCAGTGTAAATAAGGAGAATATTGTTACTGAGATGCCTCCTTGAGTAGGTGGGTTTTAGGAGATGCTTGAAAGTGATGAATGTGACGATTGGTGAATGGTAATAGGGAACAAATTATAAAGTCGAGGGGCAGCCAGTGAAAATGACTGAAGCTGAGAGATGCTCGAGTTGTATCAGGAGTGAATAGACGCACTATTGCAAAGTCACACAGAGTAAAACAGGGATCAATTATATTCAGGAACAGCAAAATATCAGAAACAGCTGTACTGTTTAAACCCAAAAGACTATACTTATGTCCATCCGAACTGTATCAATTTAGAGCTCCAATCAGTCAATGACAGACGTTGATAAAGCATTTGTTAAATGCACATAAGGTAAGGGGAATGTCTGCTTTGAACCTATGGACTGTTTGACGCTCTACATTGATAAAGTTTAGATGGAGGTAAGTATAATGCTTTGGATTTAAACATTACTTCTTTTTTTCTGGTGTTTTGCTATACCTGTATATAATTAATATCTGTTTGCTCTCAATAACTTTACAGTATTAAAACAATATATTAACTTATCACAATAGCACTTCTACAATTAAACTGTGAATGATATCCTGATACAGGCCACAGCTGACTATACTGACAGTGAGTGTCAATTCTAAAACAAATTGGTGCAAAACATTACAAAAGGTGAATGTTTTTTTACTTCTTTTTTGTACCCATAGTAGGTCTAGTATATTGAAAACATTAAAAGGGTGTGTATGCAATACTCATCAATGGACCAGTTATGTATGCATATGTGTGTGTGTGTGTGTGTGTGTGTGTGTATATATATATATATATACACACTGAGAAGTGGAATGCAAGAGTAACCAAGGCATCAAGTGTTGCTTTTCAACATATGTTTTAATGGTGTTGTTTAAAAGGGATGCATCACCTAAAAAAAATTTTTTACCATACATTTTGTTTCAACAGTAGTTGTAGGAAAGCAGTGTTTTTTTTTTCTAAAAGAAAGTATTTTTAAATATATTACCTCCTCTCTTCTGTGCATTTCCTCATAAGGTGCACAGCACAGCTCTTCTTCTCCTCCCACCTCCCTCCCAGCTGCCCCAGGGAGCGTGTTCATGGTTCCCTCCAGTGTGCTGTGAATGTCTTCTAGCGTTATATCAAACTCCGGTTAGCATTATAACCGGAGGTGGGAGGAGATTATGCAGTCAAGAAGAGCTTTGCCGAAGAATCACCATGGTACATGATGCTAATCGGCAATGCTTCAACAAGCAATATCTTTAAAAGTACTTACTCAAAAAAAAAAAAAAAAAAAAACAGCTTTTCTACTAGTACTGTTTTAACAAAACGTATGGTAAAAAAATGTTTCTAGGTGATACATCCCCTTTAAGATTAAGGAGTTAATAAAGTGCTGAACTACATACTGTATATACTTTATCTCTAGTGCTGTATTAATCATTGTGGAGCACACATAGAAATATGAAGTAAAACACTAGATAGCCGTTTTATATTCCACTGCAAATTATTCCATACTTTCTCTTGTAAGATTTCATCTATAAAATGGAGTACAGTTTTGTACAACAGTTCTATAAAAAAAAAAAAAAAAAAAAAAAAAAAAAAAAAAAAAACCTGATTCATCAAGTGCATTTCTGAGTAACCAGGTTCATCCCCCCTCCCATTCTGCTCACTCTTCACTCTGGTTCTGCTCCATTTCATAATCCACCCAATCCTATTAAACCATACCCACATTAAGTCATGTCACTTAGACACACCCACCCTCATCTCTATTTGTTACTCCGAGTGACTGTGGACTTCAAGGTATGACTACAGGTGTTAATCATATCTGGGTATGGCTACCACCTACCCTACATTTTTAGGTGAAGGAATATATGTGCATCCCAGGCGCACCCACTGTATAATGTGATCTACATGTGTAGGTGACAGTTAAGGACAGTTAGAAATAAAACGGACCAATTCAAATGTGTTCATCTTTTTTCCTCTTTTTTGAAGCTTTCTTTTTTGAAATAGAAATATATTCATGTTCAATGGGGGGGGGAGAAGAAGGCAAGAGATGTGCAATTATGGAGCAAACCATCTGAACCACCAAGGGGAGATGGGACATATTCACTGTTTTAAATGGAGCTTTTAAATCCTTGAATACTAGAGAGGTCTCCAACCTTTTGATAAGCATTAGGTTGGAGACCTCTCTATCATTCATGGGGTTAAAAACTCAAATTTAAATCAATGGGAACTGTGGACATTTTTATTTGTTCCCTATGGTGCAGTTGATATGTTTCAGAGTTTCTCATCTTTTCCTTTCTACATTGGGCCCTACTTGTTTGAGATTTGGATGAACTGTGAGGCAGAAAAGTACAATCCACTTCTAATACATTTTCACAGCATGAGCCTTCATCTTATTTTATAAACTCCAGCACTTGGACTGAACTTTGCAGCTTGTTATAACCATGCAGAGACTCTGCCAAAAAATAGTACAGTAATTTTATTCCCAGCTTTCAAACATCAAAGAACTGTCATATATTGCAAATTATCCATCAAAGACTTTTTTAACACATCAAAATACAGAGAAAATACAACCATAACAATGCCAATTAAAGTCTTTAACTTGTTTTAGTAGCTAAATATAGCAAGGAAAATTAAAACTTGCTTTACATGCCAGACAGGTCTAATCAGCCCACAGTGAGCTTTATTCATCAAGCTAAAGAGGAGCAAGTCTGCAGCAAACCAACTGCACCATATGGAAAAATTAAAAATCCCACTGATTTAAAATTAGGAACTGAGGAGTGTGTCCTGGTAGCCGGAGCGAATGGATGTGTCTTCAGGTAGCTCCTGACTAAAAACAGCTATAAGGGAATACATTTATCCTTTTGACTCAAAGATTTCTGTGAAAAAAATATTGTCTCACCTGCTGCTTGGGCTCCGCTGTGTTTTGGGGCTGAAGAGAGATTCTCTTACTTGCTGAGTGACAGGCTGTGGGCCTACTGGATGCCACAATGTTCACAATACTTCCTCCACAGCAAGTTCTATACCCATCATTCATCAGCTGTGTTCTGCTACCACAGCTGAACTACCTGCGATCAGATATTGCGATGGATAAAAATATGAGGCAGGCCTTGCGGACCAAAGGCAGTATTCCCTCACTATACAGAAAGTCCTATCCAAATTTATTAACTCTACGGGATTGTGCACATCATGAGTAGACAGAAATCCCACTGTAAAACTACTGGGGACTTGGATGACTTCTTCTCTAGGGTTGACACCCCTTTACCAGATCCCCCAGTTCATCTAAGAGGATATTGCAGATCTCAAGGACTGTATGCTTTCCATGAAAAGAGATCAGGGAACTATTCCGCAACCTGCAAACCAATTTCCAACAGTTGGTGGAAAGGGTCGGGTCCTTGGAATATAGACAGGATGAGCTTTCTGAGATCCAAAATAACCTACATTTGTAAAAGCAAGATCTAAGAGTTAAATATTCAGTGATGGCTGATTACCTGGAAGATCTAGACAAAAGAACATGTTGCAACATTATGCTCCGGGTATTCCTGAGGCTGTGATTCACCTTGAGGGGTTTGTTTTGGCTTATTCCAATCTATTCTTCCAGAAATTCAAGCTACAGAATTCCATTTAGAATGTATACATTGACCTCTTCTATCAAGCCCCCTCCCCCTGAAAGGCCTAGGGATGTTGTCGCAAGCAAAGGCTATAGGCCCTGCTGAGACAGTACGGAGAGTGTGGGAGGGAAAGGGTTAACAATACCAGACACCTGGTTACCTGTTACTATTCCTAGCAACCACCACATTAACCCCTGAAATCCCTCCTGCACCCCAGTACTACAATTTGCTGCCACCACCAAGACTTTATATCTGGGCGTCTTAGGTTACCCCAAACAGAATACAGTGTAAAAATCACCTTAATAATCAGACATAGAATTAAACCTTTAGTAGTGTTTTCTAACTGAGCTTCCTTCAGAGTAGTGAGTTCATGTTAGAGAACAGAGACAAGAGCTGATTAATTGAACATTTAATTTGAAAAAAGGCTTCACAGTGCTGGTTACAAAAATACAGAAATAAAGGACATACACAAATAAAGATTATATATTAGCAAGACAGTCCATAAAATAAAATGGGAGAAATACAAGAAATCCTTAAATACAATTATTAATATTTTAAGAGTCCTTGGGAACTTCTAAAGGTATATCCCCCTTCAGCTGTTACAAAAGAAATTCCTCTTTTTTTATCCACAAATCCATATTAAATAGAAGCCCACAGTTGCTACTAAGAGGCCAGAACCCCTTGGGTGTTACCTGGGGGGGTCAGGGATTTGGCTTGACATTTTACGGCCCACTCAATCAGACCTGTCAGGGATGTTACTGCAGAGTTCTATCTGAAAAATCATAAGGCTTCTCAAAACATGCAACCCACAGAACACCTCTATAATGTTATAATAATCATATTCCTCATATCTGTGTGAATATCTGGGCACCAAACATGCTGGGTCTAACTGGTTGCAAAGTGGCTATTCTTGTAACTCATAGCAGGAACCCCTCCCCCTGGCATGTTTGGTACCCACCAGAAGGGTAAAACCTGGGCATTCTGAATATATGTTTGTATCAAACCATTTTACACTATATAAACACGTTCTCCCTATTTCAAAATATTTGATTGTCCCCTGGTGACCCCCATCAGAGCAGAGGGTCCAATATAGTTTATGATACAGTGTTCTGCTCTGGTGATCTACTCATTCCGTTTCTGGTGATGTTATCTACTCAGCTAATTTTATGGCCTAGGACTGGTGCACTTTGAATAACATACAGGTCAGCAAACAACAAACAATTTATACAACCCAGAGGGCCAACTGATGTTATCCTAAAGATGCAATTCTTCAAAATCAAAGAAGAGCTTATGATAGTGCCTTTTCTATTCTGGTCCGTCCTGGCATGGTGTTCGTCTGGAGTTCTACTCTGACCTAGCTCCTAGCAACATCTCCAAATAGAGAATTGAAACAGATCACCAAAGTACTGTGATACCATGGCATCAGGTATAAATGGTGATTCCCGTTACTCATGTCTTTTACCCTTAAAGAGGAATTACCACCTGAACACAACTTTAGCTTAAATAACTCCCCATCTGGCGATTAGCTGCTTAGGAGCGCTAGTCGCAAGAATGATTACCTTGGCAAATAGATTTAGCCTTTCTTCCCGGGCTGGCAGCATCATGGAATGCGGGCATCTTGCCATAATAATAACATCCATGCGCCTGCACTGTCAGTCCCAGCCGGCTCTAGGAGGCGTTGCTAGGAGCCGTCCGGCTCCAAAAGGGACCGACAGCGCAGGCGCGCGGACGTCATTATGGCAAGATGTCTGTGTTTCGTGATGCTGTCAGCCCGGGAAGAAAGGCTAAATCTATTTGTCAAGGTAATAATTCTGACGACTAGCGCTACTAAGCAGCTAGTCACCAGATGGGGAGTTATTTAAGCTAAAGTTGTGTTCAGGTGGTAGTTCTGCTTTAACACCAGACTCTACTCCATCAAAGACCCCCAGGCTGGGTACAACTTGCTTCGCCAACTCCAACTCCGCATCCCATTCCATAACCTCCACCCCCCCAGTCACTTGACAACAGAAGACCCCCAGCAGATCTTTCAAATGACCCATCCGATGTGGACTTCAAACATGCAGGCTGATGAACTCTCTATCTTTTACGGTCCAGATGCTTTGATTTACTATATTTGCTCAGATGCAGTCAGCGGTTTGCATTTTACCCTTAACCTTCAGCTCTGGTTATTTAGTTAGCTCTAATTGTTATACTGTTTACTACTGTTCTGTTATGCAAATTCATCCTCATATGGTATAGACTGAATAGTTAGAAAGCATTATAAGTAGTGATCTGAAGAATACATGGTGAGAGCAATACATTCCTCTCCTTGTAATATCAATATATAGACTATTACCTGTAGTAGGTATGATACTGTTCACTCATCTTTTCTCTAAAGATAAGGATCTCCCAACATGTGAAGGATCACAAAAAGAGATTCTGTTGCTAACCAATTTAGCATTCTCTTTTTCAGCTTTCTCTTCCTGACCTCCCCTTCCCCTTTTTTTTTCCCCTTTCCCCTCCCTCCTTGTCCCTGGATTGGAGCCTGCTGGTGGTCATTTGCTTATTTGCCCTGTGTGTCAGTCTCCCACGGACCAGACCCTTGCTGTTTCTCTCACAATTGTAATAGTCTCAACTCTCCACTTAAGAGACGTAAGACATTTTTCTGGAATGACAAGCATACTGCTGACATCCTGATCTTTCACAGAAATCTTCTTCATCTTACTTCTCCTAACATTACCCAGACATCTATCTCTCCACCTCCCCCTTAAAAGATTAGAGGAGTAGGGATCTTCCTATGAGTATCCTTTCTTTTATACCTTCCAACAAGATTACCGACCCGGAAGGCATATATCACACAGTTCATGGTACCCTAAACCCTTTAGGGACAAGCTGATAAAATTGGCTACCAAATGCAAAAGGCAGAGGACTGCCGAGTTATGTCCCTCACTTCTACCCTTGCAACTTTCTATCAGCAAAACAAATCCCCCCAGTCCTCTGGCCTGTTTGGAATATGTATGTATCTTTATTTATATAGCGCCATACATGTACAGAGCGCATAGAATGAGTGCCTGAGGTAGAGTTTTTGCAGATGACATGCAGAGGAAAGGACGTATTTTGGGAATATTATTGCTCTCAGGGGTCCATTGAAGTGTCTCCTGATTTCAGAAGTGGATAGGACCACGAGGTGGACAGGCCAACAATGCTATCAATATGCTAACAAATAACACACAGAATATGTTTTCTCGCAGTCATAACCACTTATGTAGGCACAATAACATGGCTTTGTCATGCAACACACTCATAGAATACTAACTGCTTGCTCTGCCTTCTTTCCCCCTCTATACTTGGACACTCATGCCCAGACACAATCCCTTCCAAGGTTCTTCCCTACCTATCTTATAGTTACCTTCCACATTTCTCTCTCCTGAGGAGAGAGAGGCCTTAGATGCTGATTGACTTCTTGAGTGACCTCGGTAAAATCTAACAACTTAAACCTAACAAGACACCTTGTTCCGACAGCTTCTCTAACCACTGCTATAAAAAAAACTTTTTCTTCTCTCTTTTCAACCCTATTTGCTTACTATATTCAACTCACTTCATGACGGCAATATATCCCCTCACACCATGCTACAAGCCAGTGCGGTTCTTCTCCACAAACCAGGTTACAATCCTGATAATCTTGATTCTAATAGACAGATTTAATTAATTAATACCGACAAACTATTTTCAAAAATTCTTGCCAAATCAGCTCGCTCGTCATGCATACCAGGTGGGATTTGCGCAGGGTCACCAAGCCTCAGACAGTATCAGGCGGACTACCAGTTTGATCCATTACACCCAAGCTCACACTGTTTCCATGCCAATTTTGTCACTGTCAGGGTTTTCAGGCAAAGAAGGACAGACACAAATATAAAATATATATCCACCTTTATTTAATAAGTACAGTAATAATAGTATAGCCAACACAACCCCAGAACACAGGATGATAGAACCAAGGCTCCTACCCGGAGCTGCGCACTGCACTACTGCGAGATACCGTAGACTAGGGCCAAGTTGCAGGTGGAACACCACATGGAATGGTAACTGAGGCGCAAGTCTACATCCTGGGTCACGCGACCAGAGGCAACACAGAGCGAGAGCAGGCCTGAACCATGAAACATTGAGACTTATGGTCAGGCAAGTTTGGAGAGTACAGAGCAAGTAGTCAGCCAGAGCCACAGGTCAGACAAGCCGGGGACTACACAAAGTGAGGTAGTCAGCCAAAGCCACAGGTCAGAACAGATGTGGGTAGTCAGACAAGCAGGAGTCATACATGGACTGATTTAGTCAGCCGCAGGTCAGAACCGATGTGGGTAGTCAGACAAGCAGAGGTCATACACGGAGCAGATTTTCAGGATAGCACGGGTCACAACGGAGCACAATATCAGAAACACCACGTAAGGGCAATGACTCCCAGGCCCAGGGAGGTTTATAAAGGAGCAGGAGAAGGAGGGACCCAATTAGGCCACACAGAATAGGCCCATAAATAGGTGTCCTAGCCAGTTCCTGTTTCATGATGTCAACAACGCAGAGGTGGCCGCAACTATGCCGGCCGACACACCACAGAGGAAGGAAGCACAAGATAACTAGGCCTCTAAGGTAGACTATGATAGTCACTGGAAGCTTAAAAAGCATTTGATAGGCTAAATTGGAAATTCACGCTTGCCACTCTTTGAGAATTTCATTTTTTAAACATTTCCTTTTAGCTGTCAGAGCACTATACCCGCATCCTACAGCTCAGATTACCACCTCTGGAGTCTGTCTACTTTTTCCATCCATAGCAGCACCCGGCAAGGCTGTCCTCTTCCTCGGCTTCTTTTCATCTTGAGCCTTGAACCTTCGGCTTCCCACATCAGGCTCAACCTGGGTATCTCCATAGGAGGCTCTGATTACAAACATTCAGTCTTTAAGGATGACATTCTCCTTACTCTTTTCTAAACCGATTATCTATCTCTCCTGAATCTCACTGCAGAACTGAGACATTATCAAAGCCCTTAAAATTAAAATGAATAAATATCAAGTTCGGACGATTCACTTACCTCCTCACTTCAAGAAACTTATGGACACTAACTTCAAATGGCCTCCTCGCCAGTTTAAGTACCTAGGTATAATCTTACTGCCTCCTACATGGCTCTATACTTTGCTAACTATTCTCCCTTATCAACACTCTCTTTTCTGATCTTGCCAAATAGCAATCTTTCAACATCTCTTGGATATGTTGTATTAGTTTCGTCAAAACGAACCTTCTTCCTAGGATACTTTACTACATTAGGGTCCTCCCTTGCCAATCTCTTTTGTGCTCACCGGACACTCTCCAATCCCACATCACAAGATTTATCTGCGCAGGCGGTCTACCCAGAGTCTCTTCCTCAAGAGTTGGGCCTCCTGCATCTTCACTCTAACTTCACAGCAGCATAACAGGCTCAAATGCTTTAATGGCATAACACTTTTGGCAAATTTTGGTGCACCCTCTCCCCATCTACCATATACTATGGATCCCCAGATCCTCTAGACCCGCTTTAGCTTCTTTTCCCATCATTTCTCAGTCTCTCAAGCTCTGGCACTTGGTCAGCATGAAAAGATCACTCACTCATAAGGTCTCTCATTTTGCCCCAACTTAAATAATCCAGCATTTCCACTGGGCTACAAAAATAAGAGCTTTCGACTTTGGTCTCTTCCTTACCCTCTTAGGGTAGGTGACTGCTTTGACCATGACTGAGTGATTCCTTTTTCTAGCAGCTGGTAAATACAACTTGCCTACTTTCAAACTCTTCCGAGATCGATTCATTTTCTTCCCAAGAACATCCGAGTTGGCCCACTAACCTGGTTTAGAAGCCTTGTCTTAGGGATACACATACTTCTGGTGTCCTTTCCAGCATTTATATAGAGGTTGGCTTGGGAGCAGGGGAGGCTAAATATATGCTGGCATTGGTGATGGACATTGGCTTGGAACAACCACTGTAGGTTTGATCCAAGATCTGGTCCAGCTCTACTTATATCCTCCACAAACAGCAAGCTTATAAGCTTCTCTATAGATCTTATCTAACCCCAATAAGGTTACATAAAACCTAGGCCAATCTCCCCTGTACTTTAGGGGTGATCTTTTTCACATCTGGTGAACCTACCCGGTGGCTCATGAGTTTTGGAGGTGTGCACCCTGATTTGCTCCATCACCTAAGTTGTGTTGATTTTAATCCATGTGGTTCCTCCTGGGTCTTATGCTGGAGGAGGTGCCTCATTCCATTTCTAAGTTGATATCTCACATTCTGCTGGCAGCTAGGAATGCTCTGGCATCTCTCTGGAAACAAACCTTACCACCCGGACCAGTGGGCTCTTCTCCAGGGCATTTGGAGGACCTACTCCATAGAAAGACTAGCCTCCCTCCTCTCTAATTCACAGTCCAGGTTCTCGCTCCTATTTGATGACCCATCCTTGGCTCTAGACTGACCTCCCATTTGGTCTTCCGATTTGGAGCTCTCCCCCTGTCCCTCCTTTCTCCTACCTTGGGCCCCCCTTCTTCCCCTCACCTTCTTCCTCTATTCTTATCTCTCACCTCTTCTCTTTTTTGCCTCTCTTCCCACAGCCTTGTTTCCTTCTGGGTATAGCTTTATCACCTCTTATTTCTTCTTCAGCAGAGATCTTAGATTAACCTGTAAGCTAGTCAAAGCTTTTACCAACACCTCTTAAGTCTCAAAGATAAGAATACATATCTTCTAGTTGCCGTTTTTATACAACTACTCTCTACTCACTTAAATCAGGCAATTACATGTTTATATTGAATTATATGTTACTGATGCTATTCACTGGTCTCCATTATATTGTATAGCTTGTACTGTTGTCATTGTCCTCGCAGTTTATGTGGTCAATAGGCTTTTGAAACACACTTTACCTGCTGTACTGGTTTCCATCGATAATTTTGTTTTACTTCATTAACCCTCCCTTTTCTTACCCCTTTCCCCAATTATAACATCTTCAATAAAGATATAGTTGAGCCACTGAACATTTAGAAACAATTTTAGCAATGCGTTGGAGACTTCTTTAGCACTCATGAGGTTAAAAACCCCATTTAAAGTAAAAAGAAACTGCATGGTAAGATCCAGAGTTTTCGTGTCTTTACAGACTGGTCGACAATTCAGAATACGTCTATAGTGAGTAAACTCTTACCTTATCTACATTGACATATAGAAAAGGAAAACATTCTGGATAACCTCGTATGGGGGCATGTGGTAAACACAGCCTAGACAAGGAAGCAGACACTTATATTTTCCTATGAGTGTCTTTAATGTTTGGCTTTTCAAGGCTATTATTGATTGATTTAATGGAGAACTAATGCCTCCTAATAATAACACGCCACTTACCTAACTTTGGCCAGTAAATATTAATGGTACCTATGAATGATGCCCTTGTGCCTTTGTTCAAGAGATAACATCTTCAATCCCTCCTGGATGTCATGTTTATGGAGGCGACATAACAGTTGATAGCAGAACCACAAGACATCAAACTCTGTTCACTGCCCATGGACGTCTTAAAACTTTAAGGACTAGAGTGGAGTGTAATGCATTCTACTCTTTATGAAGTACCAAGTCTATTGTAAATGGAAAATTTGGCAGGTCCATGAAAAGAATGAGAGTATCAGAAACTGAATGCACCTAGCTAGTCTGTGAGTCTCACTGTTAGTGCTAGAGAGCTAAGTTATCACATGAGAGGCGGGGGAATGTTATGAACTCCTGATATACTTGTTGCGGTCAAAACCAGAGTACAGGTGCTGGCCACAAAATATATAAAACAAATTAAGCTTGCTCCCAGAAGACAGCTATTAGTGGATGGGGGACAATCAGAAACAGAAGTCGCAGCAGCTACTAATAGAACACCAACCTATTTCACAAAACAATATTTGGAAGTCTCCGCACACACCTCTTATTTCTGATGTCTAACCCAACATGGACAGAATGTTATATATCACAAATTATGACAGATGATATAACACGTTGACACCGATAAAATATTAACAATATATGTAAAGCAGGTCAAATTACCAAAACATGCACGGTGAAATATTTTTTGTGACTGCACACATATACCCTCATGCAATGTATGGTGTTCACTTGTCCAAAATAAAATCTTTCTATAGCCATGTGTATACTCAAATCTATAGAGGGAAATGATGGTCTTCAATCTCTCACTTTATTTTCAACATATGTAAAGATAAAGAAAAGAACAGATCATAAGAGTAGCATCCTACGTCACCAGAACCTCACACATGGTGAATCCTACTTACAGAGCATCAATAGAAACAGGCATACAGAACTATGCTCTCACTTGTCCCACTGATCTTGATCAAAGACAGTACCTTAGATGACAAACTGGTCCCCACAATAATGTAATATGTATGGGATGGGGGAAATAATCACCTGCCCCACTCATCCTACTTACACTATGACAGAGTGTCTCATTCTTGTCTCAGAATACACTTCAGCACATCTGATATCCAAAAAAGAATGTTACTCTAAAAATACAATAAAATACAAATACAAATGAGCAGTATCCACATGAACCGATGCACCCACACCCCATAGTAGTTTACCGGTAAGAAAAAGGGAGACCCGCTTCTTCTGGATCACCGGACCAAATACAGCATCTGACATCATTGCCGGTACTGCAGTCCCGGCCTCAAACAATACGGATGGGTGCTCAATCCACTCTCCCACTGACTCCACCCGGGTAATGTTGTCCACTGAAGCTGATCTTCAAGCTCAGAATCCACCTGATGCTCAGCTTTAAACTGAGAGGTGATGGTATCCACTATATAAGGCAATCTTCAGGCTGAATATGAAGAACTAAATTATACATATAACAGTAGAAGCTGAACAAAGGTCAGGGCTGGAGAAGTTCAATTAGAGACGAGTAACAGGCTGGGTCAAAAAACTAGAGAATTAAACTGGAAAAAATCAACTGAACACACAGAAGTTTGAAGACTTTGCAAGGAGGAAGTGGGAGCAGGACCTTAAAAATGCACAACGTCCAACAAAAAGACGACTGCGAAGAGAAGAGATGATAGTGGAATGAGGGAAAGCATAATGCCCAGTGCTATCAGCAGACCTAGCTGATAAGCAATAGTGACAACATATTTATCTCTGAGTACAGTCAAATAAAAATGTTCACAACCGAGTTTAAAGATCCCAAATGAATGTGCGAAAATATGAAGATGATCAACACAAACAATAATGGTAATGAATAAAGATTGAAACAGTGGAGGGATGGTGTAGAAGTCAGTTTTTGGATATCTTTTCTGTTAAGTCTCAACAGTGACCTCTTCCACATATAACCAATTACAGCTACGGTAAATAAAATGAAGACAAAAAAGAAATATAAAAGAACTATATTAGAATATAAAAAGTGGAAGGTTATAACAGAATATTAGCTCTCGGGGATGATCTAGAATATAAAACTCTTGGCCAAGGACAGCCTCAAGCCGGGTAGCGCTGTTTCAGGTCTCTGGCTCTCGACCACTCTGGTATGTCCTCCTTATGTGCTGATGCTTTAGACAGCTGTTTTTGTCCTGTCCACTCCATGATGTCCGATTGCAGTATAAAACACTTTATGCAGTCAGATGTCTACTCTGGGGAGATGTTCTCTCAACCTCCAGGCCAGCTGTTTAACTTCACATAAATGTGAGTTTCTTATGGGGGTGTGGAAAGGAATCAATCCAACATCCAACCATGAAGAATACAGCCCAATAAGTACTGCAGACGTCTGCTTCACCAAGGATAAATGTTAGTTCTCCTTTAAGGTGACACGCAACGTATTATGGGTAGCAGTGATAATAGATGCCCATTGAAACTGATCAGCTGTACCACCATTCCTGGAACAAAATAAATAGTTTTATGAGCAACTGAATAGCCCACAGTGCACACTGAATCTAAGGTAGTGCCTTGTCAGAAGGTCCTGACAGGGGACAATCAATTTCCACTGGAGAGTGCCAGCAGCAGAGAAAGTGAGCAGTGAATGCAAGAATGCTGCCCCAATGTCACAGCTGCCTCTGGTGGGGAGGGGTCCTGATTATGCAGGTGGGTTTAGGGAGGGAAAATGAGGCACACAGGTAGTGGAGAAAGCGGGCAATGAACACAAGAATTTACCACTGTCTGTGCTGCCTCTGGAGAGGATTCCTGGTTATGGAGGTGGGTACAACAAGGGAAAGGGAGACATGCGGGTAGTGTTATTGAGGAGTGTGGGAAGGAAGATATAGATTGAGGGGGACATTTAATTTTTGGGAGGGAGAGTAAGGAAAAGGGGGTGCATATTATATATATGAACTATTTTACTCAAAATCTTGGGTATAATTTACACATGTGCATTCTACACAGATGTGTATTATACCAAAGATTTTATGGTAGATAACTGGTTGCTCAGTTATTTCCGGGTCTGGTGTGTGTCATTTCACAATTGGGTCATGAACAAGAGAGCTAACAAAAGGTGTAGAGGTGATTCTAGGTGTGGCATTTACTTTGGAGTCTGTTGCTATTTTTCAACATAATGAGCAAAGAAGTGTCAATGCCAGAAAAACATGTAATCATGAGGATACAAAATTGGAATAAATTGATCAGAGACATAGCCAAAACATTGTGTGTATCAGAATCAACTGTGTGGTACATTACTAAGAAGCAAGAACACATAGGTGAGCTCAACAATAACAAAGTCCTGGTAAAACACTGATGACCACTGTGGCAGATGACTGAAGAATGCTTGCAATTGTAAATCCTTTTCAACTGTTGAACAGATCAAGAACACTCCCCAGGATGTGGACATAGATGTGTCAGAGCACCATTAAGAGAATACTACACCAACATAATCACAGAGGGTTTATCACAAGATGTAACCCACTGGTCAGTATCAAGAACAGAAAGGCCAGATTACAGTTTGTAAAAACTACATAAAAACCGGTACAAAACCTGAACAAAGCCTTTTGGGCAGAGGACGTAAAGATTAACCAGTGATGGAAAGAGGAACGTGTTATGAAAGAAAGCAAGAAAGCATACCACCTCATCTGTGAATCACGGTGCAGATAGTGTTATGGCTTGGGCATGTATGTCTGCCACTGGAACTGGCTCACTTGATGTGACTGCTGACAGCAGCAGCAGGATTAATTTGAAAGTGTACAGAAACATCTTATACGCAGAGCCAACCAAATGCCTCAAAACTCAGTGGAAGGTACTTCACCGTGCAGCTTTACAGTGAAAGAAAAAAAGCTGATTATGCCCGTTTTAGAACTGTATTGTTATTACATACACCCTATTGAGTTTAAATCCATAGAATTTACAACTATTCTGAGAACCAACAAGAAATTCATTATTGGAAGTGAAAAATCTAGTCTACCTGACAGAAACATGTCATATGAAAGAATTTAAAGAGCCAATGAAAGAGGGAATATGAAAGTTAAGGACAGGACATTAAATTATTTAAATATGTCCACTATATGCACTTTCTCAGTGCCCACCAAGCTATCTACACTATGTCTGCATTCAGACATCAGCTCTCAAGACCTAATAAAGGAGCCACATTTAACAAATAAAGTGGACTCTGCTTGCTAAGTAAGCAATTTGAAGATGTAATCAGTAGCTGTTGCTGAGTGTTATCCTTTCCATTTCATAATGAGCAAACAAAAACTAGTTGAGAATCCTTCTAAGTCTTGATGTAATCAGGTAAAACTATTGGAATACCTAAGAAATTATTCAGTCCTGAGACAGAGGAGCTCCCAGTACTGCTCCTCTTATAATTAATATTTAACAGTACAATGAATCACACAGATACACTGGATCAATAGTGCACTATTCCCTGGATTCACTTTAGGTGGAGTAAAGTGATTAACACAATTTCAAAGCTATAAATCAACTTGAGGGGTTTGCTCTTTAATAAATGTAGAACTCTTACTTTCATAGTAGAATCCTTAGACTGCTGTAGAAAATAAGATTTTAGTCTTACCTGTTAAACCCTTTTCTCTTAGTCCATATAGGTTACTGGTAACTTCGGGAAGGAAACCATCCCTTTAATTAGGCAGGAACAATTCTTGAAAAGAAGTGAAGGGTGGAGCCTTCCTCCTCTCCTTAGCTGGTCCCCAGCCAATCCCCTCGAGTAAGATTTGAGATGCTAACTAATGACTAGGTAGCAAAAAGGAAAAAGAAAACTCCTGCAAGCATGAAACCAAAAGGACTCCCACGTTCGGTCACAGGAGAACCAAGCATGGTCCCTTGACAGTGTGGGAGACCAGTAACCTATATGGACTAATAGTAAAGGATTTAACAGGTAAGACTAAAATCCTCTTTACTCTGTCGTCCAATATAGGTTACTGGTAACTTTGGGATGTTCAAACATTGTGTTTCCCAGAGGTGGGAATGAAGGCAAGGACCAGGCGCAGGTCCCTAAAGTCAACAGAGCATATATGAACCATCAGATCATAATACAGCCCTATATAGAACAAAGTGTCAACAGACACGAAACTGGAATATACAAACCAGGAACTGTAACACAGCACACAGAACTAGAACCAACAGGGCTCAACAGTTAAGGAGTACTAAAGGTATAAGGAAAGATCCTAGACAGGCAAGACTGCCTCCTGGATCTTCCTAACCAGGCTGGCATCGGCCGATGCCAGAACATCAACATGGTAGTGCTTAGAGAAGGTATGCACAGACGACTAAGTGACCGCCTTGCACAACTGATCAGCTGAGGCCTGATTCTTATAGACCTAGTGGAATGAGCCATGACATGGAATGGAATGGGCTTCTTCCTCAGTTCGTAGGCCTTACGAAGAGTGGACTTAATCCAAGAAGCAATGGTAACCTTAGACACCGGTCTGCCCGCCCTGGGACCCTCAGGAATGACGAAGAGTGCGTCAGACTGACAAATGGACTCAATGCGGTGTTCATAGATGTTGGGTCAGGGCAGAAAGAAGGTACTACGATTTCCTGATTGATGTGGAACTCAGAGACCACCTTCAGAAGAAATTCCTGAGAAGTGCAAAGAACCGCCTTGTCTTTGTGAAACACCAAAAAGGGTGGTTTACAAGACAAGGCATGCAACTCAGCGACTCGGCGAACAGACACTATCGTCAGGAGAAAGGCCATCTTTCAAGTCAGCAGATGTAGAGGAATAGTAGCCAAGGACTCAAATTGAGAGCGCTGAAGGACGCCCAAAACCAAGTTAAGATCCCAGTGAGGAGCGGGGTTCTTAAAGGCAGGACGAGCATGGGCAACTCCCTAAAGAAAACCTTTGACATCAGGAAGGATGGCAATGCATCTCTGAAAGAAAACTGAGTGCGCAGAAGTCTGAACCTGCAAAAGGGACAGGACCGTGGGAAGGTCAAAATCGCAGGAAGGATCCCTATCAGTACACCAAGAGAGAAAGGTGGACCAGACTCTATGGTATGCTTTAGAGGTAACAGGTTTGTTACCTCTACACCCGAAGAGAAACCCTTCTTTATCAATAATGAGGATTCCATTTCCATGCAGTCAAACCCAGATGGTCTACGTTCTCCTTCCACAGATATTCCTGTAGAAGAAGATCCGGACGACGGGGAAGCCAAAAGGGCTCTGCCACGGATAGATCCAGGAGCTCCGGAAACCAAGTCTGGCTAGGCCAGTACAGAGATATCAGAATTACTGGAGAGCCCTCCAGACGCATTTTCCTCAACACCCTGTGTAGCATTGGAATGGGAGGAAAGATGTATGCAGAGGAAAGCACCATGGAATCGCCATGGCATCCACTGGCAGAGCTAGAGGATCCCTCAGCAGGAGCAGAACAATGGAACCTTCTGGTTGTGTCTTGTCTCCATCAGGTCAACACAAGGAAGTCCCCATTTCTGGACAATGAGTTTGAACATGTCTTGATGCAGTTCCCACTATATGCTGTCCAACGTGTGTCAACTTAGGATGTCTGCTAGAACTTTGTCTGCTCCAGGAATGTGAACGGCTGATCTGGCAGGAACATGATCTTCTACCCAAGATAAAATAGCTTTGACCTCTAACCAAGCAGCAAGACTTCTTTTTCAGCCTTGCTTTTTGATGTAGGCCACGGCTGTGGCGTTGTCGGACTGGACCCGAACTGGACATCCCTCCAACTTGAATGTCAAGTACCTGAGAGCATGAAATATTGCTTGAAGCTCCAGCACACTGAAGGGAAGGAGAGACTCCTCCGTAGACCACCGACCCTCGGCATTCAGATGACCCAGGATCGCTCCCCACCCGGAGAAACTGGCATCCGTCTTCACTGCTGTCCAGAAGGATACAAGGAAGGTCCTGCCCTTCAGGAGATTGGAGAGGTCGAGCCTCCACGACAGACTCAGCTCCACATGAGGTAGAGAAACTGACATCTTTAGTAGATCCGTCTTGCCCTTGCAGAACTGGATCACGAACCTCTGAAGTTCCCTTGTGTGAGTCATGGCAAATGGCACTGTCTCTATGGTGGATATGAACTTCCCCACTACAGATGTCAACTTCTTGGCAGGAACTGGATCGGAACCCAGGACAGAAGACACCTTGTGGGTAATCTGGTGAGCCACCTCCTCCGTGAGAAACACCATGCCCTTCATTGTGTCAAAGAGAAGACCGAAAAAGTCCAGTCGTTGAGATGATATCAAATCCGACTTGTCCATGTTCAGGATCCACCCGTGATGGGTGAGAGCATGAATGCAATCTTCGAACTGTTGATAAAGGAGTATCGGAGAGGGGGCCTTCAAGAGCAAGTCGTCCAAGTATGGAGTGACCCTGATGCTGTCCCTGTGTAGGATGGACACTAAAGCACCCAGGATACGATTGAAGACCTGGGGGACCATAGTCTGTCCAAAGGGGAGAGCAGAAAACTGAAAATTCCCTTGGTCACAGGCAAACCTGAGGTACTGCCAGCTCTCCGGATGGATGGCTATATGCAGGTAGGCATCCTGAAGGTCCAGAGAAGTGAGAAATTCCCCAGGACATCTGGCCACAGTCCTCAGGGACTCCTGGTGAAAATGAGTTTTGACCACGATGGAATTGAGATCCTTGAGGTCCAGAATCGGACGACAGCCACCGTCCTTCTTGGAAACCACGAACAGGTTGGAATAGAAACCTGAACCCCGTTCCAGTTCTGAAACCGGCTCCACTTACACTTAAAACTGGCTTTATAGATATTTATGTATGAACATAGCAAACAAAAGCATACAAGGGTATCTTACCACCCCTGTTTGGTATGGATTCAATCAGGCTCTTCAAATCCTTCTGACAGGTGTATCCAATATAAATAGAAGTCGGAGATTCCAACAGGGAAGAAATCACTATACCGTTCAATACTAGTGTCTGATCTCAAAAACAATTTATTTATAAAATAACAAATAAAATATGAGACTATAAAAAGTCCCTATAAATAAAATCCTACTAAAATACTTGTTTCGCAGTGCAATGCGATTCTGCTTTAGTGCAGTAGGTAGTATGAATACTAAGTCCGAACAGGGGAGGTGAGATACCCCTGTATGCTTCTGTTTGCTGTGTTCATACATAAGTATCTATACAGCCACTTTTTAACGTAACTGCAATTATCACATATTATTACTTGTTAGCCATCTGATTAGGCACTATTGGCACCCCCTATTTGTTCTTTTCTTTTTTGGGGTATCTCTGGAGGAGTCATCTCCTCATTATCACCTCTTTATCGCTTCTTAGTGCATAACCCCCCAGGAGTGAGCAACACATTGCTTATTTTTATCTATTGTTGGACTACAATTTCCATCATCTTTGGTAAGCTGAAGATGATGGATGTTGTAGTTCAACAATAGCAAGAGGCCTGTTTGTACAAAGAAAACAGCAAAAAAAATATCATCATTGGACCACTAAAGCTTTATTTTTCTTTGATCTGATAGGAAGATATGAATGCAAGGGGAGTTTGCCCTTAAATGAAGGGTTTGGAAATAAGTGTGTGTGTATACGTGCATTATTATTTTATTAATCTTATTATAATACAATACTACTGGTACAATAAAAAACAAACAAATGTAAAACAAAGCTCACTACAATGCAGAGGAAAACTCACACACATAGCTGAAAGAGGGACAGAGTTTTCAAAAGTTTAGTTCTTTATAGAAGCAAAGGAGGTTCTCTGGACCATTAAAAAAGCTTTATACTAAATCACTCACAGTAGCATGGTATTAAACTCAAAGAAGAAGCGATCTACCAAGGTCATGGTAATTTTGTGGATTGGGACCATAAATCTTTGGCTCTTTGTAGGCAAAGGGTGACAGTTTTAGACACTTGGAAACAGAAGATCTGTTATCTTGAAACTTTCAATGTGCTTTTTGTGGAGGTTGGATTATAGATTTGTTGAAATGAGAATATTAACATCATATTAAGAAAGCTTTGAGGTGAAACATTTTGCTGTGCCTTTGTAGCTGAGAAAAACAACCGCCTGGAAAGGATTTATTGAAAAGGTTTTGTAGCATAAACTTGTATTTTTGTGAGCGTTTTGGTACTTTTTGTTCTTCATTTTATACAAGAGCTGTTGCTATTGCTGTCAAGGACTTTGTTCTGTGACAATTTTCCTGCAATACAAATGTGCCCTCAAAAATGGAATGGCCACAAAAATATAAACTAAAACTCTCAAAATGTGCTCAACTTTTGAGTATACACCTCCCACTCATATATCAATATTTTTTTAAAACAACTATCAGTGTGGGACATCACTGACCGTCTGTTTTTTATTCCTTGTATTTCATTATGTAAATTGTAATTTGTGGATAGAAGTCTGTTGTGAAGGTATAAAACTGTAATGCTTTTAGTTTTCTGCTGTGGGGTTAACAATGTCAAGCCAGCCCGGACGTTAGCAAGTCACGGAATTCTGGGATGGCAGCGAGGCTGCACGTCACTTTGCCATCCCAGAAATCAATGTGATGAAAAAAAAAGTCATGTTCCTTAACGGCCATTAATCCTTTGAGTGCCAGAGGGGTACGCAACACATTGCTTTGCAATTCGTTGCGTACCCCTCTGGCACTCAAAGGGTCAAGGGATTAAAAAGGAAGCAATGGCTTGTGAAGGAAACAGTAAAATGAGTAACAGGGTAAAAAAAAAAAAAAAAAGAAGAGGGAGAGAAAATTTAAGATGTAAGCCATGTCCCCTTATTGATCCCCACAGTATATGCTATGGAAGACAGCACATTCCCCATGCTTGTGGTATGTGAGAATTAAAACAGTTGTAGTGTAGAAATGATTGAGTGGTTTTCCCCTAATCAAATTAAAGCAGCCAAATGTTCTTTTCAAAGTGGCTACTCAGCAGCTGTAAGCAAAAGGATATGAAACGTGAAGAGGAAAAATGAACTCAGATAAAGCATTCAAAATGGGTTACAGCAGAGACAAATGAAAATCAGCAAAGTCAGTTAGGAGAAGGTTGCAGTAATTGTATCGAAGATTTCTACATAATGTAGAGATTTGTTTGTTAACTTGTGCAAGGAAATTCAACATATGATATTTATTTTGGAAGCAACGCAACAAGAATTCGCAAAGGCCTAGATGTGAAGATTGATAGGCAGAGTCAAAAATTACTCCAAAGCAGTGCCCTTGGGAGATAGAAGTGATAGTGGTGTTGTTCAAAGATGGACAGGAGAAGGATAACTTCTTTTTCTGACATGCTGAGTTAAGCAAATGGGTGGTTATTGAAGTAGGAACTGCACACAGAGAGATGGTGATCCAATTCATAATAGAGGGGTGATGTCAGAGTAAAGATTTTGCTATCATCAACATAAAAAAAGGATTTTTGTGCACTTATTGATAAATCTTTTTCTTTTAGGCTCCAAAAAACATACTGATAGGTGAATTTAGATTGTGAGCCCCAATGGGGACAGGAACCAATATGAGTGTAAAGCGCTGCGGAATCTGTGTGCGCTATATAAATAAAGGATTATTATTATTTAAGACAGGGACCATGGGACTATACATATACTATCCCACCAGGAATCCAGGAGGGGGCAAAAAACTTGCATAGAGAAAACTGGTCTCCACAGAGACTAGTCCATTATGATAAGTGTGTGATCAAATGTCAAGTGAGATTCCTTAAGCCACAAAAGAAGATCCCCCTCCCTTGTTTGGGTTCAGAGGTACACTGAATGGGAGAGATGACCCATCTGTCTGGATCAATTCCTGAGAATATCCAGCTGCAGAGCCCGGGTGTGGAACTGGGCATATGGAAATGTCTCTAGAACCGAGACCAGTGACCCCAAGACCCTCATGTAAACCAGCACCATTGCAGACAAGTGAGGTAAAGTTTGGGACACTCCATGTAAAAGTCTGGAACTTGTCCTCTGGTAGAAAGACCTGTATGCTATGCGTACACTATAAGCATTTATTTATATTTATGTGCCCTTGAGAAAGTGCTTGAAAAGTACAAAACGTGTAGTGTTGGGCTTGTTTTATTTTTAATAAAGACGTATTTACCAACGTGTGTTGAGTAGATCCTGAATGCCATTGTGAAGATACCCAGTGGAGTGGTTATTATTGAAAGGTCTTTTTACTGCAGACATCTGGTAAGCATTTTTTATGCTTGGGGCTAAAAATACTTCACATTATCCATATAGATACTCTTAGAAGGCCCTGCGCCCTTGTTTTCTTGTTGTTCTACAGGATCCGATTCCCACACGAACCACTAGTGTGGAAAGGGCGGCGTATCCTAAGAGTCCAGAAGGAGAATTGCGAGTGACCCAGAAGAAAAAGAAGAGGAGCCATAAGTGGACGACTCTCTCTATTATATATATTCCATCAAGACCACTTGGGGAAATTTTTCTAAAAGACAGTTTGAGCATCAGGAAAACACTCATACTGAACTGTGTATATACAAATATATATAAAAGATTGTGTTGTAATTTTAAGTTTTATTAGTTCTTCTCTTATTTTCCCTAATTTTGAACGTATATACAAAGGAGGTCCCTGGGGGAGACGCAGGGGCAACAGCGCATGCTGGACATAAATGACTGGAGTACTCTCTAGGCAACCCTGAATTACATGAGGAGCAGTGCGCAATGGGGGACACAGACACCCCAGTATCCTTAGTCTTAGGTCTAGCCCTAAGCTCCAACTGAGCAGACATTCTCACAGAGTCAAAACTTTAAAGTATAAGGAATCACCCAAATACAGTGTGTATGATTAAAATTCCCCCCCCAGAAATCGCTAAAATGCACTTATCTGGCAGGCAAAGGGTTAATCTGCTGAGAAGAGAAGGAGAGTCCAAGCCCTGCATAGGATATTTGTGAAGGCAAAGCACAAAATGGCTGCCGCAACGGGAGCCAATCAGAAATGAGAGCGAGAAGCAAGCACTCATGGCAAATGTAGTTTTCCCTGTAAAAGTACCCCAACAGTGCCCGAAGCACATCCAGCCCCCCAACACACACAGAACGTTAACTGGATAGCAGAGCAAGGACAGACAAATAAAAAGAGCCATCTCTGAAGTCACTACGTTGAGCGGTTGCAGAGATATGCCCCAAACTGTAAAGTCCCATAGAGGTGAATGGAGCATGGTGTCTATGCAGTAAAGCGATTTGCAAACTTTTACAATGAAGTAAAAAGGCTGTACAAAACACCACAAAACACAATAAAATTCAAATAAACACAATACCCAAAAGGGAAAAGTGCCCAAAGCGCCCAAAAGGATACCAAATAGCAGCCAAAGGGTTACCACAGACACACTGCTCCAAGCCCCCCAACAGACATACAGATAAAACCAATGAGTGCAGGAGTATGTATTAGGAACTCCAAAGGAGACCTCTGTGCGGAGAGGGAACCTGGGACAAGTGGACCTCAGCACTCAAAGGGTTGCTCACCTTTTCAGCAGGTCTTCTGTCTTCAGATTCCCATGTGTAAAGAAGAAGCCTCAATGGGCAACTTCTGAGGAAAGAACTTTTGAAACAAGATTTTCCCCCCAGGGCTAAAAGGTCCACCATAGCACCTAATGGTGTTGGTAATCCACCTAATGGTGGTATTCCATATATAACAGAAAACAAAAATAAACTAAAACTATTGCAGAACTGTTCTCTTGCCTGTATCTTCATCAAGGAACAAATCTTTCTGGAGAGGGGGGGCTAGCTGTACGAGGTAGGCTCCACCCAGCATTCGCTTCAAGAACTGTTCCTGCCTACTTAAAGGGGCGGTCGCCTACCCAAAATTACCAGTAACCTATATTGGACGACAGGGAGAAATGCTTATATGTGGAAGAGAAAAAGCTTAGATGGAAACTGGGGAGTAATCTTAAGGCCCATGCTCTAAGCACATTACTCTTAAAGAAGCAGGTACAAAAGGACCATATATAAGACAAAAGTGGAGCAATTTAGGGGAACTGTGCAAGGTTTATGGTTATATTGTTTTTCAGAAATTAATTAGGTTCTTCTGTTAACTTTATTTTAGTATAGGATCATCCATGAAATGCTTATTTTTTTTTTAACCCTTTGAGTGCCAGAGGGGTACGCACTGCGTTGCAAAGCAATGCGTTGCGTACCCCTCTGGCACCCAAAGGGTCAAGGATCATTTTAATGTGAAAAAAATCTTTGTACTGGGTGATGAAATGAGTCTTTGACATTAAATCATCTCTATCTTTTTTAATCTTCAATTTTTACCAATACTACTTTCCTGTACAACGGTTGGCACCATTGATTACCCAGACATGTTGTACCAGAATGGACATGCACTGAAGATGTAGATGCAAGAGATTATCCATATAAGGAGTAAATTAGATATAGAGCCAACTAATGTGGATGGATAAGGCTGCCATAACTTTCATGAACACCCGCTGTGTGAAAGCCAGACTGAAAGGAAGGGCCATGAATTAAAAATGGTGGTCCTGAAAGGCGAAGTAAAGGAAACAATGATCATGAATAGAAATGTGTAGATATGTGTCCCTTATGTCCAGAGAAGTCAAAAACTCCCCTGGAAACAAAGTAGCAATGACAAAGCCCAAAGACTTCACCTTGAACCGCTGCTTATGAATGAAACAACTGATGCGCTTCAGACCACAGTCCAGACAACAGCCTCCATCTTTCTTGGAGACTATGAAAGACTGGAAAAAAATCCCATGAAACTTTCCTGAGAAGGAGCCAGCATCAATAACTGAATATCTACTAAGGCTTAAACTGCATCCAGGAACTGAAGATCCCTCACTGTACTGTGAGGAGCCACTGACATGAAAAAGCGACCTGAAGGGGTATCCTAGAGAGGTATCCAATATGTTGAGAAGCTACAAAGCACAACAGTGAATTATGTGCTCATGTGCACTCACACTGACTTCAACCCCTTAATGATCAGAGGTCCAGGGAAGTTACCTTTCCTTAAAGCCCTCTTTGATCTGTGCTGATGCAGCGGCACACAGTATCTGATGCGTGTACAGGCTCACCGAGCAGGGGTCTGAGAGAGCCCTCCTGGTCTTGGAGCAGTCAATTTCAGATCCTGTTGTACTTACAGCTCTCCCGCATGAGCACTGTAAGTAAAAAGTATGTGACGTGCCAGGACCAACACCGGTCCTTCAGGAAAGAAAACAGTGACGTCCCTGTCACGTCTCCGGTCCTTAAGGGGTTAAAAACAAAAGGCATTTCAAAGTGAGGAGCCCAAAGCACATAAAACAAGGACAATTCACAGCTGAAAGTGAAGATTGTAGACTATTGCTGTGGATGGATAGTCCTTGTTGAATGCACAACTGCCTGTTTACCTTGATGTGTCTTTTTAATGAAAATGCAATTAAGTATGTTTTATTAAACCCCTTTTAGCCATCCTTCCATTATTCAATTTTATTTAGTTAGTTTTTGAGTGCCAAATAGGATTTTTGCTTGAGTTTCAATTGGAAAACCCCAATAAAATATATTATTCCCTATAGGTTAAAATAAAATTGTTCTGATAGGCACTATTATGTTTTATTTTCTTGTTGATGTGTGAAATGAACAGAGCTTTCTTATTATATTCAGTGCTTTCATTATTATGATCAATACCTTTAGAATTGTATTGCCAAAGACAGTCACAGCTCAATCCGCTGTCCTGTCTGTGTGATCACTAAATAGGACCAGACCACTTGTATGACGTCACCTAAGTAAATAGGGCAGTATAGATTAGGCAACACAAGCTGTGATCTGAAGAGTACATCACCCCTTACACATGATCATGAAGGTTAGACACAAGCAGCGCTAGAAACCAATTTGCAGTTTTAAGTAGAACACCAGAAATTACCTAAAATGGTTACATGTTTTAAAGGAACAGTAAACTTTTTTTATGAAAACCTATACGTTATAGAGCTTTTCCTGCTGAGTAAAACTAGGGTACTTTCACCACTGTCAGTTGTTTTATTCAAAATGAATAATAGTTAAAATAATCATGAAGTGAATTTACCGTGTTTACTTCCTGATAGTTCTAACTGATAGGCAGTGACTCATCAGTTTCTATCACATTCTATGGAGAACTGCAAGTCACTGACTTTCCCCTCCATTAGAATGTAACAGAATAACTAATTGGAATTTGAGCACTACAGGGCACTGCTAATGTAAAAAAAACGACAAGTTTAAAGAATAGCAACTCGGGAAATATGTATCTATCAGCAGTGGGGGTACACTTATTTTACTCAACAGGAAACTCCCTACAAGAGTATATAACTGGAGAGTTGATCTCACTAGTACATAACCCTCTGTTTTTCTTATAACACCAGCCTCAGCTTCTTGTCAGGCACTCCATAGAAAGTAGAGGGGGTAAAAAATGTACAATAAAGACATTTATTTATGTTGATTGTATATTACAGTGCTGCTGCAGTTTGTGAGGAGTGTGTGTCATTCAGTATTATTTTAATCTCGCAAGTGCAATTTTAATTTGACTAAGTAACTATACGTATTGAATTAACCCTTAAAATGACATAGAGGTATCCAAAGTAATGCGCTGGATACCCCTCTGGCACTCAAAGGGTTAAATGGGATATCTAGTTGGTAACTACAGTATTACTATGTGCAACTGACATACTTATACAGACACCACCTGCCCAAGAAATAGGAAACTGTTAACTTCCATATACTTTTATTAGATTCTTCCATTTCACTGTGTACTGCCTTGTATCATATCACTGCACTGTAAATTACTGTATGGCAGCTCCTTGTCTGAGCCAGTAGACATTATGCACAAAACAAAAGCGGAGTCATTTTGGGACAAACCAACTACATCATAGGGGAGAGATAAATATTCCCAAAATTCCCATCGAGTTACATCTGCTTTTAACCCTTTAGAAACTAGAGAGGTCTCCCACTGTATTGGTTCTCTTGTGCACTCAGGGTCCGCAGACAGACAGTAAAGTGACCTATACTACCCTGAAGCAAGCTCAATCTCAACACATACATTACTCGATTGGATGTCAATACACCCAGCACAAGAGCATACCTCCCAAGTGTCCCTCTTTAGAAGAGACAGTCCCTCTTTGAAACCCAAAACGCTCTGTCCCTCTTTCCCACCCTGGTGTACCTCTATGTAGGAATTCAGATTGTGTGGTATGTATATAAGTATATCACAATGCTCCAAGGCAATAAAACTCACATTAATATGTGTATAAACTTCAGTATATGTGTTTATAAAAATTAGTCTGTGTAAATAAAATACTTTAGTCTAGAACTAAATAATTTATCCAGGTGTCGAGAGATCATGAAATAACCTGAAAATCCTCAGTAATGGCCCACCCACCAGCCACGCCCCCAGCAACACCCCCTACGGCAAAAGTGTCCCTCTTTGGTCATTTGAAATGTTGGGAGGTATGCAAGAGTGAAATATGTAAAAGAGCAATAAATATGTTTTTCAATGAAAAAATACATTATAAGAATGTGGAGATGTTTATTACTGGAAAGTTACACCAAAGTAAGTGGCACTTTTGGTAATCATAAATTTTCAAATGATACATCCCAAATGAGCTGCCTACAACCTACAACACAGCAATAGATTGGAATGATTCTACTCAGAAACTCAATATTCATCAGACAAGCAAGACAATGCAATGAACTATGGGTAGGGAAAGGTGACACTTGAGCGCATGAAGCTCTGAGAAAAGGGAAGTGCATTACAAAGGCTTCATGGTGGACAAGGCTGAGTGTGCATGTGTTACCTCGACTGCACTGCTGTATCTCCTACCTCTAGACACTCCCTACGGTCCAGGGACCAGATTTCAGTTCTGACAGCTTGAGAGGTAAAGTAGTAAAAAGGGGAGGAAGGGGGAAAATATAAATGACAATTGCTAAATAACTACAGGTTAGGGCAGTGAGACATGGATGAATGATTTTTTTTTTTAAGAATATTAAGTAAGGTAAAAATTAAGTACTACTATCCCTTTAAAGGAATAAATATTATTCTACATAGGCAACAACAGTATTTCTACATGAATGCAACATATGCTTTTATAGTGATTAAAATAATGAAAATCTTAAATGCAAAGGCAGACATAAATTATAGCAGTTATACAGCTGTATTTTCATTATGACTAATAAGTAAATTTGCCGCACCCAATTTACCTGATGCCTGTTCACAAGCATGATCCTATGTTTCCAGTTAAATTACAGCGATGCATCATTTTTAGTTTGCTGCCTTTTCATTTACAAGCTTCTACTTGGCTTTGGGGAATGTAATATGACAGCTTTTATATAACAGAGAGTCATTATTTATCTGATATTTACAGACACCAAAATAATCTCCTGGGCATTTAGGCTTTGGAGGGATGTGTTAGGATGTGTTGGGGAGCTTTCAAGCATCCAAGGAGTTAAAATGCTCAATTTAAATCAATTGTGATTTTGGAAATTGTCATCTGCCGTGTCTAGTGTAGTTGCTTTGCTCCAAAATTGCAGCTTTTTAGTTTGACAAACTATGTCCTTCATGTCTAAAGTAACATGTCAATATACTGTGGGGAAGTACTAGCCCAAATATTTCCGAATTTATCCCTCCTAATAGAACCCAGCCTCAAATACGTTCTTATTTTATAGAAAATGTCCTCAGATTCAAGGCAGGCTCTGAGGCGGATTTACTGGAGCAATTCAGGTACAATCAAAGTGCACCAATGGGACAAATTCCCACTGAATTTTAATCCCTTAATGATCAGCGGCGGCAGGGCGCGGCTGGCAGTTTTTTTTTTATTGGTGCATTGAATTTCGGAGTCCCTAAGTGGGGTGCAGCTGCATGGGAACCCCATAATTTCATGACGTGCCAGAACCGTAACTCGTCCTTAAGTGCTGGACGAAGAATAAAGTTAAAAGCACAATTTAAATCAGTAGGATTGTTTTGTCTCCAATGATGAAGTTGGTTTGCCCCAAAATTGTTTGAGGTCCTCTTATACATCTGCCTCGCTGAATTAAAATCTGCCAGGCCTCATTATGACACTATGTAGAACATCTGATTGCAAGAGCATTTTTAAACTTCTTTCAAACTACAGAATATTATCTCAGTAACCAACAGTAATTATTATCTGAAAATTGTTTGACTTTTTTTTGCATTACACATGTTGTTAAAAGTAAATAAAAACCAAACAAATACCCCACTGCATTTGTTGTTTGGTTTTTTTTTGCAACTTTATACACATACAATGTGAACACAGAAAAATGTGTCAAAATGCCCCTGGCATTGACCTATAAAAAAGGTAAAAATACCTGAACACACACAATGACCTTTAACTCAGTCTCTGGAGCCAAAAAACGGAGATGATTCAACAATAATAGTCTGAAAAGGTCAGATGTCATCAATGGTGCATCAGACACTACAGACCACAATGCTAAAGTAAAACCACAAGGAGGAAACACATTGCTTGTCAGTCGCTTAATTGTACTGAAAAAGTCCTTAGATTTAGGTATTCTATTTTTAATCTGCCACTCCCGCCAATTAATGAATGTCAGCGCTTACAATAATGGTTCACAACCAGGGTTCCGTGATACTTCGTTCTGCTGCAGACTTCCACTTAGGGTGCCCCTTCTTTTCTAAAGGCTGACAAAAATGTGAATGCAGTATTTCAATTGTACGTTTATGGAAGGTTTTGTGTACAATGTGGGTGTTTTTTTTACCCTGACTGAGAGACCTAAAATAACTTTATATTTATGTACCTTGACAATTGCTCTATAGGATGTATAAGGTGTGCCCAGAATATTCCAGACTGAATGTTATAGGTGCCAAGCGCAAAACAAGACTGATAAGCATGATCAGAAAGCACGGCAAAATTGGCTATGTACCACTGACACTGAACACCGTATTCATTGAGCTTAAGGAGGAGCAATTCTGGAGAAAACCAACACTAACAGGTGGAGTTGAATTTCCACTGACTACAATTGGGAGTTAATTTTAACCCCATATACTATACGCTAAAGAACAGTTACCGTCCTGGAGCAAACCAACTGCACTTAGGGGACAAATAAATATTCGGTGTGTTTTAATGATTTGTTTGAACAGGAACTGTACCAGTTTAGCTTTCGCAGTGCATTATAGCAATCTCTAGCATTACAGGGGTTGATAAGCCCTATTTTAATCATTTCAATCAATGTGAATGTAAGGAATTTACAGTCTAACAATGTAGAAAAATACATCTCAAACAGTAGCTTTAGAATCAATTTCTACTGGCAGAGGGGTACACAACACATTGGGGCTCGATAACTGCTCCATTTCCAAAATTCCCATTTATTTAAATGTGACATTTAACCTTTTGAATGTCAGCACGGTCTCCAACACATTGCAAAGCAATGTGCTATAAAACTCTCTAAAATGCAAAGGGTAAAATCCCCATTTTAAAGGGATAGTAATGTTTCACAATAACAGCAGCTCCGATTAATCCTCATAGTATTTGGACCATGGAGAGTGTTATTTCAGTACTGTCAGAGCTGTGTTTCAAAAGTAATTGAATGATAAAGTATCCTCCTCCCGCCCCTTTTTACTGCTGTAACTCTGCTAAGCTCAGAGCAGCAACACTGTCTGGGACAATATTCAGTTAGCATAAGGAAAAACCTGAAAAGCCTGTCAAGGGGGGGGGGGGGGCAGGGTTTCCCTTATGCTGTGAGCTGTCTGGTCATGAGACCAGATTCCACATCTGAGGGGAGGTGGCTTACACTAGGTAAAAGGTGAGGGGGGGGATACTTTATCATTCAATTACTCTTGAACTACAACTGTGACAGTAATGAAATAACACTCTTAATGGCCCAAATACTATGAAGACTAATCGGAGCTGCTATATTTTTTTTGTGACACATTACTATCCCTTTAATCTATGGGAATGTTTATTTGTTCCGTATGGTGCAGTTGGTTTGACTTAGTTCATCTAAGTACATAAGCCTCAGTGTCTGGGAAGTGGGAAGCAGGAGGAGGTGTAGAAGGAGAACAGGAGGAAATATTAACCCTTTGATGAACAACAGGTCTCCAATACATTCATTGGTTTAGGACTGCTTGTGGGATGAAGGCTGGGCTACAAGAGTCACCAGACTGCAGTCGTGAGACTGCAAGACTCCAAATTCTCATGTCAGTGGAGCAGTTCTGGGACAAACCAACTGATCCATAGGAAACAAATAAAAATTCCCCAAATACCCAGGGATTTAAAAAGTGTTTTATAACCATCTGAATGAAGGTCTCCAATGCATTGCTTCACAACACACTGGGGACCTAGCTAGTAGAAAGGGTTAAATTCCCCATTAAAAATAATGGAGATTTTTATTTGTTCCTTATTAGATAGTTGAATTGCTCCTGATTGCTTCACGATTACACCAGCCTGTGTGTTTGAGGGGTAGGGGGTGGAAGAGGAGATGGTATGAAGAAATGCATTAGATACTTCTCAAGTATTTAAGGGGTTAAAAAAGTATGGAAACTATATAATTAAAAGTTACACTACTGAATGTACCACTTTCTCCATTCTAATGTCAGCTCCACCTTATCTGACCTCACATACTCTGCAAATGCATAATATGTAAAGCGTAATGTCTATGACCATATATATATATATATATATATATATATATATATATATATATATATATATACATATATATATATATACACTAGTTGAAGAGCGGGGCGCTCCATTATCAGCTGCGGAGCGGGCAGTCTGTACTGCGCATGACTGCAGAGAGCGCAGCCAACTGTACTGCACATGACAGCTTCTGGCAAACATATATTTAGCAAATTATTATATAGGATAGGCAGCTCTGAGTGATCTGTATGAGGAGAAGGCAGGCTTTTCTACATTATATCAATGTCTTTTTTACATTGTATATTTTTTACATTGTTACATTAGCTCTGATTTCACAGACCTAAGCAAAACGCTGTGGAAACACATTTTGATAGGGATAGCAATGCGTTCCATACCTTTCTGACACGCAAAGGGTTAAGGTGTTTAAAGGAAAAAAAAAATACATAATGGATATTCAAATTTGCATTTTACACACATGAAGAATCTGTACACTCAAAATAATGATAAGATGTATATGCCCCTTTAAGAAGCAATAAAGTAAAATCTTTTTTCCCTCCATTCTACTCAGAGGTTTACTGAGACAAGTAATGGTGGGCATGATTTCTAGCCGAACCTCACAATTTAATGGCCTTCAGCAAGCAAACTGCCTTGAGTAATTGCACCAGATAAAATACAATCTGCAAAATATCTCCTAACAATAAATACAATTGATTTATTTATAACAATATAGTCTAACAATGTAGAAAAACAGATATCAAACAGAAGCTTTAGAATCAATGTGTACTGGCAGAAGTGACAAATTTAACCTTGTCAATGCTAGAAAGGTCCCAAAGGACTGATCTAGAATCTGAAAGTTAGTATAATTTTGTTACCAGAAAGGAACAAAAAAGCAGAGACAAAGGGCTAATGTTTAACTGTTTAGGGGTGTGCAACTCGTTGGGAAGGAGCAATTAATATTGTTCACATTCTACATTTTAACCCTTCCCCTTCAAAATTCGACTTACAGTGCTTTCTTTCACCACATTAATTTGACAAACATTATACATTTTAACCCTTCCCCTTCAAAATTCAACTACTGTGCTCCCGTGACTTTCTATCACCATTTATACTAGCCATATAAAAGTTAGCGGCAGCATACAGTTCGGCCATATCTTTGGGCCATTGATTCTATTAACATGTATTTATTTTATTTTTTATTGATTTTGGTATACTATTTTGGCAGACTGGAAGACAGAAGATACAAAGATGTGAAAAAGAACACAGGAGAAGAAGATAGAAGATTAAAGAAGAATAATTACACTGGATGACAGTTAAGTGTTTTACAGCTATGGGATATGGGTGTTAGGATAGTGTTAGGGCTAGAATAGTTTCACTTTTGTTGTTAAGGGTAGTGTATGGTTAGTGTTTGGGAGGGTGACTGTGTTTGAGCTCATGCTTGGTATTTGACAATGTGTCAAAACACCAAGCGTTAGATGTTTTCCTTTGATATTCCCATTTCTCATGCTATTTAGTGCGAGTTTAGGGAACTAAAACCACGTTGGACGTTGGGCCAAAAGTCAGGTTCTGTGGCCCAACATTCATTGTGGTTTCTGTTGGTAGGGCAATTGGATACCTACAGCAACACAGGCATCAATTCTTGCCCTACCAACAGTTTTACCGGTCACTATTAAATCGAGCACCTTCTTGGTTATACTATTCAATCTATAGACATTCATTATAACAGAAGTAGAAATAAGATTGTTATTTTAGTTTGGGACACTGCTATTATTTCACTTATTTTCATTGTGATCACCATTATAGATTTACCATCATACATATACCGTGGGTTCTACACAAGTATTATTCTGCATTTCCATCATATCTGATTTTAGTTTACACATTTTATATACCCAAAATTATAGGTTCATAGTTGGTTTTCAAGTAAGGTTTATCCAGCCCTGCAAATGTGCAGCTGAAGCTCATACACTGCTACATCTTAACCTATATTTCAGTGCTTGAATACTTTTAACATCACATGTCTATACATTAGCGTTGGGTCTACTGGTCAACCTACTTATGACTGTTCCTACAGACTACAAGGTCTAGAATTAACTACATGCTACAGAGTAATGCATTTAGGACCTTATTCTCAAAATATTGTAAATGATGAGCAACTCTGGAGCAAAAATGGGGCATGGATTTAAATAGGTATTTTAACCCCTTTGAATACTAGGGAGGTCACAAATCGTTGGAGACCTCCTTAGCATTTAAGAGGTTAAAATCAATGTGAAGTTTGGGAACATGTATTTCTCTCCTACTGTTCAGCTGGTTTCATCCAGAATTGCTCCTCATTATTTTGTGAATATGGCCTTTAGACCTTTATTTTCAATATAAAAGCATGGAGACACAGTAACTGTCCTGAACCCCATCTAGCCTCTATGGGATGAGTTTACATGTCAGTTATGAACAATCAAGGTAAAATGGGAGTCAACAGCAAAATTATTTTCTTTACAGGAGAAGTAAACTTTTTTTATTTATGGAATAATATGTTATAGGGCTTTCCCAGCAGAGTAAAATAAGGGAACACCCACAGCTGGGAAAAAGTGATTACAGTTCTAACTTTTTTTTTTTTTTTTTTTTAACATTAAACTGCAATTTTCTATCATTGTCATCAGGTGGCACTGTTGCGGCCACTTACTACAGACAGCTGTAGTGTATGATTCAAGGTTGGAGTTATGCACTTAGGCGTGATAAAGCAGAGATGACTTCTCCAGTGATATCACTTCACAAGTTCCTATGTTATTCTATGGAGCCAATGCACTAAGCTTTCTCCAACTCTGGAGATCTTATTGCATTGGCTCCATAGAATAACACAGGAATTGGAGAAGTGATATCAGTGAAGATATCTCCGCCTTATCACCTCTTTATTACGCCTTAGTGCATAACCCCCAAGCTCTTCTATAGAATATAATATAAAAATGCCTTTTGGACACCAGCTGGCTCTGATGTTTTTGGCTTTGTTTCGTTTGATTAAAATAAAATATGTTTGGGCGTAAATGATGTGTGAATGAAACACTTCCCAGCAGTGTGAGTATTCTTGTTTTGGTTTGCAAGCACACTTTATAGACTGTTCCAATGAAGTATTAATGTTGAGATTGCGCTTCTCCTTTCTGCTGATGAGACACCATCCGGTCAAATGACCAGATTCTGCAGCTGTGAGCTAGTGCTGAATTCGTATAAACAGGCAAGAGGTAACTTTAGCGAGGCATATCTCTCAAACCATAAAGGTTTGAGAGATAAGCCTTACATCGTTTTTTATTTTTTTTTTATGCCTACAATATTAAATAAATGTAACTTTAAGTATTACTATCCCTTTAATATGAATGAATATACTAAAAGCTTACTGTTCCTTTATGATAATGAACACTCATCACAGCAGTCTTCAGAGGCAAATATCAGCAAATAAACAAGGCCAAATGTGACAACATTAACCCCTTATACTCATGATGGTCCTGGCACATCATGGGTTGGACTTGCGATAAGAACCTATGATGTGCCAGGACCATCATGAATTCCAGGGCTCCCTGTGCAGCTGAGCGCCATTCGTGGAGTCTTGCGTTGGATCCACAAAAAAAAAAAAACTCTGTGGTTCCTAAGTGGCTGCTGAAAGTGTGTTCAGCCAGTCCTTAAGGGGTTAAACAGGACCCTATAATTTAGGCCAGGTAACAGAATACGGAACAAAGGTGCTGTGCCATTTGTGTTGTTTGTACATCTCCCCCTCTGAGTCTACCATTTTGACAACCCTTAGTTCTTTTCCCCCTTGCATATGACACAGAGAAATATTGTATTTTAGGACACATTCAAAAATAATACATATAGTTTTGTTTCTCAAAATAAATAATTCTGCATGAACGATGCATTTGAAGAAATTTCTATAGACAAACCATAATTTATATGATTATAGTTTGTTAAAAAATTAACATCCAAATGCATGATTCATTTTGTTAATTTATGTGAGTCCCAACCCTTGAACATCTTATATTATCCAGTTTAACTTTTGCCTATTTATTACATCTGAGTTCCAGAGGGGTACACAATGCATTGCAAAGCAATGTCTTGCACACCCTTCTGGCACACAGAGGGTTAATTAAAACCCCTTGAGTGCCAGAAGTATTTATTACTTTGCAATTCAGTGTGTTGCATACCTCTCTGGCATTCAAAGTGTTAATGGAATCAAAATTGAAAGCAACCACAATCTTAAGAGAAACAGAAAGAAATCATTCAGCAGGCAAACATGGTTATTGAAACCATGTTGTAATAGAGATAAATGATACGTCAGGATATGGTTAGCTATAAAAGTCCCAGAGATCAGACTTTTAAATTTGATTTAATGTGATCTGGTTTTACTCCTAGAATTCAATTTAGTCATACTGCAACCCTCATGGGGGTTGCTTAACTACTTTTAACTTAATTTCCAGGAGTTGGCCAGAAGATTGAAATGTACAGAGATACTGACATTTAGATTAATCAGAGGATACTGCAAAGAACGGGCCATGTTCTTCGTCAAGCTAAAAACAGAGCAATTCTAAAGCAAAACAACTGCATTATGGCTTTGGAAGAAAATTAAGCACATTCTCATTGATTTAAAGTGGAATTGCCACTTTGCATAGGTGACATCGAAAAGCTTTCAAAATAACCAATATTTATGTCAGCCATTTTCTATTTAATACAATAGTGTGAGATTTGTAACTTTGTCAATTGGAGAACATTAGACAGCTCTGACTGGTATGCCTCCCAGATGATAACTGTCTGAATTGTTCCCAATCCAATCTGCCACTCCCTTCTGGCCAGTACTATCTCATAAATCGAAACATAAATAAAGCTAAATATCTCAAATTATTGTTTAACCCCTTAAGGACTGAAGCTCGCATGAGCGGCCGGCACTTGATGACCATGGGGCTTTTTTTTTTGTACTTCCGGTTCAGGGCTCCCGGAAGCCCTGAACTCCATGACGTGCCAGGACAACCACTGGTCCTTAAGTGCCGGACTGCCATGATGGTCCTGGAACGTCAATGGTCGCGGAGGGGGTTAAAAAAAATGGCTAACAAATGTAGGTTATTTTGAAAGTTTTTAAAATCACCCATTTGTTACAAAGTGACAGTTCAAATTTAAATGTTTTTTTAACACCTTGAACTCTAGAAAGCAGACTCCAATGCCATGCAAAGTAATGCACCGGAGACCTATTTATCATTGAAGGGGTTAAAAGACCCATTTAAATCAGTGGGAATATTACTTTCATTTCAACCCTATGGGGTAGATGTTTGCTCCAGAAGTGCTCCTCTCTCACAAGAATAAGGCCCAAAGTCTCGTTATAATATGAATAAGCAGGGCAGTTTTAACCCTTTGAGTACCAGTGTGGTACGCAATGCATTGCAAAGTTATGCATAGCATACCCATCTGGCACTCAAAGGTTAACAGTAGGGCACATTGGGCAGCTTTTGATGCCCAACACAGTCTGTAACACACTATCTGTCTTCGTGTAATCTGGGGCATACAAAACAGACTGCACAGTGGGTAAAGCCAGTTGTGAAAACTCAGTATTGTGTGGGAAGATGGATGTGAAAATTCAAAGTTCACCTGCTCTCCCCTACTAGGAAAACCAGGGGAATTACAGCATACTTTAACCATTTGAGAGACAGTGGGGTGCAATGAATTGATTCTCAATGCAATGTGTACTACACTGCCATTCAAATGTTTAACATTCCAGAAGGAATACTCATAAGCCCCCAAACATGCTGGAAATGTAGGCATATGGCAGTCCTACTTGGGACTGTATTCAGGAAACGAGACATTTGTACAACTGTACAATAAGAGATAAATAAAAATTCCCCAAATTGCTATTAATTTAAATGAGGCTTTTAACCCCTTCAATGCTAGGCAGTCTCTAGCATTCAAGCAGTTGTAAACCCCATTTGGCAATTTGGGAATTTTTATTTGCTTCCTATGGTGCAATTGGTTTTCCACAGAATTGCTTGACGTTTCTTTTGGAAAAATAGGATTTTAGTGTCCTTACCTGTTAAATCCTTTTCTCTATAGTCCATATGGAACACAGGTACCATGGGGGTCGAGTCCCTCCTCATCTGAGGCAGGACACATCTCATCGCCTATAGCCCCGAGTATGAATGTGACCAAAGCCACATTATTTGTTAAGCAAGAGAAAAAGGAAATCACTTGTGAAAAGAAAGACTTTAAGAGGACTCCCTAGTCCAGACAGGGGAGACCAACAAAGGTCTCTTTTGCTTGGTGGGAGACCTGTGTTCCATATGGACTATAGAGTAAAGGATTTAACAGGTCAGAACACTAAAATCCTATTTTCTCTTAGGTCAAATATGGAACACGGGTACCATGGGATATACCAACACTAAGCTCCCAGAGGTGGGAAAAAGGAGAAAGGAACTCATGCCTGCCCCCATGATACTGGAGTTCCTTAGGACTATCCAGAATCTGAATAGCTCATAGAGAAAAAAGGACACTGGACTTCACACAGCACACAAGAACAAGAGCCAACAGGCTCAATCAGCTGAAAAACAGGCAAACAAATGTGCAAGGTCCCTAAACAGGCAGAAATGTCTGCAGGTTCTTCTGGCCAAAGCTGACTTCAGCACAGTAGTGCTTAGTAAAGGTGTGCAAAGAGGACCAAGTCACTGCCTTGAACAACTGCACAGCCGAGGCCTGATTCTTGTAGGCCCAGGAGGCCCCCAAGGACCTACTGGAATGCGATATGACCTTAAAGGAAACAGGTTTCTTTCTGAGTTCATATTCCTAGCGTATGGTAGTCATAATCCAAGAGGCCACAGTGACCTTGGAAGCAGCATGACTTGCCCTGTTACCCTAAGGAATGACAAAGAGAGTCAGTCTTAACGAAAGGCTCAGTGCGGTGAATATAAAATTTAAGGCACAGCACCACATCCAATAAATGGAGATCCTTCTCTTGTCTCTTACGGTCAGGACAAAATGAAGGCAAAACAATCTCCTGACTGATGTGAAACTCAGAAGCCACCTTAGGAAGAAATTCCTGAGAGGTTCAAAGTACTGCCTTGTCCTTATGAAAAACCAGGAATGGTGGTTTGCAAGACAAGGCCTGCAACTCAGCAACTCTGCGGACAGAGACTATTGCCAAAAGAAAAGTCATCTTATGTTTCAACTCTGCAAAGCTCCCAGAACCAAATTAAAGTTCCATGTAGGAGTGGGAGCCTTAAAGTCAGGGAAGACATGGACCACCCCCTGAAGGAACACCATGTCATCTGGAATGGTGGCAATACCTCTCTGAAAGAACACAGAAAGAGATTAAATTTGAACCTTTAATGAACTCAAGCTGAGCCCTTTGTTCAAAGGAAGGTCAAACTCTTGCGAGTACACACCATTAATGAAAAAGAGACCATACCCTATGGTAGGCCTTGGATGAGACAGGCTTGCGGGCCTGAATCATAGTGGAAATTACCTCAGTAGAGAGCCCTTTTCTTCTCAAGATGTGAGCCTCAACAACGTTGCCATCAAAGCCATCTTTTCCACATCCTCTTTCAACAGATAACCCTGAAGGAGGAGGTCCAGTCTTGGAGGAAGGTGAAGCAGGTCCTGAATGGAAACACGGACAATATCTGCAAACTACACCCTCCTGGTCCAATAAGGAGCGACCAAAATGACCGTTGTACCGTCCGCCCTGATCTTTCAGAGTGACCTGCATATGACAGGAATTGGAGGGAAGATATATGCGAGGTAGAAGTTCCATGTAGTCGACATTGCGTCAGTGGCAAAGGCCAGAAGCTCTCCTTTCTGGGAGCAGAAGTTCAGAACCTTCCTGTTTTCCCTGGTGGCTATGAGATCTATCTTTGGCACCCCCCACTGTTGCACATTCAGGAAGAACACCTACGGACTGAGTTCCCACTCTCCGGGATCCATGTCTTGGGTAGCATTGTCCGACTGGACCCTCACTGGTTTTCCCCTCAAGAGGATTGTCCAGTACAGCCAGACCAATCTCTTTAAGTTCTAGGACACTGATAGACTGTAGGGACACCTCCGCAATTCACCTGCCTTGGACCCCGAGGTAACCCAGAACTGCAACCCAGCTGCTCATATTGATGTCCGTCATGACCAGAGTCCATTCTGGTATCACAAAGGGTTTCCACTGGTCCAGGTTGAGCCAGCCCAGCCACCACTGAAGGTCCCTTGAGACCACTGGAAAGTAAGATCTGCTGATCCATTTGTGCCAGATTTCAGGACCAACTCTGGATGACATGTCTCTGAAATTATCTTGTGTGGACCTGAGAGTAAGGCACTGCCTCCAGTATTGACACCAGCACCTGGAAAGTCACCGGAGATGACTGTAACATGTTAAGGATCCATCCATGGCAAACAGCAATCGAGCACAGTCTTGGACATGCTGGGCTAGAAGCTCCCCAGAGGAAGCTTTGAGGAAAAGGTCGTCCAGATAGGGTGTCATGGAAATTCCCTGAGTGTGGATGAAGGAAGCTTAGGCCCCCATGACTCTGGTGAACATGTGAGGTGCAGAAACAGGACAAATGGGAGAGCTGTGAATTGATAATGATCCAAGCCGTAGGCAAATCGCAATTGGCAGTGGCTGTCTGGACAGTCTGGGTGGGTAGGGATATGTAGGTATGCATCTTGAAGGTCTGGGGATGCCAGATACTCCCCTGGGCACATTGTTGTGATGACAGAATGCAAAGATTCCATCTTAAAGCACGTAGTGACCACATATTTGTTGAGACATTTGAGGTCCAAGATGGGACAACAGCCACAGTCTTTCTTCACAACCACAAACAGGTTGGTATAAAAACCTCCACAGTGCTCTGTGGAGGTACTGGGATCAGAACCTTCTTTGCCAGCAGCTAATTCACTGCCTCCTGAAACAGCCATGCCTTGTCCAGCTATTTTGGCACCCTGGACAAAAAGAAATGATATGGTGTAAGGGACCCAAAATCTATGTGGTACCTTTCTGAGATAACTCGCAAAACCCACTTGGCCGTGACCGAGGACTCCCTGGCATCTCTATGTGCACCAGCGGACAAGGATTCCATGGGTCATGTGAAAGATTGCTTGATAGACTTAGTCCTTTGAGTTGCTCGCTTGGGATGCCACTGCTGTCTAGGCCTGGCGAAGGAGCACATGTGTAAGGCCTGCAAACCTTGAAGCCTTTGTACCACCGTGTGACAGTGGGAACAAAAAAGATGCAGTTCCTCTGCCTAGTCGAATGTTTAGTGGACATCTGAGGCAACAAGGTGCTCTTGCCCCTAGTAGCATTACCAATAATCTGCTTCAATTCAGGTTGAAACAGGAACTTGCCCTGAAAAGGTAAGGAAACCACAAAGTGCATCGTGAAGCAACAGCAAAGGCTATGGCTTTAGTGGACAACTGAACCATCTCAAAAAGAGCCTCAGAAACACAAGTTAATGTTGGCCAAAAGACTCAACACACCCTCCTTAGAAACTTCGGAATGGACAGCCTCCATTAGCTGTTCACCCCACATGGCAAGAGCCCTGTTAACCAAGGCAGAAGTAAAAATATGTCTCAGTGCCGCTCCAGTGGCTGCAAAATTGGCCCCAAGAATATAGTCCAGCTTTTTATCTGCTGGATCCTTCAGACCCGCTGCATTTGCCAAAGGCAGTGCTGTAGATTTGGCTAACCTGGAAACCGGGTGATCCACAATAGGAGGAGAGGCCCACTGCGCCAAATTGCCTCTGAAAAGGGATACTGCTTAGAGAACCTTTTGGTGATAGACAGCAGCTTGTCTAGGGTCAGAAGGATTTGATCAAGAGTGGCATTAGGGGGAAAAAATGTTGAAGATTTCTTATGCCTCTGGAAGACATTTGTAGATGAAGGCCCTCATCAGAGGTGTCAGAGACCTGAAATGTCTCCAAAATCCCTCAGCCGAGTAAAGGGGGTCATTCTCATAAGAATCTACATAGGAGTAGAAAGAGTCTATATCCCCATATTCCCCTCTCCTCATCCTCCCTCCCCTTCTGACCATTCCTCCTCTGAGGATGCACATCATTGGTTTTCCCTTTTCATGTGTTTTCCTTCCCAATGAAGTTCGCCGACCGAAGTCAATGGAGCAAAGATGGTGGTGGAGCGAGAACCCGTTCTTAAAGGGGTGGGGGCACTAAATCGTACAACTGGACAAAGATTCCCAAATATCCGAAGGACCATATGTAGGCACCCAAAACACAATAAAGGATAAATATCAAAGAAAAGCCCCCAACCTGGTGAAAAACAGCAGGGAATTGGTTAACTATACCCAAATGCAGTCATCATTGCTCCATAACTCAGGGAAGAACAGTACATAGTACTAATAAACATAAACATGCGTGCAGGAGCCTAATGGATCAGAGAAGCATCTGTATGGCGAGGTAAAGTTAGGGACAATGTGGACCAAGGCACTCAAAGGGTTACTCACCAGTCTACTGTCTTCAGGTTACCATTGTGAAAGTAAGAAGAGCTCCAGAGGGACTCTACTGGGAGAGAAAACTTGGCTGCAAGATTCCCTCCACAGGGCTGCAAGGGTCCAGAAAGCACTTGCACACTGGTCAATCTACTCCAGGGGAAGAGTGGTAATGGTAACCACTACAGAGGATACATTCATACTGAGGGACAGTGGCATAACTACAGGGGTCGCAGGGGTTGCACCTGCGACCGGGCCCGTGCACTCCAGGAGCCCAGCCGTCTACTGCGACCCTTGCGCCTGGCGCCCGCAATCTGCCTCCGGCGCTCTAGTAATGCAGAGCACTGGGATATGACATCATCTCCCATCTCTTTGCATTACCAAGAAGACCGCACGGGAGCTCCAGGTAGGAGGCAGGAGATGGGAGCATTGTGGAGATTGAGGGGCATTGGGGAGGGGGTCAATGTGGGGGGGGGGCTGGCACTTCATGCACTAGGGCCCGGAGGCTTCTAGTTACTCCTCTGCTGAGGGATGTAGGCGATGGGAGGGGTAAAGCTTGACTCAACCCACATGGTACCTTTTTTGTAATGGAATCTTTCACAATGCCTCACATTTCAATCCTTTCATTCTTGTGTACTTGCAAGCCTCACCACTCCTCATGCAAATCCTGTTACATGACATAACAATTCATAACTGCACTTTATTTAATGGAAAAGGAAAGAGGCAAGACACACATGCATACAAGCTACACGCATACCAAGGGACTGTGAGCAGTGGCAACGTGCCACACACTGCTTCACAAAACAAACATGAGCTGCAGGCTCATGAGAAATGACTTCCCTGCTAACTGGAAGCTAATGGAAATTACTTTCTTCTGAGAATACAACAAAGCAATAGCACGGCTGAAGCAGTAATTTCCATAATCAAGAAATTCTCTCTCTTACACAGTAATTTGGATGCCCCTTCATAGGGTCATGTTGGTTCCATACCTGTTTTTCTTTTAGAGCTTCCAAAGACTCAAATTCCAACCTGGCTAATTTCACCTGGATGTCATACGGTTTATCAGGAATCACAAATGCCAAGATAAACTTCAGGGCTAGCAGAGCATGCTGGGGAAAAAAGAAAAAAAGGTACAATAAGCAGAGTTAATGTAAACACAAGAAAGAAAACATATCTGTAAAATAAATTACATTCTTACATTTTACATTCTGACATTTTAGACAAAGAAATGCAGACATGCACTGGAAGACATTTAGTCAAGGGTGAAGAGAGGAGCACCTCAGAAATTTAGCTCTTCACCACTAATAAGTAGTGATGATTCATAAATATTTCTCAACTAATCCAGTGTATGTGGAAACAGCTGTGGTACCCAATTTGCATATAGACACAGCAATGCTTGAATAAATGTTTTTAAATTAATTCTACAGTATTAAAGATTGTGACTGATATCAGTCACACACTTTAAAATGGAGTAGATTAAAAATAATTCTCATTTTAATTTCTCTCCTGGAATCCTTTTTCCAGATGTCAGGCCATTCTGAATAGAAGGAGCTGACCCGGTCAACTGATTTCAAAAGTACTGTTGCCATAGCAACTCTACCTGGTGCTCAAACAGAGTGAGACATTTCCCTCCATTTGTGGACTTTCCTGCATCTTGATCACTAACTGTATTACTGTTAGTGCTAAGGATGCTGTGAAACAGCTCCTACTAAGGGAAATGTCTCTCTGGGTGAGCATTAAGTGGAGTTGCCATGACAACCAAGTAAAGCTGACTAACTAGGTCAGCCACATGTTTGGGGGGCTGGGAAAGGGAACTTAAAAAAGGATATCTGTCATGTGTCCCACACCTGTTGTCATGGATCTCACCTGTTACCTGTCTCCTGTCCACACCTCCTTCTCTGGCCTGCCATTTATTTTTTTTTTATACCTGCCTCTCACGCCGGTGTACAGTCATTCGACAAGCTGCCTACCTCAGTTGTGCTCACTGTTACTACAATATACAGATTTCAGCTATGTTCCTGAAGCTCCTCTTGCTTCTCTCCTAGCACTTCATATCGGCAGAGTCTCGGCTTCTGACTACTGGCTCTGATTTGACCTCAATTTAAGCCTACCACTTCCCGTCCTTGCTCCTCTTCATTTTCCAGTACAACTACAGCCTCACAAGGACCCTGAGTTGTCTATGCTTCTTGTACTGTGATCAGACTTCCTAGTGCTGACTTTGATCCGTCCCGGACTACCTGCTTGTCTCCTGCATTGCCTACCTGCCTACATTGGATATCTGTGAAACTGGTTTGGCTCTTATTCTGCTGCTTCTATTGTTGTCTGCTCTCCAGAATTTCAGCATCAACTATCCACATTTGCTCATTAGTCTGTTTCAGCATTGTCTCTGGCAGAGCACTTGAATTTGTCTGTGCCAGTGTGGTCTGCCCTTTGTGTGGGAACTTGGTACTGCAGCTTGCCTCAACATGGTCTACCTGTCTTTGGTATATACTAATACTGAGCAACTTAATGGGACAGTACTGCTACTCCTTCTTAAAGGCCAGAAAAGTCTTCAGTATTTGGTTCCAGTTCCAGTTCATCCAGCCAACTGTTTCAGTTCCAAATCTGCATCTGAATCCAACTAGTTACTTGGAAGCGTGGTGCTGCTACTGTGGTGTATCCTGGTTGGACATCTGGCTTCTTGGCCAGCACCCTTGACCACAGCTTCGGCTGCTGCAAGAACAACTGAGGAACCACCAACTTAAGCCACTCTACCAATCCATAGCACTCAAGCATTATCTAGTACCATCCACTTCCTAGGTAACAAGTCATGACAATATAATTTAATTATAGTTTTAAAAAGTGTTTTAAAAAGTGTAATTTACATAAATCCCACTCTGTAACAGAGAAGAATGCATGAAATACCTTTACTCAAGCATTACAATTTCTTGAATTACTACTCTTGCAGGCTCACACATATGTTACATGTTTTGTGTAGGCTAGGAGCTCCCATTGACTTCATTAGATACCCTGGCCAGGGTATTTAGTACACAAAGATGATACACCAGATATTTTTATAGTTGTTAATTGACAAATGCAAGCAAACAGGTAAATACAAGAATATTTCCCATGCCCGCTTACATTTTAGTAAACAAAAGTTAAATTTTAATTTAATTTAGCCTTCACATTTTAGCAAATTAAAACATAATTTAAATTACATATTCATATGAGCTAAAGTTTTATTTTTGCTGTAGGATATGTTGAAAGTGACATTTACCAAGCTTTGCGTTAAAAAGCATCATCCAAGTATCAGTCAAGATAACCCTCAGAGAGGCTGATGTACTAAGAATAATTAGTGCAACTTTGATGCAAACCAAATGAACCAAAGGGGACAAAATAGGGCAAGCTATGGTCCTCCAGTAGTTGTTGGACTACAGTTCTCATCCTATTCAGACAGTAAAAATGAAGGCACTCAAGTGGCAGAGATCACCCATTTGTGTAACACATTTGTTCAACTTTCTTTTTAAAATTGTTGCACTCTTCTCTCTTATTCATCATTTAATTCTTATTTTTTTTTTACATTTTAGAATGTGACACTAATTAGGGAGTTATGTTTTATTATCTTCCTTTGTTTTACCTGATGTCAGCCACTTCTTTAAAGGAGATCTTTCACCTCAGAAAATGTTTTTACCAGATGTTTAAACAATTAAGCAGTATTAATGTGCTTCTTTTTTTTTTTTTTTTTTTTTAACATACTTTATAAGATATTTGATGTCCAAGTCGTGCACTTCCACATTCTGTGGCACTGGTATCCTCAGCACAGCTCTCAGGACTTCCCAGCAGTAGTTCATTCTCCTCCCACCTCCCTCCCACCTGCCCCAGGGAGCGTGTTCACGCTTCACTTCGGTGTGCTGTGAACGGCTCCTAATGTTACAGCAAGAAGCTATTAGCATTATACTGAGGTTGCAACCTCAGTATAATGCTAATAGCAGGTTGCTGTAAGGCTAGGAGCCGTTCACAGCACACCGAAGTGAAGCGTGAACACACACCCTGAGGGAGGTGGGAGGAGAATGAAACTGAGAGCTGTGCTGAAGATACCAGTGCCGCAGAATGCGGAAGTGCACGGCTTGGACATCAAATAATATCTTTCCTAACACAGCTTAACTGTTTAATCATCTGGTAAAAAAATTTCTGAGGTGAAAGTTCCCCTTTAAAGAGGCTGATCTGGAAGTCTGAGACTGATCAGTGGAACTTGGGGTTCCATATGGCAACTCTACTTGGTGATTATACCAAAGAGACACCTCATGTTGTGTGAGTGTTGTCATAAACATTAGCTTTATTGCAGAAAGTGGTCTGGATTCACTTACAGCACTCTCACACAGTTAAGCGTCTCTGCATATGACTGCCAGATACAGCTGCCCTGGCAACCCCAGCTCAGGCACTCAGCTGACCACACAGTCATTTCAAAAGAGAAGGAGATTGTAAAGAAAATGCATGGAGGGAGGATAACAAAACTAATATAACACCTTAACCCCTTATGGAACAGCGTTCCCGGGGCGTGTGGTCCTTTAAGGACCAGATAGGGAATTTCGGAGTGCCGCCCCACATGACTGATCACGTGTGCCGGCATGCCGAACGAGGGACTGAAAGAGATCGCTCCGGTATTACTCACCTTGCTCCTGCAGGAGCGCTGTGAGTAAAAGTATGTGACGTACCAGGACCGTCACTGGTCCTTAAGTGTCGGACCAGCGTGATGGTACGTCACCGGACGCGAAGGGGTTAAAGAGAGCACTTTTAACAATATGATAGAGATCAATACAATGAAATTATGTTAAATACACACACTGCTATCTCTTTAATATGCTGTGTTGTTCTTAGAAATTGTTGGGTAGTTTGGTTTCTCACTGAGAACTTGGTTTTCAAAACCTTCATTGCTATAGCAACCATGAATGTGTGTCAACTTCTCCATTTAAACTCAAAGATCACACTACTTCTGTTAGCAATAATATTTGAACCTTCTGAGACATCAAAAAAAAAACGTTCATGTACAAGCAGTATCAATACGAAGGTAAAATAGGGTTAGAATAACTTTTTTTATTACTTGTTTTTCCACGAACAAACGTTTATTATAAAACAACATTATTGGGGCATAGCTAACCATTTAAATCAAATATGATAACCACTAAAGTGGCGACACAGCAGTAACGGGTTTTGCCAACATTCTGCTTCTATATGGGGTATCTCAACAATGTATGCCAGCAGTAAAATATGTGTGACAGTCTGTTGTTAAGCAACACTGACTTCTACTATAATCATGCACAGCTGATGCTTATGTAGAGAAAAGAATTATGTCACAGAATCTAAATGGTACTATATTGTAACTCAAGATCTTCAGCCCTTAGGAGTGATTCAAGGTACAGGAACAGAGGTAAGGTTCACTCAAAATTGCTAAAATCCTGTTCTGAAGCAAATGCCTTTGTGTTATATACTGTTAAATGTAGAATAGTTTTCCAAAAAAAGAAGAAAAATCTTGCTTAGGAAAGGGGTAGACAACCTTTGACACTACAGATATTGGGTACTACAACTCCCAACTGGATGCTGGTTGGGAATGATGGGAATAGTAGTTGGAGAAATCTTAATGCATTGACTCTATAAACAAACATAGGGAATGGAGAGGTTACCTCACTGGGGAAGTCATCTCCACTTTATCACTCCTTTAACTCCTCTTTATCACATCTTACTGCATCTCCCCTGGTCTATGTTACAAGGCTTTTTAAGGGAAAATAACATCTATGATCATCACAGACACAACTGGAGACATCTCATAGTTTAACCCTTTGAGTGTAAGAGGGGTTCACTGCACAATGCTCGGGGGGGTGATCGGGATAAGTGAGTGATTGTTAGAAATAGAATGTCGATTCATTTACTATTTTGATACAATACCACTGAAAGGACTCAACGAAAAACTAGTCCTTAACTGCTTCTTATGAAGTTTGCTTTATTACATTGACCCCTACAATTACTCATGCTTGTCCCATAAGTCTGAATATATAGTCTGTGTAGTCTAGCCCAGATGGGGTTTATGCAGCCCAGATTGGATAAATTATTACCTGGGATGATATCTGTTCGTGGTGACCAGCATTGAGTTGGCCTTTAGTAAGGAGGTAAGCTTCATATCAGCCTGGTCCTTGAGCCATGCAATGTCCACAAAGGAAGGGCAGTGTTCCTTGCTAAGCACGAGATAGAGGGACCAGGTACAACTTACAGCATTTATTAAGGAAAAGTCTCTTATCAGGAGATTTCCACTCATCCACAAGGATTTGATCAAAAGAATGTTACTGTGGGGGGAGACAGAGAAAGTCTTCCTGCCCCTCTGGAAAATGTCTGGAGAGGGAGATCCCCCATCTGCGGCATCAGAAACCCGAAGGGTTTCCAGTACCGCCTTGATGAGCCCCTCTTCAGAGAGGACTGGATCAGCCACATAGGAATCTCCATAAGAATAGGAAAAAATTATATCTTCATACTCCTCATCATCCTTTGAGTCCAGTTTTTCCTCAGGGGATGCCCCAATAAGTTGAGTGTGCCTCTTGAATACAGGATCAAACTGTCTGAAGGGGGACAGAGGTTTCCAAGAATGGAGAACCCCCTGAACTGAAGAAGGGATTTGTGCCACTGAAGAGAGTAGTGTTTTAACACATTCAGGCTCTTGCTCAGTGCTGGAGAGGCCTTGAGGAGTGTTAGGGGTCACAACACAAGAGGGGCATAGAGACCCAGAGTATTCCTTTGGGTGACCAGTATGACATTAGGAACAGTGGGTGAGGGAAGCCCCTAAAGCCTTGGATTTTCCCATATGCCCCTTAGTGTCAGACATGTCAAAATCTAGTAAAACTACATTAAATATACTCAGAATAAAGATAAAACCCAGAAATACCAAACAATGCACTTATCTGGTATGTTACGGGTTAAACTGGAGGAGACCAAGGAAAGTCAGCCTCTGTGTAGGATAAGCAAGAAAGAAGTAAGATGGCCACCAGCAAGAGTGTCAGCCTGTTACTCCAGTCATGGGCCGCTGCATGCTCCATGGACCCTCAGAGTGGGCAGGATGATAGAGAATGAAGAGGCATGAAAGATAGAGCCCTCTCTGACAGTTTTTGCCCAAACGGTTGCAGAGATATATCCCAGAGTAGTTAATGGAGCAAAGATGGCTGCAGGAGGGCTCCTGTTCTTAAAGGAGCTACTACAATAAGATTGATCCCAACAAAAATATAAAGGAAAATACTCAAAAACATCAGGGAACACCAGAGGGAGTGAAAAAAAATTAAAAACCTTGTAGTGGGGAAGCATAAAAAAACCCTAAATCCCACACTCCCATACCCAAACCAGCAGTGAAAGGATTAACTAACAGAAAAAAGACAGCAGCCATCTGTACTTTCAATGCCTCTGGAGAGAGAAAAGACCTGTAATGAGGGGCAAAGCAGATAACAGATATACAGAGTATAAGAGGTAGCACTGAATGGGACATACAGTGGACCAAGGCACTCAAAAGAGTTACATACACCAATCTTCATTCTTCAGGCTACCATCAAAGGAGAGGGCAGAATCTCAGAGAGACTTAGCAAAGAGGAATTTATTCTTGTTATAAAGTCAACCTCCACAGGGAAAGAAGGGTCCAAAAAAATCACCTGAGAACTGGGCAATCCAACTCCAGGCAAGGCCAGTGATGGTAGCTCACCTAATGGTGGACTTTACAGCCACATGACTAAAGGAAACAAAGAAAAACTTAAGAAAAACTAACAGGGTGGCCACTGCACCTCCAACTGGTTTGCAGGACACACAAATTCTGGGCATTTGTAGGCAAAAGGTTGAGCTGGAGGAGGAAGAAATCTCCACCTACAAAACTCTGTCTTTTGTGATGTGCCCTGTCCTACCAGGAGGATGGACTCAACCTCATGGTACCTGTGTTCCATGTTGGATGTAAGAGAAATATATATTATGGGGCTTCTCTTGCTATTATTATTATCATTATTCTTTATTTATATAGCGCCAACTAATTCTGCAGCGCTGTACAATTGGGAATAGACATACAGAGGTATTAAATAGTACAATCAGATGTGGAGAACAGGAGGATCATGTAAAAACAAGGGTAAGCCCAGATTTGGGAGATTTTTTTAACCCTTTGAGTGCCAGAGAGGTATGCAGTGCAATGCTCTGCAATGTGTTGTGTGCCCCTCTGGCACTCAACGGGTTAATCAAACTTTCAAAAGCAGTACCAGCTGTTGTCCAATAGGCCTTTTCGATATGCACTTTATAGGAGAGTCTGAATCACAGACTGCAGCTTTCCATAGTAAACCAGTGATAGGGACAGTGCCACCTGTCACCTAACAAGTTTAGTAATAATAACTTTGGAATGAAAAAGCTAGTTTTTCTTAGCAGGAAAAGTATGCTGTGGTTTTTAAAGGAGATTTCCAGTTAGTAAAAGTTTGATACATTCTTTTCTGTTATACTTTGAATGCTTATACAATACACTGACGGTTAAGCAATGTGTGTTAAATTCAAACATACTTCTTTCTAGTGGTTTGTACAAAGTGTCTAAATTGGCATCTCTTACAAATCTGAGGTGAGGATACTGTGTCAATAGAGGACTGAGGGATTAATCAACTCAAGTAATACTTTATGATTTTGATTTCTCAAACCTTACCCTGACCAAGGTGTGAACATTTAGAAAGGTCTAGATTTGTCACCTACCAAAGGAAGATTACACAGAATTATTAGTGATGCCTTTTGCTTGTATAGTTTACAGTTTAAAGGAACAGTAAACTTTTGTTATGGAAAAATATATAATGTACGTCTTTTTCTGTTGAGTAAAATAATGACACCCCCACTGATGACAGATGCATATTTCCAGAGTTATTACAGTTTAGACTCGTGTTTTTGTTTTTACATGCCCTCTAGTGGTCAGATTCCAATTCGTTACGAGGAAAGTCATTGACAAACAGTTCTCCATAGAATGTGATAAAAAATCATTGAGACATTGTGTCAGAACATTCAGGAAGTAATCAATCTGCAATGATTATCTGAACTGTTATTTCATTTGAATAAAACAGTAGTGGAAGTACCCTTATTTTACTCAGTAGGAAAAGCTCTAACATGTAGGTTTTTTAAGTTTACTGGTTTACTCCTCCTTTATCATCGATTATAAACAGACAAATTAAAGCAATTTCTGAACATAGAACTATTTACAAAGCATGCTTCTACTTTAACACACCAACTTTGTAACTCTTATTTGCTTTCAGTCAGCAACAGTATATTGTGAACATCAATATAATCTACATATTTGTCCACACCCCTTTCAGTAATATAGGATAGGCCAGTTGGGACCCAGCATATGGGAAAAAAAAAAAACGTTTTCATACTTTGTACTCTGTCACTGATAAATAAGCAAATGCTAACATATAGAAATACTAGTGCATTAATGCATGTTTATCCATTCACCCAAAGTTAAATAGACCCATAGTAAGGGTGTGTCACCTTCAGTGCACTGAAGACATTTTTTCTTTCTTTCTTTCTTTCTTTCTTTCTTTCTTTCTTTTTCTTTCTTTCTTCATCCAAAGGGTTATAATGTATTGCATAGGATCATTGCCTAAAAGGGGAGGTATATATCCTAGGGCAAAACTGAGAATATATTTAATTTGTCCTCAATTTTTTTTTTTTTTACTTTGCATATAACCCCTCCTCTTCTGTGGATGACCAATGATGAAATTCCACCCAACCCTCTCTGTTTATGCCACACCTTAAAGCTTCTTTCAATGAACCTCCTTTTGCTCATCAGAGGAATATGTAAAGGAAGAAAGGGATAGACGATCAGTTGAATTTAGAGGAATTAAAATTAATTTGTCACCTTGATTTTTTTTACTTATTTGAAAACTTCAAGCAAAACTGCCTATGTGTCATGTTAACAGACATTTCAGCAGATGTTGATTAGCATATGAAACATCATTGAAAATGCTTAATTAGCATATGACACGTCTCTGGGACCACACAGGTACCCAATTAGCATATGGGACCAAGTATGAATATCCCCTTCACTGTACATTTTCTGGTCTTCTTACTAACATGATACATAAGCAGGTTTAATTAAGTTTTCAGATATGCAAACTTTAATCAAGGTGACAGGTCCACTTTAAGAGAAAGGTGAAAATATCAAATGAAATGCACATGTTTAAGGTTTGTACAGCCATCACTAACAAAAGTTTTGTTTTTCAACTAGTAAGGTCTGCCAAGAGCAGGGTGCTGAAGAATATGTTTTTCTTCCATAAAAGGTGACAGGGACATTACAGATGTGGTTTACAATGTGTGAGGCTTGGTGGTGCCACTTTGGGCATAAAGTAAAACTATTTTCATGACAATAAATGAGTTCAGGCTTGCTTTATTCTATGCAGAAGGTTAAAGATATTCATTACTGTATTTGTTACCTTGGGAAATGAAAAACCCAGCATTATAAAACAAAAAAAATGCTTTTAGCTCTTTTATTGATATATGTTGAATATTGTCATCCTATCAATTTGTAAGCTCCCTGTGGGGAATGCTTTCAAACTAATTTGGCTAAGCATTACGTTTTTCTCTTTATCATTAATAAATTGATAGAAAGGACTTACATTTTGAACAAGTAAGTTAAAATACAGACATTTCAATTTAATAGGTGATTTATTCATTCATTCATTTCAAGCATTTATTTACAAATAAAATGTTATGGAGGCATATATGCAAGGACAAACTGAGAATAGGTTTCCTGTTTCCCATAAGCCTCTGATGGCCTTTTTTTTGCCTCATCTGATTATAGAGAGACAGATTTTAGCACCCCAATGCAGTAGTGAATATGGTCAACCAGGGCCCAGTTATAGTAGCTGCTGGAGTACAATTCCCATTATTTTCCATGAGCATGATATATAATACTGAAAAAACATTCATTTGTGGAAACCAATAAATGCAGAACTGATACAGAGTAGCCACTAGGCTTTTCAGTCCAGAGCAAGGTAAGTGGTGGTTTATTATAAGAAATTATCCAAGTTCAGTTAATAATATCAGCACAATGCAATTCACTTGGGCACGTGTATAAAATTGGATCATAAACCTGCATTTACACATGCTGACTATCTTATAGAGACGCAGTTTGGTTCATTACTTGTGCAGAGCTAATACTGTTAATGTATTGAGATTAGTACTAAACATTCTTCTATTCAGAACAGCTGATATTTTATTGTAGGCCCATTAACGGACAACAAAACAATATAACTTCTGATACACCCATTGTGATGACTATGGTAATGGAAACCAAGGAAAAAGCAGAAATGAGAACCCCCGGGGATGGAGGGACCAAAGAAAACAAACAGTGAATCTTCACAGATGTCAGAATGAAGTGCAGGGCATTTAAAGGTTTATAATTCCAGCTCATTTTTAGGTTAGTGTTTTTTTAAATGTATTGATGCACTAAGGAGAACAGGAGCAGTTCTGTTGCAAAACAACAAATGAAGATTTCCCAAATCCCTATCGATTAAATGGGGCTTTAACCCCTGAATGCTAGAGAAGTCTCCAGTGCATTGTGGAGCAAAGGAGACCTCTCTAGCATTCAAGGTGTTCAAGGCCCCATTTAAGTTAATGGGTAGTTTCAGTTGTCTCCTGTGGTGCAGCTGCTTTGGTCCACAATTGATCAGGTTCTTCTTAGTACATCAAACCTGTGTTGTGAAACCTGTCAAGTCAGTAACTGATGTCCACAGTCTCCTGCCAATAAAGATGTTCATTCCAAACTGCCATCTGCCAAGCTGCACAGTGAGAATTTTTTTGTGTGATTCAGATGCCCCCCGTCATGTTAAGAAAAGGCTCTGTTCCCATGGCAGCTGAACACATCTCATGTGATGGTCTTCTGTTAGACGAGACAAGAAACAAGAGATTCAAATTCAGCCCAAACAGCTGGTATTTGCAGTGTTGTGCTTCCGAGCCCATCCGTGTTTCTGTTCCATATGCAAATGTGAATTCACAGTAGCTGTTCCAACACCGTATGGAAGCAGCACAATCATTTCTATGCAGAGCTCAATTACTGTACAACATGTTAACCCTTTAAGGACCAGTGGTCCAAGGAGTGGATTCACCTTAAGGACCACAATGATGATGTTCCACGCTCCAGCACACGTAACTGAACATGTGTGCCTGCATACCGAATGGAAGTCTTACAATGCCTGCTCAGGTCATGGAGCAGTCAATTTCAGACTCTACTAGTGCTTGCAGTGCTCCCGCAGGAGTGCTATGTGCACAAAATACATGATGTGCAGGACCATCACCAGTCCTTTAGGAAGGACACCAGTAAAGGTCCTGACACATCACACATCCTTAAGGGGTTAAAGGGAAGGTAAACTTTTTTTTTTTATATATCAAAACTTATATATTAAAGGGTTATTCCTACTGAGTAATACAAGAATACTCCCACTGCTGGCAATTGTTTTATTCAAAACGGTTATACTATCTTGAAGCAGAAATAATAATAAATATCAAAGTATTTTACCAGGAAGGATACATTAAGATTGTCTCTCATTTTCAAGTATGTCCAGGAGGTATAGATATTATTACCCAATTTAATGGTACTCATTTAATCTACCTTGGAAGGATGAAAGGCTGAGTTGACCCTGATGGGACAAGAACCTGTGCCCTTGTGGTTTGACAGATTCCACAGTTGTTGCATTAACCAACTGAGCCATCTCACCAGCTCAAGGTAACTTACATCCCAAAAGTTCAACTGAGAAGTTGCTATCACATTCCTTGTAGACATGTGGCCAGTGACTCACCTCTCCCATAGAGACTATTTGAAATCCGGACAAGAGAGGGCAATGTTAATATAAAATATCAACACTTTAAACTAGTAACTCAGAAAAGACCTGGGAATCCTTGTAAATGACAAACTTGGAAGCAGCGACCAGTGTCAAAGAACAGTAGCAAAAGTAAAAGTCCTGTCTTGCATAAAATGGGGTATTGAAGCAAGAGTGTATAACATCAATTTGCCACCATACAAATATCATTGGTAAGACCTCACCTCAATATGCAGGATATTCTAAAACTGGAGAGAGTACAGAAAAGAGCAAGAAATTAAATAAGGGAATGGAAGACTTGACGTATGAGTCTAGGTTTATTTACTCCATTGAAAAGACAACTAAGAGGAGATCATATCACAATGACCAAGTATATGAGAGGTCAATACAAGGATCTCTATGGTGAGCTATTCGTTCCAAGTCCTGATCAAATAACTAGGATGTGGTAATGGCAGAAACAATGGATACATTTAAGAGAAGACTAGATACATTTATTTGAAGAAAGAACATACAGGGTTATACTGTGTATTAGTAGGCAAAACAGGGAGTTCAAGTACATACATCATACATGTGCTGCTTAATGTACCACAGTCTTCATAACCTAAGACAGCCAGTTAATGTGGGCTTCAGAGATTTTTCTAAGCTAAGAATTCCATAGCCTTGAATGGATTTTTTTCTTTCAATAGTGTGGAAAAACAGGAGGTGAGCCCCTTGTATCCCCTACTGCTTAAAATGATTGTGCATTGTGTTAAGTGTCCCCTATGTTAAAATTTGGTGGATGTTTTGAGTTTCCCTGTGTTATTTATCTCCGTACTGTATTTTGATGTGTACATAGGATTCTGAAGCCTAGGGCTTGGGACAGGAAGCCCGCTGCAAAGTGGCAACAAATGAACATTAATTGGCCCCTGCTGTGAGAGCAGTTGTGTTTTAAGGACTTTTTCCTGGGTTAGAAAGGGGGCTCTGATTGGAGACTAAAATACTGTCTCTGATTGGTTCCCTGGGGCTCCTCCTGTTTGGACTGTTTCAATATTGTATCCACACTGTCCTAAACCTTAATTTGACCATATACACAAGGATGTCAGGTGGAAATGTATAAAAGCTGTGTGTCTCTTCAATAAAAGAATTCTGTTTTACTCTCCACAATACAAGTTTCTGCTGTATTTCTGGAGGGGATTCCTGGATGGGAGTTGGCTGGTGATCCTTATCCCAGCCACTGCAAAACCTAAATTCACTTGCTTTGCCGGTCTACCGGCGAATGGTAGCCATCTGTTCCTGCCTCCTGTCTGATACAGAGTATCCAGGACAAGAACCCACAGAGGGTCTCTATTAACCGGGCAAGTATGTTTGTGTGTGTTGACCTCCACAGTTAGTTTTTTGTTTTTTTTGCCAAGGCATAGCTTGCACCTAAAATCTACATGCCTTTCTTTAACACCTTGCTTTGTTTAACTACATCTTTTTTTTAACTCCTTGAAAACCAGAGGGGTGAGCAACACACTGCAAAGCAATGTGTTGCACACCCTTCTGGTTCTCAAGAGTTTAGAGAGAAATTGGGGCATTATGCCCTGTGAACAAGTGGCTTGTAATTAGTTTAACATGAGGACTTACCAGGGAAAGTATTTATATAACAGTAAGTTATAGCTATTTATTAAAGAACTTTGGCACTGTACTCAAATGCACACCAAAAAAACAATAGCCTATTAGATAGCGTTATAGGTGGTTCAGCCCGTGTAAAATCTAACTCTTACAGATAAAGAATAATCAAGTACAAAATACATGGCGATCCATACTATATCTATCTGTATACATCAACCTCACTAGTAATAAATATAATACAGGCAGTTAATAAAATAAATGCAATATGATCAAATATAAATCAACCTAAATAAAAAAACTAAATACAGTATAATTGGAAATGTATAAACGCCCTTCTATATCATGCAATTGGAAAATAAGCATTATGAACACCTCCTATACAATAGCAGTAAACTTAAAGTGTTAGTAATGTCTAAAAAATTTTTTGCATTTAGAAGAGCTTAAAAAGCTGATCTAAATGCAAAAAAAATGTATCTCTCTAACTGCTATGGTTTAAGAGATACGGGCGTTTTAAGAAGTTTGATTTCTCCTACTGACAGCTGTAAAGCTGTCAGCAGGAGATCCGTGTCGGTCGACACGGAGGCGCTTGAGAAGTGCCGAGATCTCGTTACTTACACGGAATCCCTTCATTGGAATGGTCTAAAACGTTTAGACCATTCCAATGAAGGGATTCCGTGTAAGTAACGAGATCTCGGCACTTCTCAAGCGCCTCCGTGTCGACCGACACGGATCTCCTGCTGACAGCTTTACAGCTGTCAGTAGGAGAAATCAAACTTCAAACGCCTGTATCTTTTAAACCATAGCAGTTAAAGAGATACGTTTTTTTGCATTCAGATCAGCTTTTTAAGCTCTTCTAAATGCAAAAAAGTTTTTTTTAGACATTACTAACACTTTAAAGGGATAGTAATACTTCATTTTATCTTTATTTTATTTTGTAGGCATTAAAAAAACATGAAGAACAATATAAGTCTTATCTCTCAAACCTTTAAGGTTTGAGACATATTCACAAGCAAAGTTTCCCCTCCCGCCCCTTTTACCTAGTGTAAGCCATCTCTTCTCAGATGTGGAATGCAGTCCATAGACCAGACAGATAACAGAGGGGGACATTCTTCTTCCTTTGAAAACAATGAAAATCCTACCCCCCCTTGACAAGCTTTTCAGGTTTTTCCCTTATCTTAATTGAAGATTGTCCCTCTCTGCAATCTACCTGGGCACCTCCCTTCAGATCTGGCTGAGCAGTGTTACATCAGTAAAAGGGGCGGGAGGGGGATACTTTGTCACTGAATTACTCCTGAAGTGCAACTCAGACAGAATTGAAATAACACTCTCCAAAGTCCAAATACTATGATGATTAATTAGAGCTGCTTTTATTATGAAACATTTCTATCCCTTTAAGTGCAAACAAAGCATAAAAGTGATTTTCTCTAATTTTTTTTTATAGAAGTATTTTTACTACAACATACTGCCACACTTTAATTCTCATACCTGGGAACTTTGCAGATTTTCCCAAAAGAATCCGGCTTTGAATGTAATTTACCAAGTCTTTGGGGACAGAAGATATTTCTATGGCTGAGTGAGTTCCCTGGTAGACCTGTCTTGTTCTCTCCACTCACTGCCCATTTTGTGACAAGCCTCACCTTTTCATCATCTTAATCTCACCAAAGTATGTAACAAATCACATCATTTTGGACATTCTCACCCCAGCTCTTTTGATCACTCTGGGGGCTCTGGTAAAGAATTTTCCTAGTTATGTTGTCTGTGGAACAAACTATTGTAAAATAGTCCTGAGGGTAGTCCACTTTAACCCTTTATGTGCCAGAGGGGTACACAATAATTGTTTTGTAATGCTTTGCATACCCTTCTGGCACTTAAAGGGTTAATGCCAGATAGTCCTACAATGCAAACATTGACTGCAGATGCGTTATGTAACCCGGGAAATAAACTGGACACATCAATACATACTGTAAAGAGGACATTATATTACAACATGCTTTGAATAACAGTATAATATTTATTATAGGGTTTTTCCTACTACATAAAAAATGGGCATTTCTATTATATTTAAAAGTTATTATACCTTAAACATGTTTTTGTTTTTGTTAATTAAACTGCAGTTTGTTGCCTGGTCACCATATGGTGCTGCTGTTATTGCTGTTTATTGAAAGTGTCAGTCAACAACCGAAAGGTCTCTATAGACAATAATACAAAAATATGCAATTTTGTGACTGGGTCACCAAATTTGAGCTTCACTATAATTATTTTTTTTCATAAACAATAATATGTTGGACACCCTCTAACACTCGTAGGGTTAATATGACAACAACCAGGAATGGATGTCTGATGCAGGGCAATTGGGATTCGCTATACCCACTATTCAGCATAGAGAAAGCAGACAGCACAGATAAAGCACCCCTCACTTTAGGCTATCCTAGGCAGTTGTCTACTGTGCCTAATGAGAAATCTGTCCATGCTTAGATTACATATCATTTCCTTATTTCATCTGGCAATATTGCCCCCTTTCTTTCTTGTCTAGACTCCTATCCAGCTTATAGGTTTCCCTGCCTTGTAGCCTTCTGCTCCATTATCTATTCAGTGTTGCTATGGATGATAATACTGCTGTTTTCTCAATTGGTCTTTGCTTCATTGGTTGGGAAATCTGCTTGCTGCTCCCCCCCCCATTCAATCCCAGATATCTTCCTCAATCAATTTGACTCGTTTAAAACCTTTCATTATCTCGCCCCGTGTTTTTTCTTCAGGTTTAAATCACATAGCTTATACTAGCTGATTTGCTGAACTCTGTGCTATACTGTCTTGTCTCCATTACTATATCACAAGTACAACCCTTCGTTTGTATTACCTTTATGATTCTCAGGGCGTTTCTGTTTTTCTTGGATTGCTGTATTGTAATAACTAGGAAAATTGTGAAGTTATGTGTACTTAGTGACGCTATAATAATATACATACAAAGTAAGCAGATCGCTTATAGCGAGGGTTGGATGCAGGAGATTCAGAAGAGATAGTACTATTATATTCAATAGCTGGCCTCCTATTGTGCAGTAGCTTTAGAGACCAAGCCAAGACTCACATTCCTGCCTGCCTCACCTTTTACTTACTAGGACGTTTGCAGAAAATATAAGTGCTCCAATTCTGAGCACACCAACTGCACCACAAAGGCCAACAAAAAACAAACTCCCACTAATTTAAATGGAGTTTATAACACTTTGAATACTGTGTAGCATTCAAGGGCTTAAAAGCCCCATTTAAAGGGATAGTAATACTTAAAATGTAAAAAAAAAATATGTTGTAGTGTTTATTCCTCTGAGTAAAACAAGAGTACTCCCACTGCTGAAAGGTGTTTTATTCAAAAGTTATTAATTTTCAAAGTTGAATTTTTTAGGCGCAATATCACAGTGGCCTGAAATTGTACAGTGGCGCTGTTGCTACACGATCCTATGGACAACTCTGGTCAGTTGACCATAAATCTCCATAGGATGGTGTAGCAACAGTGCCACTGTGCAATTTCAGGCCACTGTGATATTGCACCTAAAAAATTCAACTTTGAAAATTAATAACTTTTGAATGAAAGACCTCTCAGCAGTGGGAGTACTCTGGTTTTACTCAGGGGGATAAACCCTACAACATTTTTTTTTTTTTTTTTTTTTTTTTACATTTTAAGTATTACTATCCCTTTAACTCAAAGGGCATTTTTATTTATCCCCCTAAGTTTCATTTGGTTTGCTCCACAATCACTACTGTTTTGCTTTCCATTCTTAGCTTATTACCTCTATAAGATACTTACTTGTACATTTACATGTCTCCAGAAAGGAATCCCTAGTTTACAGCATTCCCAGAATCCCTTGCAGTAACTTGCAAATGCGAGCACCCAGCGAGGACTACAAGCAGTGGAATTACTCTTTTGAACTCAACAGGGAAAGCCCTGCAATATGTATGTATTTATTTTTCTTTTTTAATAACAATATGTACTGTTCCTTTAAAGGGATAGTGATGTTTCATAACCAAAGCAGCTTTAATTAATCTTCATAGTATTTTGGCCTTGGAGAGTGTTTTTTCAATTCTGTCAGAGTTGTAATTCAAGAGTAATAGAATGATAAAGTATCCCCCTCCTGTCCCTTCTACTGATGTAACACTGCTCAGCTTAGAGCAGCAGGTGGTGTCCAGGTAGATTGCAGAGAGGGACAATCTTCAATTAAGATAAGGGAAAAAGCTGAAAAGCTTGTCAAGGGGGGCAGGGTTTTCATTGTTCTCACAGTAAGAAGAGTGTCCCTTGCTGTCATCTGTCTGGTCAAGCAACCAGATTCCACATCTGAGTGAGCAGTGTTACACTAGGTAAAAGGGGACGGGAGGGGGAAACTTTATCCTTCAATTACTCTTGAACTACAACTCTGACAGTATTGAAATAACACTCTCTATGGCTCAAATACTATGAAGATTAATTGGAGCTGCTGTTTTTGCGAAACATTACTATCACTTTAAGTCAGCCTCTAATATCATGAATACATAAATGATTGCTTCGAATGGCAGCAGCACCTGGATTCCAAGCACATCCCAATGTGAACAATGAAACTGCGGCAAGAGGAATGTTTTTGAAGACAATCATACAGTACGGCTTTTGACAGCCTTTTCTTAAGCCAGGAATTGGTATAACTGTTACTTTGCTGATTATAGAGATTAGTTAATACTGCTAAATTATCCCAGTTGACGGACATTAATGGCAGGGGACAGCAGTCTCCTGTAGTGCTAAGTATTAGTTCTTCGCAGATCTTTGTGCTTTTTATGTTACTTTTGTAGTTTTATTTTAAACTTAATAGTGCCATGACATATTTGCAGATATGCTGGCTCTCTTTCAGACTTTGCACCCCTTGGTTTCGTACAGCTGGAAGAGTGAATATAAACAGTCATATAATAAAACCATTGTACTTTTATCGCCCTTATCTTTGGATCTCAAAGTTATTTTTATCACAAGTGGAATAGTTTGCATTCATTGAAGCAAAAGAATACTTTGAACATGTTACTCGTGTATGAACATTCATCAACAGGCATGCACCCTCTTCTTCAAGCCAAGTGACATTGTTTATCAACCCTAAAAGCACAGAAGTCTGACACAGGGGACAAATGCATCAAAGGATACAAATTAAACTTCCCACTAATTTAAAGGGATAGTAATGCAGCTCCAAATACTCTTAATAGGTTTTGAGCCATGTAGAGTGGTATCATTCTCCACGATGTGTAGTTTCAGAGTAAGTGAATGATAAAGTATCCCCTCCCGTCCTTTTACCTAGTGTAAGCCTCCTCCCCTCAGATGTGGAATCCAGTCCTGGGACCAGACAGCTCACAGCAAGGGACAATCTTCTGGTTGTGAGCATAAGGAAAACCCCACACCTCTCAAGTGTCCCTCTTTAGGAGGGACAGTCCCTCTTTTGGACCCAAATCCCTCTGTCCCTCTTTCCCACCCTGGTGTCCCTCTTTTTAGGAGATCAGATTGCATGGTGTGTGTATAAGTGTATCATATTGCCCTACAGCAATAAAACTAACATTATTGTTTGTTTAAATGTCAGTATATGTGTTTATAAATTAGTCTGTGTAAATAAAATAATTTGGTCTTGTTCTAAATAATTTATTATGTTACTTAAGGAGGGATCACTAGGTCATGAAACAGCCTAAACATTCTTGGTAATGCCCCACCCACCCACCCACCACACCCCCAGTAACACCCCCTAAAACACAAGTGTCCCTCTTGGCAATTTGAAATGTTGGGAGGTATGAAACCCTGCCCCCCTTGAAGGAGGAGAGCGGTTTTTCCTTATGTCAACAGAAGATTGTCCCTTGCTGAGGCCCATCTGGACGGTCTTGCTGTGCAGCTTTCCATAAATAAAGGGGCGGGAGGGAGACACTTTATGATAAAATTACTCTGGAACTACACATCGTATAGAGAATGATGATAACGCTCGACATAAACCAAGAAATATAACGAATAATCGGAGCTGCGTTTATTTTGAAACATTACTCTCTCTTTAATTGGGGGTCCTGACCCCTTGGACTCTGAAGAGGTCACTAATGCATTGCAAAACTATTAGTTGGAGACCTCACTAGAATTCAATGGGTAAAAAAATTCCAATTAAATCTATAGTTATTTTGGACATTATTTGACCCTATGACACACTTGATTTTCCCCCCTTTACCTTCCTGAATATGGCCAGTAACCCTTGTTGTATGCAGATAAAATGGATTGTTAACTATAAAACTATAACGTATCAACCAGTCTGAGAGCTCCTTGGTTAAAGGAACAGTAAACCCTAATAAACTAGCTACATGTCCCTGACTACAGCTAATATGCTCTGGCAGCAAAGGGGTTAATACTGCTATGAAAAATGTAGTGCATCTCTTACTGATAGAGTTCTAAAATTTAATTTATTTTATTTTTTATTATTTTTAACATTAAACTGCAGTTTTCCATTGTGGTCACATACTATGGAGAGCCACAGTCAAGCTCTCCCAGAATGCATGATAAAAAATACCTACTGAGACTAATGTACTAAGAACTGGAGCAAATCAACTGCATTATAGGGGACAAATAAAAATTCTCCAAATGCCTACTGATTTAATTAAAACTTTAACCCTTTCAAAGCTAGAGGGGTATCTTGATCCTCCAAGTGCCAGACTGGTATCCAATGCATTGCTTTGCCAAAGCTTCACAAAGCATTGCATTGGAGTCCTCATTACAATTGAATGAGAATAATATGTATGCTCTGTGGTGCGGCGAGTTACCCCAGAATTGCTACAACTATACATTACTAGGGGAAATGTACAAAAACAATTCCATGCTAAAATAGGAACAAGGGGTCTATTTGTGTGAGCTGCACCTGTCCAACACATATATAGTAAACTACTTACTGTAAGCTGAAATTTGTCCTCTACTCTTCTTGTATCAAGGGGTGAGCAGTATAGGGGTATTTGGGAATTTCAGTATACTTTCCCTTTAAACATAAAGCATGGTTCCTCCAGTAGCCTACCACGTATTCAGATGTAACATTCATGTTAGAAATAATTATTATAGACAATGAGCAAATAACCAACATTACACCCCTGCTCTAGAGCTGCAACAGTTCCTCTGAAGGCCTGCACTATGCATCTTTCATAACTGACCAGTCATTACAGGGATGAGGTGCAATCTGTAAAGCTTTAAGGGAGTGTGAGTTGCAACCCTCCTGTGCTCCGTAAAGGGTTAAGATGATGGGAATTGTAATTAAACAACAACAGATGAACCAAAGGTTCTTGTTTTAGAATTGCAATGGTTCCTGTGCGGCTCTATAATATGTATCTTTTATAAGCGCCCATCATTAAAGGAATAAAGATGTATCCCTACTCTTCGTCTGCTGTCACGGGAATAGCAAAAACAGAAGATAATGATCTCCACTGGAGAATGTCAAACCTTTATTACTAGAAGACAGGCTAAGCTAATAGCCTGATATCCATCTAAAGGGTATAAACTCTGTTGCCTTTTTTGGTTTATTTATTCTTATATACAAGGTACAAAGAGAATTACTATTGGAAAGAAACCCAAAAGAAAAAGCCAAAGCTGAGTCTCTGAAGTGCAAACAATATATATTTTATGGCGTAACTTGAAGCATGGTGAGTAATGTCAAACATGTTAGGAATTTTTATTAGTGTCAGCTTTCATGTTCAGTACATGTAAACATACAGTTTGTGTGCGTGTCCTTTTACTACTTAACATCTGAGTTGTGGAAATTCTGCAGTATTTTCAAGCACAGGGGTCATTTCTGGTTGAGCTGATGACATGCCTATTACTGCACTTGACAGAATACAGCCTTGAGATGCCTTTCACTAGGTCACTGGGTCTCAAATATATTGCAGTGGTGGGACCCTTTGGTTGCAAATTAAATGTCAGTGGAACTCTATCAAATCCGTGAACTCCTTGGATGATACAGATGGTATGTTGTTGCATCCAAGGGGTTAACATCTTATCAATATTAACTGTATTAGAAGCAACGTGTTGGTAACCTTTGACTCCTCAGAGGAAGACTGAGATTTACATCACACTCCTCTACTACTGACTAATCAAACAACCTGGGTCTGGACAGAGCTTTCCTATTTGATTTCCATTCTAAACAATGCAATGTATACTTGTATTTAAGAGAGATGTTTTCATATTTATCTGTATAACATGCCTGAGGAAGAGACCTAAGAAAGCTTGCATCCTAAATCTGCTTAGATAGCCAATAAAGGTATCAACTTGACTATAATTGCCTCCTGTATTTCTACATCTAACACAGAACCAACTCTTACTTGTTAGCAATTAAAGGAATAAAAGACCCATTCAAATCAATACATATACATTAGAAATTACCAGGATAAAATTAATCATGGAAGCCTTTGCGCTTTCCAACATACATAAGTATCTTGTGTAGTGCTATGCTATAGAACACTTACTAGGCCAAAAGGAAAACTAAAAACAAAACAACTCTTTTGTTTGTGTCTCTTTCTGCACCATGGTCTTCAAATACTGCTAATAGGACATATTCAGGCTAGGCTCATACAGGTGACCGTGGCGACTCTTTTGAATATACAGTGTTTCCATTTTATATCACTGAACGGAGGCAATCATCAGAGAGGCGAGTTTACTGCTAGGGAGAGCACCAGGCGATGTGGATGTCAGACATAAATTGCTGGCTAACTCCATGAGGGTTCAGCATTTGGATGAGCAGTACATGCATTGTTGAGATGAACACTGGAACAATTCAATCACTCATCTGAACAATGGTCACATAAAGGTACATGCAGACCTGTCAGTGACCATTGCTAAAAGTTGTAGCATGTTGCATCTCTAGATAACTCCTAGATAACACAGTCACCCACGTGAAAGCCTCCATAGAGTGCAACACTAAATATTTGGCCGATAGTGTCAATACAACATAATCACTCATATGAACTAAGCCTTAAAGTATAACTCTTCCTGAGCACAAGTAAACTAGTATCACCAACTAACACATGCTCAAGAAGGGATATACACTGCTACTTTGTGACTGGAGTTGAGTGACTGCGGCATAGAGTAGAATATCAATGTGCGATTAAAAAAAGAAAGGTGTTTTAGGTGGACTGTTTGCTTGATGGGCCTCAATTTAAAGCAGTGGTTCTCAAGCTTTTTTTGCTGAAGGCACCTCTAACACGCAGTCTAGAATTTTAGGGGCACTCCTATCATTTTATGTCATTTGTCAAGGGTGTAATGAATATTAGAAATTCATAAATATAGAGTTATATTTAAAGTGTTTTAATAATTAGTATTTTAAAGCAGAACTAGCACGTTAGCTAAAGTCAGTTTGATATTAGCTGGACTAATTACTAGCTGGGCAGCACAGCAATTGAAAGTTAGTAATTGTAAGTGTACAAGGAGATATTCTGGAGATCTATTTTGTATCCATTTTGATGATATCTATTCTTCTCTTTCATAGGTAACAATTTTATGAATCTATTCCTAATTACTACCTGTAAACAAGATTCAGGGCTGATTAGATAATTGGTAAGGAATCTGAACACTGAAACAGAACACTGAAGTGGTTGGGATTGGTGTGTTAATTAGGAAAAGGAGGAAGGTTGCCACTTATGTCAAAAATACCTTAAAGGTTAATGTATACAGGGTAGGGAGGAGAATACAGAGACTGTTTGGAAAACTTTAGAATATGGGGATAAGATGGTCACTCATATAGGTGTGATCTATAGACCCCCAGGACAAACAGAGGAGTTGGATCAACTGCTCGTCAAGGAAGTAACTAAGATGACTGTGAAAGGTGAGGTTATAATTATGGGAGACTTTAATCTTCCAGATGTGGACTGGAAAAACCAAGCAGCAGGTTCAGTCAGGAGTAGAGATATCCTAAATTCTTTACAAGGATTAGCTCTTAGTCAGTTAGTAGAAGAGACGACTAGGAAGGAAGCCACAATAGATTTATTATTTACTAATGGAGACTTGGTATCAGATGTAGCTATAGGAGAGTGTTTGGGCTCCAGTGATCATCAATCTGTGTGGTTTAATATAAAGACAGAGGCTGAGTTGCACCACACAAAAACAAAGGTTCTAGACTTTAGAAAGACTGATTTTTCTAAAATGGAAACATTTTTATGTCAATCTTTAACAACTTGGAGATCTTTAGATGTAGTCCAGGAGAAATGGGATTAACTGAAATGTGTTTTACTAAACGCAACAGAGCATTGCATTAGACATGTCAGTAAGGGTAAAAGAAAAAGAAAACCACTATGGTACTCAGGAAAAGTGGCAAATATAGTAAAGGAGAAAAAAAGAAGCGTTTAAGAAATATAAGCAGACGCAGAAGGAAGAAGATAGTATCAGTACAAGACTAGGCTGTAGGAGTCCAAATGCATTATCAGATGTGCCAAAGTACAGAGGAAAAAATTGCCCAGTCAATAAAAAAGGGGATAAAACAATTTTTAGATATATAAGTGAAAGGAGGAAAATGAAACAAGGAATAGTTAGACTGAAAACAAAAAATGGAAACTATGTAAATGAGAATAAAGGGCTAGCTGACTGTCTCAATGAATATTTCTGTTCAGTTTTTACAGAGGAAGATGAAGGGAAGGGACCTCTGTTAGAAAAACGAAATGACAAGACATGAGAAACATGCATGTTTACAGAGGAAGAAGTTCTACTTCAACTTTCTAAGGTAAAAACAGATAAATCAATGGGACCAGAGGGGATACACCCAAAGTTATTTAACAGAATTATTCAATCAGTCACTAGGGACAGGAATAGTTCCAGAAGACTGGAAATTAGCAAATTTAGTACTGCTTCACAAAAAAGGCAGCAGGGAAGAGTCTGGAAAATTAATGGAGACTATGTTAAAGGAAAGAATTGTTGAATATCTGAATTTAAATGGCTTGCAAGATACCAAACAGCATGGGTTTACAGCAGGGAGATCTTGTCAGACTAACCTCATAGATTTTTTTGACTGGGTAACTAAAATAATTGACCAAGGGGGAGCAGTAGATATAGCTTATCTAGATTTCAGTAAAGCATTTGTCACTGTCCCTCATAGAAGACTCATTTATAAATTGCAGTGTGTGGGTCTGGATGTAAAAATAGTTAAATGGATAAGACAATGAGACAGAGGGTGGTAGTCAATGGAGAATATTTGGATGAAAGGAGTGTTACTAGTGGAGTACCTCAGGGATCTGTACTGGGGCCCATTCTTTTTAATATTTTTATTAGTGATATTGCAAAAGGTCTTCAAGGAAAGGTACGCCTTTTTGTAGAAGATACCAAAATCTGCAATAGGGTAGACATTCCAGGGGGAATAAGCCAAATGACAAATTAGGTAAATTAGAAGAATGGACAAGAGTGTGGCAGATGCAGTTTAATGTTGATAAATGTAAAATAACACACTTGGGACATAAAAATCCAAAGGAAAAATATACTATTAAGGGGACTGTGCTGTCAGAGACAACAGAGGAAATGGATTTGGAAGTAATTATTTCTAATGACTTAAAAGTAGGCAGGCAATGCAATAAAGCAGTGGGGAATGCAAGCAGGGTATTGGGTTGTATAGTTAGGTGCATTAGTAGCAGAAAAAGGGAAGTGGTCATGACACTCTACAGATCTCTAGTTAGACCTCACCTAGAATATTGTGTACAGTACTGGAGACCCAGGGCCAGCGCTGCCATTAAGGCAGAACAGGCAGCTGCCTTAGGGCGCCGCAATGGAGGGACGCCGAAAAGAGGGACTTTTTTTTTATATATATATATATATATATATATATATATATATATATATATATATATATCTGCCTGGGTCTCTCTGCGGTGTGTTACAAAGATGCCGCGAGGGAGCGCTTGGTAGTGTAAATCAGAGCTCCCTCGCAGCGTCTATGTTACACACCGCAGAGAGACCCAGGCTCTGTAGTAATACAGAGCGCTGAGAGATGACATCATGCTCTGCATTACTGAGAGCAGCGCGCGGGAGCCTCAGCTCTGTCCCGAAGGAGGCACAGAGCTCTAAACTGTGGCACGCTGCTAGACCACCAGGGACTCAAGGTAGGGGGATGAAGGGGCATTATGGAAGGGTCAATGTGGAGGGGGCATTGTGGAGATGAAGGGGCAATGTGGAGGGGGCATTGTGGAGATAAAGGAAGCATTGTGAAGGGGAATTGTGGAGATGAAGGGGCGATGTGGAGTTAAGGGGGCATTGTGGAAGGATCAATGTGGAGATGAAGGGGCATTGTGAAGGGGGCATTGTGGAGATGAAGGGGGCATTGTGGAGATGAAGGGGCAATGTGGAGGGGGCATTGTGGAGATGAAGGGGCAATGTGGAGGGGGCATTGTGGAGATGAAGAGGCAATGTGGAGGGGGCATTGTGGAGATGAAGGGGCAATGTGGAGGGGTCAATGTGGAGATGAAGGGGGCATTGTGGAGATGAAGAGGCATTATGGATGGGTCAATGTGGAGATGAAGGGGGCATTGTGGAGATGAAGGGGCAATGTGGAGGGGGAATTGTGGAGATGAAGGGGCATTGTGGAGATGAAGGGGCATTATGGATGGGTCAATGTGGAGATGAAGGGGGCATTGTGGAGATGAAGGGGCAATGTGGAGGGGGCATTGTGGAGATGAAGGGGGCATTGTGGAGATGAAGGGGCATTATGGATGGGTCAATGTGGAGATGAAGGGGGCATTGTGGAGATGAAGGGGCAATGTGGAAGGGGCATTGTGGAGATGAAGGGACAATGTGGAGGGGGCATTGTGGAGATGAGGGGGAATTGTGGAGATGAAGGGGCATTATGGATGGGTCAATGTGGAGATGAAGGGGGCACTGTGAAGATAAGGGGGCATTGTGGAGATGAAGGGAGCATTGTGGAAGGGGCATTGTGGAGATGAAGGGAGCATTGTGGAAGGGGCATTGTGGAGATGAAGGGGCAATGTGGAGATGAAGGGAGTATTGTGGAGATAAGGGGGCATTGTGGAATGGGCATTGTGGAATGGGCATTGTGGAGATGAAGGGGCAATGTGGAGATAAGGGGGCATTGTGGAAGGGGCATTGTGGAGATAAAGGGGCATTGGGGAAGGGGCAATGTAGAGATGAAGGGGCATTGTGGAGATGAAGGGAGCATTGTGGAATGGGCAATTTGGAGGTGGGGAGAGTGTGGAGGTGAATATGTGGTCGGAGCAGGGGATTGTGTCCGGGTCGGGGGGGGCATCAAAATGCACCTTCGCCTCTGTATAAAAAAATCCTTGCACCGGCCCTGTGGAGACCCCATCTCCAGAAGGATAAAGATACTCTAGAGAAAATTCAAAGAAGGGCTACTAAAATGGTGACTGGTTTACACGAAAAGAAATATCAGAATAGACTAAATGATCTGAACATGTATAGCTTGGAGGAGAGAAGAGAGAGAGGGGATATGACTGAAACATTCAAATACATGAAGGGATTCAACAAAGTGCAGGATGGAAGTATATTTCAAAGGAGTAAAATTGTTAGGACAAGAGGCCATAGTCTAAAACTAGAGGGACACAGGTTTAGATGTAATGTAAGAAAGTTTTCCTTCACTGAGAGGGTAGTAGATGAGTAGAATACCCTACCAGCAGAAGTGGCAGAAGTTAATACAGTGACAGAATTTAAGCATGCATGGGATAGGCAAAGACCAAAAAGGTTTGAGGTTTTTACAGTAGGAAAATGGGCAGACTAGATGGGCCGAATGGTTCTTATCTGCCGTCAAATTCTATGTTGCCCTGCAATACTTAGACAGGTGACGACTAGCTTAATAATAGTTATTTTACCTCTCAAAAGTACCCCCTTGTAAAGTAATCATTAATCTTCCGAGACTGACGGCCAGGATAGTGCAATGCTGCTGAAGGGAGACCGGGACTGACAGCGCAGGCGCTGATGCCTGGCTTCCAGTCTCAGAAGCTTAAAGATTACTTTACAAGCGGCTACTTTTGAGAAGTAAAATAACTATTATTAAGCTAGTCTCCACCTGCCTAAGTATTGCAGGGCGACTTTAGCTAACGTGGTAGTTCCGCTTTTAAATACTAAAATAAACATATTATGCATAGTAATTGCCATAAATATACAGCTGTAACTCTACATTCACATTTTTTGTCAAAGCATAAGTGGTTGTCTGTGGCACACCATAAAGTACAAAGGCACCCTTGTTGAGAAACACTGATATAAAGTGACACTAAGACCAATTTATAAAGGGGTCAGTATTACCACTATAGCTGAAAAGAAGCATCCTGGAGCCTACAAAAGTATTCTGAGATGTCTGTATGCCAAATGGAGACTCCCGCTGGAACCCAGCAAAACAGCAGCTATCTCCCTTGTTTGACAAGCTCTTGGACTCCCCCTTCCAAAGATAAGCCTGTGTGTCACCTAGTCATCTCTATTACCATGCTCCTGGAAGTAGTCTAATGTCTGAGAGCTAGTAGGTTTTCCTTTTTTCCATAGAAAGTTGAAAAGGTGGCCTTTCAAGTGGCTTTCTACTCTCCCAGGAACGTGGGGGCAGAGGGTTCTGGGGAGGATGGTAAGTGGATAGAAGAGATAAAAAAGTAAAGACAAGCAAATGAAGAACTTAGGGACATAAAAATATCAGACTGTTTATGCAAACTGGCATAAGTTTGAACTGAACAGTACAGTGCAGTACACTGGCTGTGTTTAACTACTGGATGATAGCACTCCAATGTATTGCTAAATAAATATATATTTCTTTGTTTTTTTCAGTTGAGTAAAAGACGGCTACTCCCATTGCTGACAGATGCATATTTCCAGAGTTATTGCATTTTAACCTCTTAGGTTTTCAAATTTACAGATTCCAGTTAGTTATTTTGTTGGGTTTTCTAGGAGAGGTGAGTCACTGACAAACAGTTCTTCCTAGATTGTGATAGAAATTTCCGAGTCATGATGTCAGGGGTTGTCAGGCTTTTAAGACCGAGCCCCATATATATTAGTCAAAATCTTTTGACTGTACTATACACATATGTGTGAACTATAATTTGTGGCGTCCCCGAGGGATTCCTCTGATGCAGCAGGGTAGTGTTTATCTGTGTTTACCTGTGAGTGGGGGAGGGCTTTCCGGGGCATCACACAAGTGGGTTGGAAAGTGGGAGGAACTGGGTGGGAAGACGCACTAATGCACTCTCAAAACCGAAGTCTCCGTGGCAAATGCGGACAGTTCCCGGGTATGATTACACATGCACCATACATAGACTTTTTAGGATCTTGTGGATGATAAGACCCCCCTGCCAGTTTTATAGGGCCCTTTGGGGTGGGGGAACTCTCCACAGTTTGCTCTCCACCGCCATAGAGGACAAATAAAATCTCCATTGATTTAAAAGGGACTTTGACCCCCTTGAATGCTAGAGATGTCTACAATATAATAATATTCAATGCACTGAAGGCCTCTTTATTTAATTTTTTTTTGTCCCCTAAAGGAGCAGTTGGTTTGCCTCATAATTTCTCCACCTTACCTTAATACAGGGGTAGACAACATTGTACTCTCCAGCAGTTGGAGACTAAAACTCTCATCAGCCCCAATCAGACAACACCTGATTGGGGATGATGGGAGATATAGTCTATAATAGCGGGAGAGCCAAAGGCTGCCCAGCCCAGGCCTTAGTACATCAGCCTCAATATATCTTGAAATCAGTGTCAGCAAATAAATCTGATCTGTAGCCAAAAGTGTACAATTTATCATGGCACCTGGTTTAATGACTTTCTAATTTCTATTTCCTCAAATGGCACAAGTAAACTTATTTTGTTCTCATTATTTGTACTGTATAAGATATAGGAAATAGTTCAGAATCCTACAATTCTATGCATAAATGAACAATGTACAGTAGCCACAATAACAAAGGCAAGCTGTTGTTTCAACCTACCAGTCACCATCCTTGAAAGGGAAGCTGCCTAAACTAAACTACAGAGGAATTGAAAAAAGAATGTTCATAAAAAGAATACGATTCATACTTTACACAGCAGGCTCTCCTGCCTTAGGCAAAACTTGTCATAACTATGACATGCCATAGAGGCTTCAAGAATAGAATCACACTACAGAGGTCAACATTTGATTAACAAGGAAAAGAACTCAGCATCTTGAAGGTTTGAAATAATTGAAACCCCACAGCTCAGTGCTGAGATTTCTCAAGACATATCTTGCTACAGAGTCTTGTAACTTGAAAATAAATGGCTGATTTTAAAGAGTTATTGTTAGAGACGGTTATCAACAAAACGCATGTTTCTGTTAACAGCATATTCTATGGGATGTGAAGATTCAACAGAGAAGGATGCAGAGTCATGGAACAAAGTGACTTCACACTCACAAACACACTAATGAGAATCTGCTAAAGATAGATAAAAACAGTGTTAGGTTCAAGCAGCATATCAGTACTTAAATCCATAGCTTCAAATGACATGCTTTGTTGATGTAAAATTACACAACTGAATAACCACCAATATGATAGGAGTCTTTTAATATAGATTACATGTACAATGCAGATATTTCTAGCAGCTTTTTGCTTGCTATTCACTTTTAAGGAGGGATAGGGTTAACAAGAGGTGGGGCATGCCAGTATATAAAGCATGCCTCAAAAGCCTGTATAAAAGAAGATATTAATGAAGGGTCCAGTGATAAGCCCAACTGTTACTGTAAATGAAAAAGACTTCTCAGTCAGGAAATGCAATCATAATGGGAGATTTCAACTAACCTGAAATTGATTGGAGAAATGACTTACAGCACGACAAAGGGAAATCATCTTCTAAGTATAGTTAATAAACATTTCATGCCCTAACTAGAAGAAAGGCCTTACTGGACCTAGTGGTCTCAAACAAAAAATGGTAAACAATATGCAGGTCACCAAATAAATAGGCAGCAGTGACCACAATATTTTGTTTGTTGAATGAAGCCCATTAACAAGGGTTTGACAATATTACATTAAAGAGGCTAATTTTATTATGCTAAAAGCAGTATTAAAGGGGAACATTCACATCCCCAAAAATTTTCACCATTGCTTTTAAAATGTAAAGCAATATTAGCACTGGCTTTATTTTCTCTACTACTTAAGAGTGGAGATATTAATTGTTGAAATGTGGCACTTCCGCATTCTGGGGAACCGTGTATGAGAAGCAGGACTTCCCACCTCCCTCCCAGCAGTCCCTGGTGTGCGTGTTCGCGCTTCCTGTCGGAGCTGCATTTTTCTGGGCTAATGTGACACCAAGCTCCGTTTAGCATGCTACTGAGGTTGCCCCATGCCGCACATACACGGTGCCACAGACCCGGAAGTGGCACATTTTAAAGATTAATATCTCCAGGCTTAAGCAGTGGAGAAAAAGCCAGTGCTAATATTGCTTTACATTTTAAAAGCAATGGTGAAATTTTTTGGGGATGTGAATGTTCCCCTTTAAAGGACATTTAATGGGATGTAATCTTCCAAGACAAAAATGCACAACAAAGATGACATTTGTTTAAAATGCTCTTAGATAAATATCCACGTCAATATATATAATTGGTGAATAAATACAAGAGGTGCAAATTAAAACCAATGTTGCTTAATAAAAAGGATTCCAAGGAATGAGGAATAAAAAGCAGGGCCAAATGCATAATTAAAAAAAAAACAAAGAATGAAATCTGAAAACAAGCAATCAGGCTAACTAAAATTAATTAATGCAAAAATCAAAGCAAAAGAGAGAAAGACAAATCCTAAATAATTCTCCAAGTATACAAATGTCAAAAATATTAAATAATGAAAAAGGTGAATTATTTATTGAGGATAAAGCTCTGGCTAACCCCTTAAACACAATCTTTTCTTCAAAGAAAGTGTCACGGATAGTAAGCAAGACAAGGAGTCAGACGGTATAATTAAAATCACTTTTATTTAGAAGGATAATAGTAATGAATATCAACGGTAATATAGAGCATAGGGTGACTAGATAGGCTAGAGACTCTATCAGGAATAGGAGCCACCACAATGTCAACCACAACTGCTGGAGACTAGGCCGGAGCCAACTGGTAATCTCAATGATAATGAGTAGAGCACAGAATAGGACCCAAAGTGAGAACACTGACTCATGCCTGCAGTCAGTAGGGAAGAGCTCGTCTCCAATACGGATGGCAACAATGCAGACTACGGACTCACGCCTGCAGTCAGTTAGTCCGGAGTCTGCCAGAGCCCCAGGTCAGCACAAGGTTGGATAGTCAGACAAGGCAGGGTCATACACGGAGCAGGTAGTCAGCCAGAGCCACAGGTCTGCACCAGATTGGATGTCTAAACACAAAAGGAGCGCACAGGTAGAATGGTCAGATAGAGCCACAGGTCAGCACCAGAATGGATGGTCAGACAAGACGGGTCACACACAGGATACAGGAACAACTGGAACTAGAACTGCACAGAACAACAACATAAGGGTAATGATACATAGGCCCAGAGAGGTTTATAAAGGAGTAGGAGAAGGCGGGACCAATTAGGTCACCCAGGCTGGGCCAGTAACAAGGAACCAGATGCGACCAGGCTGCAGACAGAGACGCTACCAGTGACGCCGGAGCGCAAGTCCAGAACCCTGCTTCGGGCCGAATGGCACAGGCCGAGGTAAGGCACTGTGACAGAAAGCCATAATGACAGACTATGGGAGCACAGAGAGAATCACAGAATTTTTTCCATCATGGAAATGGCTTACTGAGAAAAAAGTAGACTGGTAGACATTATGGTGAATCAAACATCTGGACCTGATGGCATACACCCAAGGGTAGTTAAAGGGACAGTAATGTCCCAAAAAAAATGTTTTCCAGTTATGTAGAGTTTAAAATATTAATCAATAAGCTCCAAACCCTCTCTTGCAAACTCTGCAGCAGAGCCGAAAATGCGTTATTGCCAAAGAATTCATTCACTGGAAAGGTCTAAAAAGTGTGCCTGGTTTGCAAGCACACTTTGTAGACCTTTTTAATGAATGAATTCTGTTTAAGTACCGGGATTTCGGCTCTGCTGCAGAGCCGCCTGCTGGTCCCCGGACCGGCATCTCCTGCTGTCAGCTAGATGCTGACATCAGAAGAAGGGGAGGGAGGGTGGTAACTTTGAATCCATATATCTCTCAAACCATAGCGGTTTGAGAGAGAGGGTTTGGAGCATATTGATTAATTTTAAACTCTACATAACTAGATTTTTTTGGGGGGAGGACATTACTGACACTTTAAGGAACTTAGTTCAGCAATAGAAAAGCTCATATACTAAATATGTATAAATTCACTATCATCGGGCATAGTGTCCTGTGACTGGGGAAAGCAGATGTAGTAGCATTATTCAAAAAGTGGGCAAGATCTAAACCAGACCTGTGAGCTTCACTTCCATAGTGAGTAAGGTATTAGAAGGGTTAGCAATCATATTAAGGGCTATGTGATAACCAACATCATTGTTAGCAGGAACCAGCATGGTTTTATGAAAAACAGATCACATCAAACTGGAGTGTCATGAAAGGGTAAGTAGTAGTTTGGACAAGGGTATTGCTGTCGATGTAGTATACTTGGATTTTGCAAAAGCCTTTGATACTGTGCCTCACAACAGGTTAATGCACAAATTAAAAGGCTTTGGTTTGGGAGGTGAGATCTCTGCATGGATAGAGAACTCATTAAATGACAGATGGCAGAGATTGTTGAAAATGGAACCTTTTCAAGTTGGTCTAAAGTTGTAAGTGGGGTGCCACAAGCTTCAGCCCTGTTCCAAATGCTAGTTTTTGTTTATTAGTGATCTAGAAGTGGATGTTGAAAGTAATGACTACATTTTTGCTGATGACACTAAGATGTGGAAGGAAAACATACAGAGCAAGATATTTTTTTTTCTCTGCACGAAGATTTAGATTGACTGAATGGGTGGAAAAGTGGCTGATGAAGTTTAATAATAATGTAGATAAATGTAAAGTTATGCATTTGGGCTGCAGAAACAAACATGCTACATATACATAAATAGGGGGAATCCTCATTACGTTTAGGGTACTGATAAACAATAGACTTCACTACAGTGCACAGTGGCTCTGAATGAGCCTATAGTGTACCATTATGTAAAAAAATGGGTATAGATGTACAGGGCAGGAATATAATTCTACCACTATATAAATCCTTAGTTAGGCCTCATCTGGAATATGGAGTACAGTTTTGGGCACTAGTTCCTAAAAAAGACATTACTGAACTGGAAAAAGTGCAGAGACAACAAAAAAAAATGATGAAGGGTTTGGGAGAACTCTATTATAAGGAGAGACTAGCCAAACTGGGTTTCTTTACATTATAGAAGAGACATCCAAGCGGTGATATGATTACCATTTACAAATATATTCAAGGTCATTACAAAGAACTCTCTAAAGAACTACTGACTCAAAAAGCTGAGCAAAAACCAAGACGTCATCTATTTACACTAGAGAAAATATGCATCCTAATAAAACAAAGGTAGAGGTTTGTTTTGTTTTGATTTTTTACAGTAAGGGCAGTAATGTTATGGCATTCTTTCCCTCTGAATGCTGTGCTTGAAGATACTGTAGTTGCTTTTAAAGTAATGGATACCATTCTAGCCCAGAACAATAAGGAGAATTATGACAGTTGGTTTCAAGGCAGATGTTGATCCAGGGAAACACCCAACTTCTATTTGGAGTCACGAATGAAGTTTTCTTAACCACTTGGGGCTTAACTAGAAATTGCTTTAACAGTTTTTTTTTACTTTTTCTGGATCAACAAGGGTTACATGGCATGGGCTGAACTTGATAGACGTATGTGGTTTTTCAGCCTCATCAGGTATGTTACTATGTTTGTATGTAGGGAGACAGAAGACTTTTACTTATTTGAAAAATGTTACCTTACTAATGGTATCTAACTACACTACTTAAGCAAATTAGATTGTCCTGAGGGTTGCCACATCATTCCTTTAACTCTTTAAGGCTGATATATTAAAGTGGAACTGTCACCAACCATAAACTCCCCCCACCCCGAATCAATTACAAATATGTTAAGTACTCCAAAACAGCCCGTTTCAATTGCTAAGCAACTTCATAGTATGCTTAAACATACCTTACACGTTCAGGATAGATGAGGGAGAGGGCAGCCATCTTACCTCCGTTTAAGATGATTGGCAGTGTCGTGCCCTCACAGAAAAGGCAGAAGCCTTAGCAGACAGCATCAAAGAGAGCATCAGTGATATGCGTCTGAACCTCAGACATGTTGGTTAACAGGGCTAAAAGATAACAATAGCGCTGGTGACCCAGACAAAGAACAGAATAGGCCTCAATGCATCCCCAGTGGCAGCAAACTTGAGGATAGCTTCCAGCTTCCTATCTGTCATATCCTTAAGGGCAGTAGCATCTTCCAAGGGCAGAGCAGTGAACTTAGAGAGCCTGGATATAGGGGGGTCAACAGCAGGAGGAGAAGCCCATTGCATCAAAGCTGCCTCTGAGAAGGGGTACAACTTGGAGAATATCTTACAGAGAAACAGGTACCTATCAGGCATTTCCCACTCATCCAATATAATCTGGACCAGAGTGGCGACGGACCCTCATCAAGGGTGTCAGTGACCTGAAGGGTCGCTAAGACAGCTTTAATGAGTCTCTCTGTAGAAGGAGTAGGGTCAGCCTAAAAGGGGTCACTAAATGTATAGGTAGAGTCCCCTTCTTCACACTCCCCTTCCTCTGTATCACCCCTTCTGGTACAGTTCACGTCTCTATGATATATATTTTTCATATTTGGAGAATCCATTAGTCTCTCTAGAGGTAACCAGATTATTTTAAGACCCAAAAGTGCTAGTCTGGTAATAACGGAGAAAGGCTACTTGGATATAGAAATGAAAGGGACATGTCTGTTTTGTCTGAGAGTGGGCAAGCTCACAGAAGGCCTGACTGGGAGGGATGACCGTAAAGGAAGTCTGGCTGTGTGATAAACCTATGCATATTGTTGACTGATACTGTCCACTCAGTATCAGAGGAGTCTATCTTTATTATTACTGGCCCAATACATTGAGAATGTATACAGTAATAATCTTGTTGCTTCTACACAAAGAGTGGTTATTGGACTCTCCAGATTTAAATGTCATGGAGAACAGTGCTATACTAGTCTATATATCAGAGAACTGGGTTTCAAACTAACAGGAAGAGACAAGATAAACAGAAAGGCTGTTATAACCAATACTAGGGCCTGAAGGATGTGAAGAAAGGGGTTTATAGGACTGGGAGCGTGATATGTACATTTTTGTAGCAATATCTGTAAGATAATTTTTACCTTGCTAAAAGTGTATAATACATTTGGAACTCTTAGAAGCTTTTCTCTTTACATGTCTCTCTAGACTTGAACTTGTTCTCAGTGCAAACACCACATCATCATCACATTATCAAGTTGGAGAAATCTTAATGCATTGGCTTCATAACATTAGATAGGATTTGGAGAAGTCATCTCTACTTTAATGCCTCTTTAACACACCTTAGTGTATGACCCCCCCCCCCCCCCGGTGGCATTGTAGGAAAGTTCATAGTATATGGAGAATAGTGGTTGGTCTGTTAACTGAGATTTTACAGAGAATGTACACACTGGTATTTGGGAGACACTATTAGGTAATAGGATAGAGGGTTTGAGCAGGTGTGAGGACAAATTGGCTACCCTTATTTGTTTAGGTGTGTGATTAAACACCGTGTCACAATTGAAGGGATTAAATATTTCATGGACTAGAATCTTAAAGAACATGACATGGATATGTATAAATCAGTGTCTGAGTGCAGGGTCCATAGAGGACCGAAAACGTTAGGCACGGATGCAATAAATTAACTCTTTTTTGATTCAACATTTTTTCTCATATGAGGACAGGAGTATCCAGGCTGAGTACATCTATGGGATGTGCACCTATTTGTTATATCAGGTATTTAACTATATATATATATATATATATATATATATATATATATATATATATAGAGAGAGAGAGAGAGAGAGAGAGAGAGAGAGAGAGAGAGAGAGAGAGAGAGAGAGAGATAAACAAGGTTCCACATGGCATCACTCTCTGTGACAGAACACATCTGCCCGGGTGCACGTCAAACGCAAATCACACATACAAAAGTCAATGGAAGGTAGACGGCACTCACAGGATCTTTTTGAAAGTAGAAGAGCTGTTTATTGGAATCGACTTTTCAGTTGCATTACACAGCGTTTAACAAGATTCCATTATTTATAGAGAGAGAGACAGCGAGAGAAAGAATGAGAAGCAGCACCCTTGGGACTTGCTGGATAGCCAACCAAAGGTAATTTGCGAACTTCGCTTGGCTTTTAAAAAAGTCTCACGGCGCTGCCCCTTATTTCTCTATATATTACCTCGCCCCATTAATACTTCTTTAGAGTGAGTGCTTCCACTCTCTGAGATTTTATATATATATATATATATATATATATATATATATATATATATATATATATATATATATATATATAGTACTTTGCATAAGTCTTAGGCAGGTGTGAAAAAGTGCTGTAAAGTAAGAATGCTTTAAAAAATTACACATGTTAATAGTTTCTTTTTATCAATTAAAATAATAGTGAGTGAACAGAAGAAAAATCTAAATCAGATCAATATTTGGTATGACCACCCTTTGTCTAAAAAGCAGCATCAATTCTTCTAGGTACACTTGCACACAGTTTGTTAACTCAGCAGGTAGGATGTTCCAAACATCTTGGAGTACTAATCACAGTTCTTCTGTGGATTTGGGCACCTCAGCTGCTTCTCTCTCTTCATGTAATCCCAGACAGACTTGATGATGTTGAGATCAGGGCTCTGTGGGGGCCATACCATCACTTTCAGGACTCCTTGTTCTTCTGTACGCTGAAGATAGTTCTTAATGACTTTGGCTACATGTTTGGAGTCATTGTCATGCTGCAGAATACATTTGGGGTCAATCAGATGCCTCCTTGATGGTATTGCATGATGGATAAGTATCTTAGTATTGAGGAGACCATTAATTCTGACCAAATTCCCAACTCCATTTGCAGAAATGCAGCCACAAACTTGTAAGGAACCTGCACCATGCTTCACTGTTGCCTGCAGACTCACTCTCCAGACCTTCGGTGAACAAACTGCCTTCTGCTGCAGCCAAATAGTTAAAATTTTGACTCATCAGTCCAGAGCACCTGCTGCCATTTTTCTGCACCCCAGTTCCTGTGTTTTCGTGCATAGTTGAGTCGCTTGGCCTTGTTTCCACGTCAGAGGTAAGAACGATTCTAATTGATCATGTACCCATTTTGCCGAGAGGGGGTAATAGAGGCATCATGCTTCTACAAAGGGAGGTTTTTTAGATTCATATATTGGATACTCTAGCACCTAAAGGTCTCAACGAAATGTTGAGCTTTATGCCATTTTATTAGATGAAAACTGTTGAGATTTTGTCTGGCACC